>LFYR01001481.1:43010-60027 GCA_001185155.1 Zostera marina | reverse complement strand
CTCCTTTTAACTATGGAATATCGAATATTCATTTTCCTTTATCATAGATTTAAGTTTACGATTTTAAGTTTTCAATTAGAATATAGATTTAAGTTTACGATTTTAAATATAAATTTATCTATTTAATATATTGTATAAGGTTGTTTATATAAATTATACAATATAAATTTTTTAATAAGGTATTTATGCAATTTTCCCTGGTACGGGGATTATCCGGGGCGGGGATTTCCATCCCCATCCCCATACCCAGAAATGGCTGAGGATTTCGGCCGGGGATGGGAATTTTCCTACTTCGGGTACAGGGATGGAGAATCTCACCCCTAATCAGGTATTCTATTACCTCGTCCGTTTTAAAAGGTACAAGGAGCCGCTCAGTTGCATGTCACCCTTCTACATTTCCATATGCTTTGTACTTTTGTCACACTGTGCATAATACGAGAACCTACTCGGTATCATTGGTGGGTGAAAATGGTTCAAAAATTGAAGCAATAGCATCTTGCCATCAAGAAACATCAGACTGGAGCCCTGAGCATATTTCGTTCCGGATTCTCAATGTGAAGCCTGGTGAGGGTTCTATATGCCACTTCCTTGCACAAGACAGCATTGCTTGGATTGCTTCTGAGTAAATATATTTAACCTTTAGCTGAATTAAATATGTATTTCAAGGAATAAATATGGCAAGAACATGGATTTTCCATGGTAATTTATTTGTGCCAATATGTATGTTTCATTTATGATGAGAATTTATAATTAATTATATAAGAGTAAAAATAAGTCAACGTTATATGTATTGTGATTTACATAATAGATGAGATCATTTTCATAGATTTCCGATAGATGGAAGGATCAGACTTCCATGTCGATCATGCTCAAAAATTCTTATTTCGTTGTTAGAAAGAAACTAGGGTTACCAATGAATTGAAGATGAATTCTTTAATTTTATTTTGACCAATCATTGCATATATGGTATCACTGATATCTAAAGGAATTTACTGAAGACAAATACACACCGGTATTCGGCCTGATCAGTCGTTGATCTAGCCACAGTGGGTTGTTTTTGTGAACTCCAAGAGAGAAGATCGATTTTAATCCCAGAAGACGGTGTCCCCCCCTTGGCTTTTCCGATCGCGAACGTTACCACCCCAGTCTGCATCGGAGAAGGCTTTAAGCTCTTGCGATTTGGATTTGACAAATCTGATACCCTTGAACATAGTGGCTGATACATAGCGAAGAATATGCTTGGGGACTTTCCAATGAGTATTCGTAGGTCTCTGCAAGAATTGGGAAACCTTATTTACCGCGTATGCTAAGTCCGGGCGAGTAGTCGTATGATACAGAAGAGATTCCACAACCTGTCGAAATTTTTTGGTATCATCAAATGGATCATCCTCTGCATATAAATCAATACCAGGATCCATAGGGGGGGTGTTGACCGGTTTCAAATTGGTGAGATCAACCTTCTCCAAAATGTTCTGAGCATACTGATGTTGAGACATGAATAAAGATTCATCAGTGTCGTGATTGACATGGATATCCAAGAAATGATGTATCTCCCCCAAATCCTTTACCGCAAGTTCTCATGAAAGTTGGGTCGTGACAGTGTCAATGAAGACAGTCGATAAGCTTGTGATGATGTAACAAAACTAACTATCTATTTAGTTAACTAACCAATACAAGCAGTGGCAGTTATTTTCTCTGATCCAATGAATGGATCTCTAATCTTAATTGATATTATTACCAAGAATCTTTTGATGATGATGAGAAGGTCGGTAGATTGGATTGTG
Organism: Zostera marina; assembly: GCA_001185155.1. Lineage (NCBI taxonomy): Eukaryota > Viridiplantae > Streptophyta > Magnoliopsida > Alismatales > Zosteraceae > Zostera > Zostera marina. The sequence goes on along the minus strand of LFYR01001481.1, from coordinate 58,243 downwards.
ATCATGAGTTCCACTTCAGTTGCATAAAGAGTTGGTTGATTATACAAAATAAATGTCCCAACTGCAGAGCGAGTGCGATCGGCTTTTTAAATTCACTGTATCAATGTATAAATAACCCATTATTTTGATATAAATTAATAAGATACGAGGGTTAAAGAAACATCATCTATTTTTTTAGTCCAAAAGAAGGCATCCAATAAAGACAAGTCTCAGGAATCTCAAAAAGAGAAAATCTCATAAGAAAGACAAAAGAAATATCCAGAGATCAAATACTCTGTACTTCCGCTCTAATGGATTCAACATAGGGTATGTTTGAATCTGTAAGTATATTATATTTTCGATATAAAAATCTTAGATCATATAGATGATAATTTTTATCATTTGGTATCAGAAACAAGATTGGATTTCTATATATGATTTTATAACAAAAGATTCTTATATTTTTCTTTAATTTTTTCTTTGTTTTTCAACATAGGATTTTTGAAGTTAAAAAAAAACACTTTACGTTTTTTCCACTTCCCCACACGTTTTGTTAATGTGAAGAAGGAAAAATCGTAGGTCCCAAACGTTTTTTCCCTCCTTTCTCCACACGTTTTTTTATTCTCTCTCCTCTCTCTACACCTTTTGCACTTTGTACTTATGTGGGATAGTGGATTCTATTTTGGGTGTGGTATAAATAAAAAAAACATGAGATTTTATTTGTCTTTTTGAATCTCAATTTTTTTTGTGGCTATAGTTTCATATTATTATTTATTAATATAATAAATAATATTATAATAGCTTATTTGAATTAATTATAATTTATTAGTTAATAAATATTGTTAAATAATTAATTATTTAATGATGATTAATTAATTAAATTTTAGATTATTTAATCTAATTTTAGGATTGAGGTTAAAATTTTTAGAAGATAAATAAAATCTGACATAAATAAATTGATTTTAAATATTATAATTTTAATACTTATATATCGACCTAAAGGATGTGTTATTTGTATTAAATATTATATATATATTTTTTAAAGTATATGTTTAATAAATGACATATCGACACAAAGGATATAAGTTATTTGTTTGACATTAAGATTACACAATTAACATAAAGTTTGTCTAATTTTAACCTAATGAAGATTAATATTTTGTCCAAAGATGTTTATTTATTTTTATGAAGTTAAATGTTACATTGTTATTGTGTAGAGAGATTCACTTTGTATGTTTTACATTCTGCTCAAAGATGATTGTAAAATGATATCTGTGAATTCTTAATAAAGTATATATATATAAAGATTTATTATGTCATTGTTTGATATTATGGTTACACAATTAACATAAAGTTTGTATGATTTTAACTAAATAAAGTTTAATATTCTGTTCAAATATATTTATTTATTTTCATGAGGTTAAATATTACATTGTTATTGTGTAGAAAGATTCACTTTGTATGTTTTACATTCTGTCTAAAGGTGATTGTAAAATGATATCTGTGAATTTAATAAAATATGTATGTATATATATATATATATATATAAAGTTTCATTATGTCATTGTAATGTTTATTATTTTCTTTCAGTTGTTTTTCCTGCGAACAATGGTTCCACTTCCATTGAGATCCTTAATGGATCAAATTTTAAGAAATGGAAAGAAGACATAGAGTTTTCTATGAAAATGAGAATGCATGAGTTAGCCTTGACTAATGACAAACCTTCTGAACTTACCGACACTAGTACTGAAATTGCAAAAACTGAATATAAGGAATGGGAGAGTAGTAACAGAATCTGTAAACTAGCTATGGGAAAAACCAGATCATTTAAAGAGTGGTTTACCAATGGATGGTTCTGCAAAAGTATTAATGGAAGCAATTGTTGCAAGGTACAAGGTTTCAACAAATACTCAAATTGGATCATTACTATAAGGAATTCAACAAGTATATCGTATGATTCAATTAAAGGAGTTAGAGACAATATAATAAGGTTAATGGGTTTTCAAACAAAATTGAAAGCACTAAATATAAAACTCCCCAATGCATCCATAGTACACACAGCCTTGAACAACCTGCTACCATCAGAATTTGGAACCAACAAAACTTAATTCAATTCTTCAGATAAAGAATGGAGCTTTAATGACCTGATGTCAAGAACAGTTGCAGAAGAGGATAAAATAGAAAGCGAATTTTTTTCAAGAGCAATGTACTGTTCAAATAAGAAAGGATTCAAGTCCAAAAAGTTTGTGAAAAATAAAGATTTTAAGTATACCAACTTATCTGACAAACTTGGTCCTAACAAGTATTATAACAACCATATAGTTGGGTTGTTATGAAAGATTAGTTAGATATTATACTACAAATATAACTTCTATGATTCATTTTGAATCAAGGAAAATACAAATCATTTCATAGATTTGATAACAAGAACTCCCTCAAAAAAGCAATTAATGGATGTTTCTTCTGTAAGAAACCGGGATACATAAAGAACGATTGCTTAAATATAAATCTTGGCTTATAAAATAGGAACAAAAAAGTATTGATTCTTTGGCATTACTTTGTGAATCTAATTTAATAGAATCTTCATCTACATCTTGGTGGTTGGATAGTGGAGCAACTAATCATGTTGTATTCATCATACATGGATTCACAAACAGAAGGAAGCTAAATAAGGACTAATCAAGATTGTTCGTAGGGAATGATGGACAAGCTGATGTAGAATTTGTAAGCGATGTTATTTTAAATCTAGATACAAGATTTAATATAACATTGAAAGACACTTTGTATACTCCGTCGTTTAGACGGAACCTAGTTTCTGTTAGTAAATTTAGCAAACATGGCTTTTCTTTTGAATTTATGAGATTAACGTGGTTAATCTTAGATTGAAAACTGAAAATGAATAGTATTGAATTACATGTACTATATTTATAGTATTATTATTTAGCTATTATAGTTTGTTAAGCTAACTAACTATTAGTTACAATGTGATGTGAGATACTCATCACTTATACACCCCCTCCCTCAAAATTATGGACCTTCTTTGACCAGCTCTTTCTGAAATTTTTCGAATTGTTGATTTGGAAGTGGTTTGGTTAGACTATCTGCCCATTGTTCTTTTCCTGATATGTGTTGGACCATAATCTCACCTTTTTCCATTTTTTCCCTTACAAAATGTAAGTCTATTGCAACATGCTTCAGCTTGGAATGGCCAATTGGATTCTTGGTGATAAATGTAGCTCCCATATTGTCAGAGAAAATTTCCATTGGCTTTGGGACTATTAGGCCTAGTTCGGCCAATGTTGACCGCACAACTTCAACTTCTTGGGTTGTGGTTGCTATCGCCCGGTATTCCTCTTCGGTACTTGACCTTGCCAGAGTATTCTGTTTTTGTGAGATCCATGATACGAGTGTATCCCCTATGAACACAAGGAACCATGTTCGACTCTTTCTATCAACTGAGTCACCACCCCAATCTGAGTCACAGTATGCTTTGATGTTAAACGTATCTGTTCTCCGGATTGAAATGCCGTATTTTTGGGTACCTGCTAAGTATCGTAGTACCCTTTTTACGGCTGCCCAGTGTTTAGGTTTTGAGCATGCCATGGCTTGAGATAAGATGTTTACGGAAACTTGGACGTCCGGTCTGGTCATCGTGATGTATTGGAGTGACCCTATAATTCGTCGATATTCCTTTTGCATTCTGTATTGGCTCTTCGTCTGAGGCGATGTCGAAATTTGCTATCATTGGGGTCGTGGTCGGTTTTGTATTTTCCATTCCACAACTCCTTAATAGATTAGCCAGATATTGGGATTATGCCAGATGAATCCCGTTTTCACCATACGAAACTTGTATCCCTAAGAAAAACTTCAATTTACCCAACTCCCTTAGTGGAAATTCGGTGTTCAATTTTGATATTATTTTCTTTACCTCCGTTTCTATCGACCCAACAACAACAATATCGTCGACGTATACGAACAGGTAGGCTGTGAAGTTTTCTTGAATTAGGATGAATAAAGAGGGATCGATTGGTGATTCCCTGAATTTTATCGATGTGAGAAATTCCCTAAGCCTCTGGAACCAACATCTGGGTGATTGTTTTAACCCATATAACGAACGATGATGACGGCATACATGATCTGGATATTTGGTGTCTACGAACCCGAACGGCTGTGATACAACGATCCTTTCCTTCAATTCTAGCTCCATGGAGAAAGGCGTTTGATATGTCTAGTTGATGCATCGTCCATCCTCTTGATACTGCAACGAGAAGGACTAGTCGGATGGATAGTGGCCGGATGACTAGACTGAAGGTGTCTACATAGTCGGTACCTTGAATCTGTCTCATCCCGTTTGCAACTAATCTTGCTTTTAGCCGTTCAACCGATCCATTTTCGTCAACTTTGACTCTATAAACCCATTTTGTATTTATAACGTTGTCGCCGACTTCTCTCGGAACTAATGTCCAGGTTTTATTTTGTTCGAGTGCGTGAAATTCGGCTGTCATAGCTTCTTTCCATTCCGGGATTGTAAGAGCATATTTCGCAGATTTTGGTAATGACCATGCAGAATGTATTGATTGTCTTAAGGGAAAAATAACCAAGAAAGGGAAAAAGACTGCTACTCGTAGCACTAGTTTTTTGGAGATTATTCATACGAATATTAATGGACCGTATCATAAAACATTGTGTGGATGCTTATATTTCATAACATTCATAGATGATTTTTCCAAATATGGCTATTTGTTTCTTATCAAAGAAAAATATGAATCTTTAGAGAAATTTAAAGTATTTAAAACAGAAGTTGAGAAACAATTGGGAAAATCTATAAATATTGTTAGGTCAGATAGAGGTGGAGAATATTACGGCAAACACGAAGATGTTGGACAACTTAAAGGTCCTTTTGCATTAACTCGTTCATTCATTCATTCATTCGTTCGTTAACTGGTTCATTCATTCATTAACTCGTTCATTTATTCATTCATTCATTAACTCGTTCGTTCATTCATTCATTTATTAACTCGTTCGTTCATTCATTCATTAACTCGTTCGTTCATTCATTTATTAACTCGTTCATTCATTCATTTATTAACTCGTTCGTTCATTCATTCATTAACTCGTTCGTTCATTCATTTATTAACTCGTTCATTCATTCATTCATTCATTCATTAACTAGTTCATTCATTCATTAACTCGTTTATTCATTCATTCATTAACTTGTTCATTAACTCGTTCCTTAACTCGTTCACACATGCATTTCTGACTTTGTTCCCACATTCATGTCACTACAAGAAAACAGGAAAACAGCCACAGCCAAGTTCACTGACTAAATGGCAAAATCCGTGGCTAAATTGATTTAGCCACGGGAATTAGCCATAAAAGGCGCCGTGGGTGTAGGTCTGGTGGCTACTGATTTATATTAGCCAAGGTCATTTAATTTAGCCACAACTATTTTCCGTGGCTAATGTTGGTAATCGGTAATCGGGTAAAAATTTCAAAAAAAATTGCCACGGCATAATTCAGTTGCTATTTTTTTTTGTCCATGGCTATTTTTTTGTGGAATGAAGGGCCATGGCATTATTCAGTGGCTAAAGTTTTGAAACAGAGAGTAAAGTGAAGGGCCACGGCCAAAATCAGTGGCTAATCTTTTATTAGCTGTGGCTAAATTCTTGAAACAGAGAGAAAAGTAAAGGGCCACGACCAAAATCCGTAGCGAATCTTTTATTGCCCGTGGCTAAATTCTTCAAACAGAGAGAAAAGTGAAGGGCCATGGCCAAAATCCGTGGCTAAATGGCAAAAGGCCATAGCTAATTTCAGAAAAAAATTCAGGAAATATTTAAATTTTAGAAGACGCCTATTGTTAGGTCTTATACATTTATATAACCTGAAAATTTCATTCAAATATATATTTTCATTCAAATGTATAAATTTCATACAAATTCCATTCATACAACCTAAAAATTTTATTCAAACATACACAAATATCCATAAAAATATCCAAAACATTCAACCAATCATACCATTCAATTCCATACCATTCAAAAAATGTATATAACCAATTCATACAATTCGTGTCATTCAAAACAATACCAAACCAAATATAAAAAAAGAGGAACCTATTTATTAGTGTCGGTCATGCTCTTAGTTGCGCTATTAGTCGCACTTTTAGTCGCACTTTTGCCAACATTTTCGACATTCGAATCTCTTGTAATAGGCGTGATTATGTTGTCGTGTCCTTGGCTCGATTGACCCTAATGTAAAAAAAAAATGAAATTACAAAGAAAATATGAATATTGATATATATATATATATATATAAATGCTAATTACCTCAATCGTCTCTCGACGTAAGTCTTCCCTTAATTCCTTAAGTATATCCGGCATTTGTTTTCTAATGACTTCTTGGACTGCTCGATCAAACTCTTCTTTATTTTTTTGTCGTTGAATTTCTATAAAATCTGACTTTGTGTTCTGTGAAGTCGCCATATTAGTAGGATTTGGTAATGGCATTTGATCACTTGCTCTGGTTCCAAGCACATAACCTTTCTTTTTTCCCTCAGTAGCTTTCAACCATAATTCTAAATTATCAGGGAGTGTGTGTGATCCATTTGATGAGTTGTGATCTCAACACTAGCGGCTTCCATAACATTTCTTTGAAGCTCATTATAGTCAGCCTATAAAAATGAAAATAAATAATATGACTTAAATTTCTTAAAATACTTAAAATGAAGCGTTTCTAACGAAGTTTCTTACAATGAAGCATCCTCCCTTTGGATAAGCCCAATCGTTTGTCTTAGTCAAGCTATGTGTTTTCTTATAAACCTCACAGTGACCGACTTCATGACCCGCTTCTTCATTCTGATTGTCATACAAAATAAAATTAGAATGATAAACGTAAAATATATGAAAGAAATGTTTTTTTACCATTCTTTCATGAGTGGCCGCACCTGAACAAGATCCACCATTGTATGGCATGTAATCTGGATTGGTTGTCCTATTTTCTTCTGCTTTTCAGATCTTTTTTGTCAATCTTCTTTTAACCAAATTTTTACCATTTCACTCCATACTTCCGCATAAAGGTATATTGGTGGAAATCAAGCACAAGATCTGGTGAGTTTGTCAACTTTGGCTAATTTTTTTGCCTCTTATCTCGCTTTATACAACCAACATGTATAATTCAGTTGTACATAATTATCAAAACATTCACGAGCCAATTGAATGTCTTCAAATGAGAAATAGCACTACATAAAGATAAAAAAATTACATATGGAAAAAAATGACAAATAAATTAATAAGTCATACCAAAAATTTGACGAAAAGATTTTCCTTTTCCTCTTCTTTCCAAGAAGTCCATTTAGTTAAAGGTGACGTTATGTTACCTTTTACTAATATTCCTATTTGTCTTCGTACATTGTTTGTAAAAGTCCTATGAAAAACAATCAAATTAAATAATATAATATAATGAATTAATTAATTAATTATAATGAAAACACTGACCCGCTCTTAACAATAGTGGCAGGAGTTGGTGCATCTGGTTTCCTCAGTCCCTTTGTCCACTTTCTTCGATGTTCTTCATCGAAGCGGTCATCTACGATTTCTTGCTCTATTATTGGTTGTGATCGTTCGTTGTTAGTTCGTTTAAGACTACGTCCGCATGCCATTTTCTAAAGGAATAAATAAAATGAAATTATTCTGCTTCAAAAATAAAATAAAATTATAAAACATATAACTCACTCAGGCGAATCATATAAAACATTCATCTTCAGAATTGAAATTTTCTATTTCATCTTCACCATAATTCTCACTCTCTTCATGTAAAGTGGGTTCAGGTTCGATTGAAACAACATCAAATTAACAAGCCATCCACATTTAGAGATACATTATCAATGTTATTATCATCAACAAGATTTAAAGAGAACTCATTAAAGTCATCTAGATATGTATCTCCCTCTTCCTCTGGAATGTCAAAACGATTTCTAGATTTTGTTCGGATGACACTTTGCCAATCTTTATTCTTTTGGGAGATATTTGGTGCGTAGAAAACTTGCTCTGCTTGTTGAGATAGAACAAAGGGTTTATATGCTCTAAGTTTAGTATATATGTTGATTGAGATATTTTTCGAATGGTCAATTTTCATTCCTTTATGGATATCGTACCAATCACATTTAAACATAACTACTCGAGTCATATCTCCAAGGAAATCCAATTCGATAATATCAAGAAGAACTCCATAGCTAGTTATTTTCCTATAGACCTTCATATGCACTTTCCTTTATCATCACTCCAGAGTTTTGAGTTTTTTTTTAAATATCCTCACTCTTTATGTGAAATCTAAATCCATTGGTAATTTAACTCTTGTAGCATGTCACTTCTCGATTTGGCCCTTTTGAGAGAACACGCAAACGCTCATCTTTTTCTATCGGTTTCAAGTGGTTTTTGAACCAACCATAGAATAAATAATCTGTTTTTTAATGAAGTTCCTCATCGCTAAGGTTCATAAATTGTTCCTCAAACTCCCTTAAATATGGTACGACTTCATCACAATTAACTAGTAGATATGTAATTGAAGCATGGTACTCTTTGTCATCTAAGTATCGTTTTTTACCACCACCAAGAGCACAACCAGGTTGTGAAAATATGGATAAACGAACAACCGGTTCAACTACACTTCCATCAAAGTTTCGAGATTTTTTATTATATTTTGTTTGAAAGTTATCATCAAAATACATTGAAGTAAAGTTTCCTATTTTTTCAGGAATATATGCTACAGCAATGGACCCTTCAACGAAAGTCTTGTTTCGTACTTTTTTCTTTAAAAAATACATAAACCTGAAGAAAGATAATCTCATTTAAAGTTTTAAAATAAACATTATTTAGAAAATTTATTTTGTATGATTTACCTCTTATACGGGTACATCCATCTGTATTGTACGGGTCCATCGACTTGTGCCTCATACGGAAAATGTATCAACATATGCTCCATTGAATCAAAAAAAGGAGGAAAAATCTTCTATAATCTACACATAGTCTCAACAATGGATTTTCCAAGTGCTCTCATTTCATATTCTTTTAAAGTAGGGAAACAAATTCTACTAAAGAATTGGCTAACTTCTGTTAATACTTAATTTCTTTAGGTAACAAATCAATGAAAGCAATTGGTAATAATCTCTGCATGAACACATGACAGTCATGAGACTTCATACCTGAGACAGTTATGAGACTTCATACCTGAGACAGTTATGAGACTTCATACCTGAGTCAGTTATGAGACTTCATTAACTCGTTCATTCATTCGTTCATTAACTCGTTCATTCATTCATTCATAAATTAACTCGTTCATTCATTCGTTCATTAACTTGTTCCTTAACTCGTTCACACATGCATTTCTACCTTTCTTCCCCCATTCATGTAATCCTTCCCCTAATCATATTATTATTTTTGAATCAGCAATGAATTCAGTTAATTAAATCAGTGCAATCAATCATATTTTTCCTACAGGACATCAATTCCTAATTACTTCAACTCAACATGATTTATTATGTCACTACCCCGCTCAGATTCTATCCTCTCACCCCACATGGCATCAAAATATCACACTAAACCCCTCCGTGCGGTTATGGAATAGTGTACTCCTCTTGTGGCATTGTTTGTTGAAGAAGCGGAGTTTTCTGCAGTTGTACTTGCGGTGCTCTAGAAGTCGACGCTCCAGAAGAATTTATGTTGAACCCTCCCGCGGATTGCGCCGTAGTGTCGTTGAAGATTGGGGGAAATTCCGGTAAGCGCAAGTTAGGATTCTGAGCGAGTATTGCCATGTTGTACTGTTGGAAAAACGTCATTTGACGAGCTATCGCTTCATTGTGACGAGCCATCGCCCTCTCGACTGCCTCGTTGACCTTATTATCAACCTCAGCTTTGGTCATAGAAGCTTTTCCTTTATCTTTCGAAAAGTTCCCCACATTTATTCGATGCGTTGTCTTCTTGCTCTATGAGGAACCAGTTGTTCCTAATACTCTAGTTTTTTTCGAGCTTCTACCAATTTGTTTGGTTATAGCAAACTGGATGAGAGCCTAATTAGAAGAAAAAAAGATGAAAATAATATAAATTTATTTAATGAATTATATTGAAAAAAATATGAAATACTGTGTCCGTCATATTTTATTGTTCAACCATCTTTTTTGTTTCTTCACTGTCTATCCATTGAACCGTTTTATCCTTAAAAAAAATGAAAGTAGTCAAAAAAATAGTAATTAACGGTAATTAATTAAAAAGATTAAGTACCACTCGTTCGTCTTTTGGATAAGCTGCCTTTACATTTAGTTTCCAAATTGCAGCTTCAGTTAATCCCTTTTGTTTCTGAAATATTAAAATTAGGAAAAAAATAAGAAAAAAAATTGGAAGCATATATGAAATCAAATAATTTACTTACAACTTCGTAATTTCGTTGTATTAGACTTTTCGAACCTAAACTATGTAAAGTTTGTTTTGCCCGATTGTCTTTGTTAATTTTAGAAATTTCCTGCAATCACGAAAAAAAGAAAAAAAGTAATTAAGTTAAATTTTTCTAATTTTATTGCATTAGAAAGAAATAATATTTAATACGTACTATTCCTCTCGGTAATCTTCTCTCGTTCAGCTTTTTTAGAAATTGATCTTTGATGATGTAGTCGAGTAAAGTTTTCATAACCTCTTTGACTGATAAATCTTCATTATTATATTTATCTAGTAAAGCGTTATAAGCGCTTAACCATAATTTGTTTAACCTTTCGTTGACACGTCGATAACCATGGTTTGACCTGCTGTAATCAAATTCTCTCTGTTCGATGAATAATTATAAAATTAACTATATTAATTAACTATGAATTAATGAACCTGTATCATTTCCATCACTTCATCTATGTTTTTCTGGTCTTGTTCAATCCATGGTACGTCCATTGGTAGTAACTTAAAATCGTTCGTGACCATTGCTATTTTCTTGTTTAATTTCTTACTACGCTATCGTGGACAATTTGATCATTTTTGAATTTTACTACAAACCGTTGTCCTTGTGATGGATGATATTCTGCATGATCTTTGTTTTGTTTTCTTTTTTTTTTTTTTTTACCGCACCCAGCCGTGTTCATGTGTACATCATGATGATCATAATACTGATCATCAGAGTGATCAGAGTCGTCACTCTGATCAAGAGTCGTGACGACCATGAAAATCGAGAAAACGAATGCGACAAGTAACCAATACATCTAGGGTCGTTTAGGTGCTTCTTCAATTTCGATTTTGTTATTGAAATCCTTCTTATTACGTCTATACGAATAGTCTTTTTCCAAAAAACGACGGTGTCCAAGAAAACACTCTTTCTTTCCATATTTCAATCGAACACTACTCGTTTTTTCATAACAAACTGCACATGCCAATTTTCCTTTCGTGCTCCAACCAGAAAGATCACCATATCCAGGATAATCGTTAATTGTCCACATCACTGTAGCATGCATTTGAAAGCTATTTTGAGTAACCACGTCATATATCGTGACACCGGTGGTCCATAGAATTTTTAACTCATCAATCAGTGGTTGTAAGTAGACATCTATATCATTTTCCGGTGATGTAGGTCCGGAAATTAGAAGACTCAAAATGAAATTGGGTTGTTTCATACACATCCACGGAGGAAGATTATAAGGCATAAGAACGACTGGCCACGTGCTATGATAAATTGACATCATACTAAATGGATTAAATCCATCGCTTGCAAGTCCCAATATGATATTACGTGGTTCAGAAGTAAAATCAGGATATCGATCGTCAAATTGTGTCCATTGCAATGAATCTGCCGGATGACGAAGAATTCCATCTTTTTTCCTATCATTTTTATGCCAAGTCATTCCTTTAGAAATATCTTTACCTAAAAACAATCTATTAAGTCGTGGTATCAACAGAAAATGTCTCAAATATTTGGCGGGAATCCGTTTTCTTTTTTCATCATCATCTTCGTTCAACCACCTTGAAGCGCCACATGTAGGACAACTTTTGCTATCTTTATATTTTTTTCGATAAATGATACAATCGTTCCGACATGCATCGATTTTCTCATACCGTAACCCCAAATCACGAACAACTGACTTAGCTTGATACATATTCTTTGGGATCGTTTCCGTTCCATTGGGATGAGATCGATGTAAAATGGATAACAACGTCTCAAATGATTTATCGGACCACTGATTGATACACTTACATTGAAATAATTCCAAAATAAAAGATAGCTTAGTAAATTCGGTACAACCGGGCCATAATTCTTGTTCAGCGTCTTTTAACCGATTAACAAAAGTCGAATCATAATTGAAATCTGGAAGATCTTTGTTCGGTTCTGGAAGATCTTCATCATTATGATCTGCAATATTTTCAATGTTATCGCTGGAATATCTGAAATATTTTCAATTTAATCAGGTCTACCCATCGCCACGCAAACCAAATTAAGCATTTCATTTGGTTCATCTACAACTACATTTTTCATGTTTGGTTCTGAATCATAAGTTCGCTCACCATGTTTCGTCCATATAACATAATGTGTCAACCAACCATTTATAATGATGTGTTGACGTAAATCGGCAATTGGAATCACATTTCTATTAGTACAATCTCTACATGGACACGGTAAATATCCTTCCTAATACAAACCATGACATTTTCGTAAACCATATTAAATAAACGTCGTCAGGCCATCTCTGAATTCTTGGCTAGAGGAAGTCAAAGTTAACCAAGCCTTATCGGGTAACCGGATTTCAGACATTCAACTGAAATACATACAATTATAATTGATTAATAAACTGATTATTGGAATTTCCAATATTATCTTAATTAATTATTAATTAATAATTAATTATTAAACAATTATTTAAAAATTAACTAACAATCACACTTATAGAAAATCTGATTGTTACTTTTTTCAATTATTAATTAATTAAATAATTATTTAAATTTAATTATTTATTTAATTAAATAAATAAATGATTTTAATTTTTAGATAATTGTTTTAAACATTGGATTTTAAATCAGTTTTTTAATATAAAAACTGATTATTGGAATTTCCAATATTATCTTAATTAATTATTAATTAATTAAATAATTAATTATTAAACAATTATTTAAAAACTAACTAACAATCACACTTATAGAAAATCTGATTGTTATTTTTTTTAATTATTAATTAAATATTTATTTAAATTTAATTAAATAATTATTAATTTATCTATTATTATTTAATAATTTAACTATTATTATTATTATGTATTTAAATTTTGATTTCATTTTAACTCATACTTTCATTTTAACACATGCATTTTAATTCATTTCATGACATTTCTTTACATGACATTTCATTACATGATATTTCATTGCATGGCATTTCATTGCATGACATTTCATTACATGGCATTTCATTACATGGCATTTCATTACATGGCATTTCATTACATGGCATTTCATTTCATGGCATTCCAATCTACATATATACAATTTCTCAACATGCATTTCATTTTTCAATATCTAACATATAAATTAGATTAACTAATTAATAACTATCATAGGATATAATTTCAAAAATATAGAAATGATCAGTTCAACAAATGTCCGCAAATGTCAAAAATATAGAAAGGATATACAAAAAATATTACATCGATATATCCGCAAATGTCTTTCAATATATCCGCAAATGATCAATTCAAATATCCGCAAATCCTAGCAACAAAGAACACCACATATAACACAAAACAATATCAACATACAACACATATATATATATCATTAACACAAATATCAACTACCTAAAATAAATCAATAAAAGACTAACAACATTATTAAAATAGTAATTAAAAAATTCCAGCAACTACCTATAATAAAATTTCAGCAAACCATACAAACACACAAATTCTAGCAAACCAACTTAAAATATTAAAAAAATAAAAATTCATTATAGATCAATAAAAAAAATTCCAGTAAACCATATTCCTTTTTTAACTAAAACAGTAATTATATAACTAAAATAAAACATCAAAACAGTAATTATATACACTCAACCCTAACACTTAAAACATTTAAAACATTACAACCCTAACACTAAATCAAACATTAAAACATATATCAAACATTACAATCTTAACAACGTAACATCCACAAAATCATACCCTAACTACATAAGATCATATACACAAATCAAACACTCTCAATAAATAAAATCAAACCCCCAAATTAAAAAAACCCCATTTCATAAAACCCTAAATTAGAAGAAAAAAACTAGAATTAATAACTAACATTATCAATTAAACCCCCAAATTAAAAACAACAAGAAAAGGAAAAAAGAAGAAGAAGAAGAACACAAATATATCACAAGTACATGTAGAAGAACAATGAAAAAAATAAAAATAAAAAGATAAAAACTAAATGAAGATAAGATGAAGAAGATGACAAAAATTAAGATAAAAAATATGATAAAAACTAATTGAAGATGAAGAACATACCTTGAGGATGACCGGAGAGAAGTGGCCGGAGGACGGACTGGAAGATCGCCGGAGAAGTTTGGGGAGGGTTAGAGAGGAGTGGGGAGAAGTGGAGAGGATTTTGAGGGGAAATAAAATGAAAGAAATCTGAAATTTTTTAGTTATATAAAAATTTCCCGACGGCCAGGCCGCTGGGAAATACTTAAGTTCTAGTTGACTGGGTTTGACTCTACAGGGGACCACGACGGTGCAAGTTGTAATTTTAGGGTTTCCTAAAAATGTTGGCGGCCAGGCCGCCGACTACTGGAAAAAACAAGCGGGAAAAAATAGCTAGCGGCCAAGCCGCCAACAATTTTTCTCCCGACCGTTGATGATTTTAGGATGTCGGCGGTCAGGCCGTCGGCAGGTTACACTTGTCCGCCGGCATAATTTTCCGTCAGGAGATGGGTGCCAGAACTGCACTGGTTTTTTGTAGTGTCCGCCCCGTTTTTTCAGAATGGGGCGGATCCCGGCACTACAAGAAAACAGGGAAACAGCCACGGCCAAGTTCACTGGCTAAATGGCAAAATCCGTGGCTAAATTGATTTAGCCACGGGATTTAGCCACGGGAGTGGCCGTGGCTGTAGGTCTGGTGGCTACTAATTTTTAGCCACGGAATTGATTTTCCGTGGCTAATATTAGCCACGGCCATTTATTTTAGCCACGGCCAAAATCCGTGGCTAATGTTAAAAATTAGTCACGGTAAAATCCGTGGCTAATATTTCGGCCA
Source organism: Zostera marina (assembly GCA_001185155.1). Classification (NCBI taxonomy): domain Eukaryota; kingdom Viridiplantae; phylum Streptophyta; class Magnoliopsida; order Alismatales; family Zosteraceae; genus Zostera; species Zostera marina. The sequence continues at coordinate 43,016 of LFYR01001481.1, read as the reverse complement.
ACAGAC
>LFYR01001481.1:13167-36114 GCA_001185155.1 Zostera marina | reverse complement strand
AGTACTGAGATACTTAAAAGGAGCCCCAGGGCAGGGCATATTATATAAAACAAGTGAAAATTTGAACATCCAAGCCTATTGTGATTCTGATTGGGCTGGATGTCAAATTAGCAGAAAATCTGTGACTGGCTTCTGTATCCTAATTGGAAGTTCCATAATATCTTGGAAATCCAAAAAGCAGGCTACAATATCAAGGTCATCTTGTGAAGCTGAGTATAGAGCAATAGCTCAAACATCTTGTGAATTGATATGGATTCACCAACTAATTAAGGAAATGAAAATAAAAACTAAAAGTGAAACAACAATATTTTGTGACAACAAATCAGCAATTCATCTTGCTAATAACCCTGTTTTCCATGAGAGAACAAAACACATTGAAATAGATTGCTATTTCATTAGATAGCTAATCACCCAAGGGACATTCAATCTTAAGCAAATTGGAACTAAATACCAATTAGCAGATATGTTCACTAAACCCATGGGAGAGCATGAAATTACTTCAGCCTCTGTCAAGCTTGGAGTAATAAACATCTACTCCAGAGCTTGAGGGGGGAGTAAAGAAGTAATTAGCTTAATACTGAATTAGATACTGGATTGGACCCAAGTGCAAATAAATAAAACAGAAGCACTTACAGTTTTAACTTAGAAAGAAACTGTAAGGTTCAGTTTGTAATATTCACCACTTAAAACTATTAACAGAATAAAAAGAAACGTGAGGACTGGACTGTAAGTTTACCCACTTAAAAGATATATAAAAGGACGAGGACCAAACTGCAAGTTTACCCACTTAACAAGGAACGTGAGGACTGGACTGCAAGTTTACCCACTTAAATAAAAGTAATTGGGTATATGGATCATTGTTTGATTAAAGATCCAATTAACCAATTATTGTTAGTAGTTGTATTAGTTGAGTTAGTTAGTGTTAATTTCATCTTAAATACTCTTTGTAATTAACAAATTAAAGATAATACAATTTCATACAGATTACACTTAGTAGCTAATTACACTACTACAGTGTACAACGGCTATTTTAGTGGTTAATCTAGTTAACCTAATTTCTCCTCAGTTTCCCCCTTATTTCTCATCTGATTCCTCGCCGGACGGCGAGCTTGCACGCCGGAGCTTTCCTCTACCTCCCAATCCAGCCGTTGGATCAACGTCAGACTTTTAACACAGTCATTATTAAAACGACTTATTAATCCAATACAAAGTATTGACTCTACATCTGTTTCTACCATGGCTAGTGCTCGAGGTCGAGGTCGATTCCATCGTGGATTGCGAGGTAATAGATCTGGACAGATAAAGTCAAGAACGAATATGCCTCCCTTGCTGCCAATAGAGAAATCAGACAATAAAGATACGATTTGTCAATTGTGTAACAAAGTTGGCCACTTGGCTAAGAATTGCAGGTCACAACGAAATTATGCTTATACAGCTTCGGCCAGCAATCTAGAAGATACTTACAATGATGAGTGGGTGCTTGATTCCGGAGCCACTCATCACATGGTAAACTACACATCTGAATATACTGATTTTTCACCATATGAAGGTAATGATGTTGTTTTTATTGGCGATGGTTCATCTTTGACAATTACACATGTTGGAGTATTTTTTCTTAAATCTAAATATGGTCTGGTTAAACTAAATGAGGTGTTATGTGTGCCTGACATTAACAAGAATTTACTTTCTACGCGGCAATTTTCATTGAATAATTCTTGTAATTTTGTAATTGATAATGTTGGTTTTTGTGTAAAGAGCAAGGATACTGGGAAGATCATATTGACTGGGACAAGGTTAAAATAAATTGCTTGATTAGCTCAAAGTCAAATTCTACTTTGTGGCACCGACGTTTGGGACATGCTTCATTTGAAGTAAATAATCGTGTTCTTGCTATGTTAGGAAAGAATGATAGAATAAAGTCTACTCATCATTGCTCAACTTGTTCTTTGGAAAAAGCACATCGTCTTCAATGAAGACATGCAGTATAGGTCTACAAATATTTTACAACTAGTTTACATGGACATTTGGGGTCCATCACCTATTTTATCAAATTGCAATTTTCGATATTATATCTCATTTGTAGACGATTTGTGTAGATTCACGTGGATTTATCCTCTTCATAATAAAAATGATTGTTTGATGATTTTTGAATATTTTGTTAATCAAGTTGAAAATGTTTTGGACTCTAAAATAAGGTCTGTACAGTCAGACCATGGAGGTGAATTCATAAGTCAAAAATTCAAACAATTTCTTCAAACAAAAGGAATCAACCAAATATTTTCTGCTCCATACACTCCGGAACAAATGGGTACAGTAGAAAGAAAACACCACCATATCGTAGAAACTGGAAAATGCTTATTAAAAGATGCAGGCCTACCGTGTCAGTTTTGGCTAGAAGCATTTACAGCAACTGTCTATTTAATAAATAGGCTTCCGTCAAGGAATACAAGTAATAAGTCTCCTTATCAAATCTTACATAACAAGGTTCCAAATTACTCTCTCCTAATAGTATACAGATGCCTTTGTTATCCTATGTTTCTGGAAAAGGTAGATTGAAATTTGATTCTAAAGTTGCAGAATGTATGTTAATCGGGTATGACAGTTCACATAAGTAATACAGATATTTGGAAATTCATTCTGGAAAGCTCATATTATCAAGGCATGTTGAATTTATTGAAGATAAATTTCCATAAAGAACAAGCTCACAAAAAATTCTACAATACACACAGATCCATCTACTTCTTATTTAAATATTATAAATTCTGCTGGTTCAATTAATAATGAACAATTAATTCAAGATATTTACAATTGTTGGTGTGTGGGCTCGCCGGAATGAGCTCACCGTCCAACCTAGTACAAGTGTCTCTCTCTAAGAATTATCAACCCCCTCCCCTGTTGGACCAGGGGAGGTATTTATAGCCCTCCATCGCTATCCTTGGGCCTCGTGGGCTCGTACGTCGAGCCCGTCCGTTCGCCCGGGCCGCCGACAGGGCCGGTTCGGTCCATGGGCCGCGGTCCGCGGTCTATGGTACCAACAACAATCAAATGATCAAGCCAATAGTCGACCAGATAACTCCATCACTGATGTCGTAAATGAAAACATGCCACCGACTCCAAGAAGACAACGACCTCCATCAAAAAATTCAATCACGTCTTCAACTGCGGTTTCTCCTCCAGCCAACACACCTCCTCAAAATCCGAATAATATTCGTCGGACAACAAGAATAACCAAAAAGCCTAGCCACTTCAAGGATATGGTTCTACTTGCTGCGGAAAAATAAGAATGTGAACTATCCGGGTTCAAAACTGCTCAAGAAAATGATAATTGAAGATTGGCAATGAATGATGAAATTCAAGCTTTGCATCAGAACAATACATGGTCTCTAATTGAAAAACAACTCAATATGAATGTTATCGGTTCGAAATGGGTCTATCGATTAAAAAGAAATGCAACCGGAGAAGTTGTTCGTTATAAAGCTAGATTATTAGCAAATGGTCTTCATCAAAAATATGGTGTCAACTATGATAAAACTTCAGTCCAGTAATTAGACATACTACAATCCGTAAGGTTCTTGCCATTGCAGCCGTCCGTCGTTGGAAGCTTCGTCAAATTGACGTGTGCAGTGACTTTTTAAATGGCGAACTACAAGAACAAATTTTTATGAAACAACCAACAGGTTTCATTGATCCACGTTTTCCTAATCACGTATGTAAATTGGAGAAAGCATTGTATGGCTTGAAACAAGCACCTTTGGCTTGGGACAAACGCCTTGCTTAGTTTCTTGATCGGAATGGATTCAAAAATAGCAAAACAGATCCCTCACTTTTTACAATGATCTCTTCAAATTTCAGCTTATATGTTCTTATGTATGAAGATGACTTGATTGTCACTGGAGACGATGAATCAGAAATCAATGGGTTCATAAAAGGGTTGTGCAAAGAATTTCATCGTCGATATTTTGGTATGTTGAAGTTCTTCTTAGGGATGGAAATTACTTACTCAGAGAATTGATTTTGTGTGAGTAAACAACAATATGCAAATGATATTTTGAAGAAATTTAAAATGGAAGATTATCATGCGATGACACAAATCCAATTTGTTCAGGTGGAAAAATGTCAAAATCAGATGGAAATAAATTGATTGATCCTTTTATTTTTCGCAGCATTATAGGTTCTCTTCAATACCTTACTACTCGGCCGGATCTTACATTTGCAGTTGGCCAAGTGGCACAATTCCAAAGGAACCAACAGACACACACTTGAAGGTTGCCAAAAGAATTCTAAGCTATGTCAAAGGAACTTCCAAATTTGGACTTTGGTACTCTTCTTCAAATGATTGACCAACAAGGTTGTTCTCAGATGTTGCTACCTCGTTCACTCCGGATAACATCAACGTATTCTCAGATGCTGATTGGGCCGATAATCCAGATGATCGAAGGTCTATCACCGGGGCGTGTCTATTTGTGGGACAAAATCTAATCAGTTGGTGTTCAAAGAAACAAACTTCCGTATCTCGGTCAAGCACGGAAGCTGAGTACCGGGTTCTAGAAAATGCAGCAGCAGAGGTCAAATGGCTAAGTCTTATTTTTGGTGATTTATAAAGGAATATTGCATTTAACAAGATTATGCTAGCAACTGTTCCAACAAAACTCTACTGGATTAATAATACTCAACAGATGTAATTAGTTAAGTAGTTACAATGTAATAGATAGTTATTTCAGTTAAGCCCAAGCATTATAAATACTTGAGCAAACTTATGTAATACTTAACTTTTCCAGTGAATGAAATTTAAACATTTCAGCTGACTTACCTTCTCCTCCTCCTAAAGATTCTAAAAGACATTCCGGCCATCGTTGGTCTTCCACACTAGGAAGACAATTGGGATATCTACTTGCCCAATCATTCCTTTTATGGTATCAGCTTAATCGATTCTACAAGCTTCCGTGAAAATGACAGACAGCTCAAACTCCAGCGGCGACCAGGAGTCCAGCGGTGAGAAGAGAAAAGAAACAACTCAGATCGTCGATTCACCGACAACTGAGTCAAATACATCCAGCAGGAAGAAACGACGCAATATCAATACCGTCGTCTCTGCCTTAAACGATAGAAATTCCTTATTCTACCTTAACTCCGGCGATCACCCGGGTGCCCAGATGATGTCTGACAAATTGACGGGTGAGGTTAACTATGATACATGGGCTAACGCTATGAGGCTCTCCCTTGTATCAAGAAGGAAGGTGTCTTTCATTAATGGCAAGATCAAAAAACCTGCAGATATTCACAGCCCCGAATATAAGGCTTGGAAGACTGTGAACGAACTGATTTTGTCCTGGATTGTGAATGGAGTAACTCCATAAATTGCCTCAACACTTATGCATACTGATATAACATACATAGCTTGGAAGGACTTGGAAGAAAGATACAAACAGAAAAATGATCCAAAGGCCTACCAAGTAAAGTTTGATCTAGCCAATCTACACCAAGGTAACAGTACTGTTACTGAATATTTTCATAAATTTAAGGCTGCATGGGATCAAATAGATAACAATTTTAGTTGTAAACTCTGCACTGATTGTAACCAATCTATCAAAAGAAGCATGAAAAAGATATGGTAGAGACCTTGCTAGGTTTAAATGAAAATTTTATGACTCTTAGGAGTCAAATATTAGGTTTTGAAGAATTACCACCTATGAATAAGGTATTCTTCTTAATTGTGCAAGAAGAGAAACAGAAAATCAACATTAGAGATAAAGCTGAAAAATTTGTTGGAGATAGTAGTGCTTTTTTCTCCAAAACAATAGAAAAATTAGAAGATAAAAGAAATAACGAAGATAGAGGAAAATACAGTAAGAATGGAAAGAAATTGGATACTAGATACTACTGTGACAATTGTAGATATTATGGGCATATTAGGAAAGATTGCTATCATATAGTAGGGTTTCCAGACAAGAAAAGCAAGGAATTCACTGATCAAGAAAAATCACTCAAGAAAAATCATTCTGTCAAGAAACCCAAGACTGATTCTGTCAATGCAAATCAAGCATCTACCTCCAATATGCCAAGCCTCTCAAGTGAGGAACTGATCCTTCTAAAAGATTTACTGAGCAAGACCTCTGGTATGGAATTTTCATTTACAGTATATGATTTTTTTAATAATGCTTGGATTGTTGATACAGGAGCTTCCCAGCACATGACTGGTAACTCAAAGTTATTTCATAAAATATCTGAAAATAAAAACTAGCACTTTGTAACCATATCAAGTGGTGATATAATTTTATCTGAAAATCTAATACTGAGAAATGTTTTATATATTCCTGATTTTAGAGTAAATTTGATTTCAGTGAGTAAATTAACATTACAAGAAAATATTTCTCTGAATTTTAATAAAGAAAAATGTCAATTTTAGGAAAACAATACAGGGTAACTGTCATGATGTACTATATCTCTACTGTCCAACAATCTCTAGCACAACAAATAATGCCAAAGATTATGAGCTCTGGAATCAAAGATTAGGGCACATATCAGAAGAAAAATTAAAGATACTTGTAAAGTCTAATCTTTTAGTTGATTGTAATAAAGAAACAATTTTAAGTACTGATTATAATAAAAAAATTCAAATTTTGAATAAAATTTTTAAATTCATACATGAAAACTGTGAAGTATGCCGATTGGCAAAACAATGCAAAATAAAATATCCAGTAAGTAAATCCAAATCATTAGATATATTCTATCTTATATACATATAGATATTTGGGGAAAATTCCCAATATCTACACATGATGGTTTCAACTATTTTTTAACAGTAGTTGAGGATAAAAGTAGAACCACATGGACATACTACAAAATAAATCAGCAGCAGAAGGCTGCATTAAAGCTTTTATAAAAAAAGTTAAAAATTATTTTTCAAAAAATATCAAGATAATTAGGAGTGATAATGAAGGTGAGTTTACCGCCAAATCTTTTAAACAAATGATTAAAGATCATAAAATAATACAGTAGTTTTCTTGTCCATACTCACCCAAGCAAAATGCTAGGGTAGAAAGAAAACATAGATATCTATTAAGTGTGGCCAGAGCACTACACATACAAAGTCATACTCCCATTAAATTTTGGAGAGAGTGTGTATTAACATCCACACACATAATTAATAGAATACCATCCGAAGTACTCAATAACAAAACTCCTTTTGAAATTTTATATAAAACCAAACCCAATTATAGCTTGTTAAAATCTTTTTGGTGCTTATGCTATACAACAAATAATCTAAGAGAACACAAGTCCTCTCCTAAAACTTTTAAAGGGGTTTTCATGGGTTATCCCCCGGGAACTAAAGGATACCTAGTTCTAAACTTAGACACCATGAAATATCATGTTAGTAGAGATATATCTTTCAGAGAGTATATCTTTCCTTTTAAAGAAATTAAAGAAAAATTAAAATCAAATCCAAGTCAAATGATACTACCAACATACAAAATATATGATGCAATACTAAATAAACATGATGTTTGTTCAGAGAACAAACTAGATATAAACAAATCTGACAAAGATTCAGCTCTAGCATATGGTAATAACCAAGGAACTGATTCTTACTCAGAAAAATATGATGATGGACCTAGCAAAATACCCATAAAATCAAATGAAAAGAGAAAGGCTAACAATAATCTGGCTAACCATGAAAAAGAAAATTCTGACCAAATAAATCAGAATACAGAAATTGAAAATACGAAAGACAACCCAAGTTCAAATCAGAATCAAACAGATTCACATAAAGAATTTGAAAACATCAATATAAATCATGAGTTAAATATACTATATAAGACCACGGAGACCCTATTCCGGCGATAATAAACCGTAGGGGAGGATCGCTGGCCGGAGGGAAAGAATTTGGGGGAAAAGAGGAGGTTAACTAAAAAAACAGATCTTTGAAATTGTGAAATTATCAAAGATGTAATTGAATTAATTTTTATTTGAGTTTACAACTGTTATTTATAATATTTGTAAACTACTAATTCTATTACAACCCTGAATCTATTTTTATTACAACCGGGTCCATTCTATGATTTAATTATAAAATCTTCTTCTGGGCCGGTCCATTTAGACTTTAATTCTTCTGGGCTGTAACCTGTGGGCTGTAACCTGTATTTAAACTTAACAAACACCACCAAATAACATCAAATAGTTATTAGTTAATATTGATAATTATAACTATAATTATAATTATATTTTTATGATTAATACTGATTAATACTCCCCCCTCAAGCTAGGCATATATATTAATTATTCCTAGTTTGAATAGAGTATTATTCATTTCAATTTCCCCTACTCCTTTTGTGAAGATATTTGCCAATTGATCTTTAGTTCCAATTGGCTTAAGGGTGATTAATCCTTTTTCTATTTTTTCTCTTGTGAAGTGACAATCCCTCTCTATGTGTTTTGTTCTTTCATGAAACACGGGATTTTCTGCTATGTGAATTGCAGATACATTATCACAAAAAATTAGGGCTGGTTTATCATTATAAATTCTTAATTCATTCAATAATTGATTTAACCAACTTATTTCACTTGTGAGCTTTGTCATTGCTCTATATTCAGCCTCTGCTGATGATTGTGAAACTAGCTCTTGTTTTTTAGATTTCCAAGAGACCAATGAGTCTCCTAGAAGTATGCAAAAGCCAGTCACTGATCTTCTGGTTAGGGTGCATGAACCCCAATCAGCATCACAGTAACCTCTTAGTATAAGAGGTTTGTCATTTCTTATCATAATCCCTTGCCCTGGGGAATTTTTAAGATATCTTAGTAATTTTATAACAGCTTCCATATGAAGCTCAGTTGGTTTTTCCATAAATTGACTTAAGGTTCTTACAGCAAAAGTGATATCAGGCCTTGTTGTATTTAGATATATCAATTTGCCAATTAACCTTCTATATTTGAAAGGATCCTTTAACTTTTCAGTTTTATCCTCTCTTCAATCTTGTTTTTCAATGGGTATTTTGGAAGGTTTGCTTCCTAAAAGCCCATTGTCATTTAAAATATCTAATGTATATTTTCTTTGGGATAAAAAAATCCCATTATCTGAATATGATACTTCTATACCTAGGAAATAATGTAATTTTCCTAGATCTTTTAAATTGAAGTATGAATTTAGATTAGTTTTTAGCATTTTTATTTCTTTTTCATCATTTCCTGTGATGATAATATCATCCACATAGATCACCATATATATTACATAGTCTTTGTTCTCTTTAATGAACAAAGAATAATCTGAAAATGCTTGCTTGAAGTTCATTTTCAGAAGTGTCTCTTTAAGCTTGGCAAACCATTGCCTAGAAGCTTGTTTAAGTCCATATAGGGACTTTTTTAATTTACATACTCTTTGGTCTTCTTTTTTTAGAAAACCAGGTGGAGGCCTCATGTATACATCTTCATTTAGGTCTCCATACAAAAAGGCATTATTTACATCAATTTGATGTAAATTCCACCTTTTTGCAGTGGCAATAGTAATTAATATTCTCACAGTGGTAATTTTTGCCACTAGAGCAAAGGTTTGATAATAGTCAAATCCCTCTATTTGAGAAAATCCTTGAGCTACTAATCTAGCTTTATTTCTATCTATTTCTCCATTTTGATTATATTTTATTTTGAAAATCCATTTTGAACCAATAGATTTTCTTGTTGATGGAAGGGATACTAAATCCCATGTTTTGTTTAGTAAAAGAGCTTGCATCTCTTTTTCCATAGCTTCTACCCATTTTGGGTTTTTTGAAGCTTCTATATAACTATGAGGTTCATTGCTCATAGATATTTTCCTTAAATATTCTTTTTTCTTTTTATTTATCTTTTTGTATGATATGTATTTGTTTAATGGATGATTAGTGCTAAAATTAGCACTATCATAATCATTATCATCCATATAGTAAAAATCTTTATTTTTAGAAGAAGATTTGATTCTATTTGATCTTCTACATTCTGTATTGTTTGCTATTTCATCAGAGTTTAATTTCTCTGATTGTATCTCATTTTGAGATGCTTTTTTAGTCAATGTATCATTTGATGCATTTATATTTTCTTTTTGCAAATTCTTGTCTGAATCTGGATTTAAAACAGTCTTGCTTCTGTTTAAAAAAGAATTTTCATTTCCTCCTGAGCTTATTGCCCCAGGGGAGGTATATGGAAGATTATCTCCTGAATTTATTACCCAGGGGAACTGTTATTCCTGTCTGAAATTGGATTTTCATTTTCTGAAAATAAGTTCTCATTCCTGCCTGGATTTATTGATCCAGGAGGAGTTTCATTCCTGTCTGAATTTATTGATTCAGATGGAACTCTATTTGAACATATATTTTTAGCTTCTAGGTTTAGTGATCCAGAAGAAGTTTCATTTCTGTCTGAATTTATTGATTCAGATGAAACTCTATCTGAAAATGTGTTTTTATTTTCTGGATTTATTGATCCAGGGATGATTTTGTCTGAAGTTATTCTTTCATTTTCTGGATTTGGTGGTCCAGGGAATGTTCCATCATTTTCCAGAGCATTGTCCAGAGCATTGTCCAGAGTAATATTAGATTCATTATTATTCAGAGTTTTATTTAACTCTGGTAGTATATTGGTATCTAAAACTATGTTTTGGTTATTTGTGGATGATTCTAGCATTATAGAATCTGAATTTTTCTTATTTGATATTGTAATTGGAAATTCATCATTATTAGATGATTCTCTGTCCTTATTTATTATGATCTCATCATCTGAAAAAAAAACAGAATTATCATTTGATGCTGAATTAATTTTCAGTTTTGTATTTTCTGTTTTATTTTTCTTTTGAGATAGATCACTTTGATTGAGATTATGATTATTTTCATATATATTTGAAATAAAACTATCAAAAGTACTTTTGTTTTGTTTATTTTTTAGATTTTTTTCTTTAATTATTCTAAAAGGAAAAACCATTTCCTTGAATACTACATTTCTACTTATAATGAGCTTTTGAAGCTCAATATCTAAAATTATATACCCTTTTGTGCCTTGTGGATATCCTAAAAAAACACCTCTTTTTGCTCTTTCAGAGAATTTATGTTCTCTATTATTATTATTAAAATAACAAAGACATCCAATAGTCTTTGTTAATGTAATATTAGGTTTTTTGTTGTTCAAAATTTCAAAAGGAGTTTTATTATCTAATGATTTTGAACAAGTTCTATTAATTATGTGAGCTGCCCTGCCCCTAAAACACCCCAATATTTGATTGGGAGGGCAGCATGTAATTTTATTGCTCTAGCAATATTTAAAAGGTCTTTATGTTTTCTCTCCACTTTGCTATTTTGTTGAGGAGAGTATGGACATGAAAATTGGTGTATCATACCATTTTCTTTTAATAAATTTTTAATTTTAGATGAAGTAAATTCTAATCCATTATCACTTCTTAGAATTTTGATATTACTCTCAAATTGAGTTTTAACCATTTTTATAAAAAAATTTATTATTTCTAATACTTGAGTTTTATCTTTCATTAAGTAAACCCAAGTTGTTCTACTCTTGTCTTCTACTATGGTTAGAAAATAAGAGTTTTTATCATATGTTGATATTGGGAATTTGCCCCATATATCAACATGTATGAGATCAAATAAATTTTCACTTTTTGATATGCTTTTAGGGTATTTTAATTTTTGTTGTTTAGTAAGTGGACACACATCACATAGTAAAAGAAGATTTTTATTTATTTCAGAATTTTTGTTAAAACTAAAATTATTACAAGAATTTTCAGAGTTTTCAGCTAATAGTTTCAATTTATTATAGGGCATATGCCCCATCCTAGTGTGCCAAAGCTTTATATCTTGAGTGGCTCCACATATAGCCTCTCTATCAAAAATATAAACTCCATTGTTTATATTACCCAGTCCAATCAGAATCCTTGCTGTGAGGATCCTGAAAAAAACATTGTGATTCATTTAAAAGTATTGATATACCCATATCTTTTATGATTTTATATAATGAAATTAAATTTAATTTAAAATCAGGGATATAGTATACATTTTTCAAGGTTATTGTTGGAGAAAGTATTATTTCTCCTATTTGTTTTATTAAAAAATAATTTCCATCAGGAATTGAGACTCTTTTAATTTTTTTAGAGTCTCTTAAATTTCTAAAGAGTGTTTTATTTCCACTCATGTGCTGTGAAGCACCACTATCACAAATCCATTCACAATTATTTGAAGAATAAACATTACATGCTAATTTATTTAAAAAATTACCTGTATTTTTCATGAATAGGTTTTGCATGATCTTGTATTCTTCTTCAGTAATTAGATAAGTGGTTGCTGAGCTTGCATGTTCTGTTTTGGCTTTTTTGTTGTTGAACCCTTTGCTTGAATCCGGATATCCATTTAAATGAAAGCATTTATCCTTAGTATGACCATAGAACCAACAATGGTCACATCTTAATTTTAAATTCAGTTTCATGCCTTTTTTGCTCATTTTATACTTATCTGAATTAAATGGTTCATTTCTAAAACCTGAGGATCTTTTTACAGCCATTGCATTGTCTATATGCCCTATATCAGAATTATATTTAATATGGGTGACCCCTCTTTGCTTTTCCTCAGTTATTACTGTTGAATATGCTGAGTCCATATTGGGAATCTCTTTCCCAGTTAATATTTGTCCTCTCACATTTAAAAACTCTTCATTTAGCCCAAGAAGGAATTTAACTACCCTATCTTGTTCATTTTCCTCTTCCCATATCTGAATTGCCCCACAAGTGCACACCCCACAAGTGCATCTTTTCTTTTTGCTTATGTCTTGTAAGCTATCCCATATGGCTTTTAATTTCATATAATAGTCAGAGACTGATAATTCTCCTTGAAATATATTTGCTAGTTCTTGGCCAATTAAAAACCTTAAAGGGGCTTGAGCTTGGCTATATCTAATTTTCAGTATTTCCCAAGCCTCATGTGCACTCTCAGCTGACCTAATTGAGGCAGCTATATTCTTCTCACAGGCATTTATTATCCATGAGAAAACTACCCCATTTACAGTCTCCCAAGCCTCAAATTCATCTGAATTTTCATCTTTAGGCTTAACTACTTTCCCATTTATGAATTTTTGTTTTCTTCTAGTCACTAGCCAAAGATTCATATCTTTGGACCAAGTTGGGTAATTTGCTTGCCCTTTTAGCAAATCACTCACAATCCTATTACTAGGGTTATCACTAGAATGCAAAAAATAAACGGATGACCTTGTTGTGAAGGCCGTTTCAAGATCAAAGGGTTTCTTTTGAACTTCAGTTGATGTCTTGGGTGCTGAGACTTCAGTGGCTATCTCCATATCGCTACTGATTTCTTTTTCAAGGTCCATCTTCTTGGAATTCAGCAACAACAGCAGCACTTTTACTGGAACAGAGACAGCAGCAAGCAGACTTTGAATATCACAGCAACCAATTAATCACAGCGGCAGACTTCCACAATTTATTTTGACATGCTCTTGAATATCAGCAACAGCGGCAACTTTTCACTTCAACAGCAACAATTTATTTTGACAGCAACCCTTTACTGGACAGCAACAATGTAAAGAAGAACAGCAGAAGAAGATTGAATACAGCAGCGGAAGGTCACAGGAGCGACCGATGATACCATATAAGACCACGGAGACCCTATTCCGGCGATAATAAACCGCAGGGGAGGATCGCTGGCCGGAGGGAAAGAATTTGGGGGAAAAGAGGAGGTTAACTAAAAAAACAGATCTTTGAAATTGTGAAATTATCAAAGATGTAATTGAATTAATTTTTATTTGAGTTTACAACTGTTATTTATAATATTTGTAAACTACTAATTCTATTACAACCCTGAATCTATTTTTATTACAACCGGGTCCATTCTATGATTTAATTATAAAATCTTCTTCTGGGCCGGTCCATTTAGACTTTAATTCTTCTGGGCTGTAACCTGTGGGCTGTAACCTGTATTTAAACTTAACAAACACCACCAAATAACATCAAATAGTTATTAGTTAATATTGATAATTATAACTATAATTATAATTATATTTTTATGATTAATACTGATTAATATACTAGATACAGACCTAAGTACAAGGTCTGAAAATACCCTGGAAACTCTTGAAATACTAAACCATAATTCTGAAAATGAGCAAGAATCAAGTCAACAAATAACAAATATAAATCATCCTGATAAAAATACAGATACACAATACAAAACCAACAGGATGGGAAGAACATTAAAAACACTTAAACAGTACCTAGATTTTTATCTTGAAAAAGATAAAGAACATTCAAAAGATATTACATATCCTATGAGTAATTTTGTATCATATCACAAAATTAATAAAAATCATAAAATATTTTTAAAACAAATTACAGTAAACAATGAACTCACAGCCTTCCAAAAAGCTTCAAAAGATCCAAATTGGATCAATGCAATGAAAAACGAAATGCAAGCCCTCTTGGATAATAAAACATGGACAATCACTGACCTTCCCAAAGATAGGAAGGCAGTTGGCTCGAAATGGGTTTATAAGATTAAATACCAACCCAGTGGTGAAATTGAAAGATATAAGGCTAGATTAGTAGCCAAAGGTTTCACACAAAGGGAGGGTTTTGATTTCTATGAGACTTTTGCTCCATTGGCAAAAATAGTCACTATTAAGATAATAATTGCAATAGCATCCACAAAAAACTGGACATTTTATCAATTAGATGTAAATAACACTTTTCTTCATGGAGAACTTGATGAAGAAGTATTCTTAAAACCTCCACCTGATAGAATAAAGACGACAAAAGAGTGTGCAAACTTAACAAATCCTTGTATGGTTTAAAACAAGGAATTGGTTTGAAAAACTAAGAAAAGTACTAATAGACTTTGGTTTTAGCCAAGTCAAGTCAGATTACTCTCTCTTCATCAAAATTAAAAATCAAATCATCACATATATAATAATATATATGGATGACATAATTATAACATAAAATAATAACAAAGAAATTGAAATTATAAAATTTCAACTAGAGCACAGATTTAAACTCAAAAACTTAGGAAAACTAAGTTACTTCCTAGGAATTGAAGTATCATATACACATGAAGGGATATTTCTTTCACAAAGAAAGTATGCATTAGGATTATTGAAAGATAGTGGACTCTCAGGAGGAAAACCATCAAAACTACCTATGGAAAGAAATATTAACCTCAAAAATGATAAGTTTGAATTAATTAAGAACCCAAGCTTCTACAGACAAATGGTGGGTAAACTAATTTACCTAAACATCACAAGACCATATTTAAGCTTCCACATATAGTGTCTTAGTCAATTTATGAATGAACCAAAACAAATACATCTTCAGGTACTGATGAAATTAATTAGATACCTGAAAAATGCCCCAGGGCAAGGTCTCTTATACAAAAGGGCAATTAAGCTCTCTAAAATTACAGGGATACTGTGATTCTAACTGGGCATCATGCCAAATCAGTAGAAAATTTGTTTCTGGTTTTTGCATTCTACTAGGAAACATTGATTTCCTGGAAATCAAAGAAGCAAAAGACAATCTCAAGATGCTCATGTGAGGCAGAGTACAGGGCAATTGCACAAACATCATGTGAAATAGCATGGATTCATCAGCTATTTGATGAATTGAGGTTAGGGTTACTAGAACCAACTTCCCTGTATTGTGACAACAAAACAGATATTCATTTAGCAAATAACCCTGTATTTCATGAACGTACAAAACACATAGAATTAGACTGTCGCTTTGTGAGAGAAATGATATGTAATGGGAAAATCATACTTAAACAGGTAGGAACAAAGTTCCAATTAGCATATATGCTAACCAAAACCTTAGGAGAAAATGAAATAAATAATGTATGTTTCAAGCTCGGAATAGTAAATCCATACTCCAAGGCTTGAGGGGGGAGTAAAGGAATATTGCATTCAACAAAGTTATGCTAGCAACTGTTCTAACAAAAGTCTACTGGATTAATAATACTCAACAAATATAATTAGTTAAGTAGTTACAATATAATAGATAGTTATTTCAGTTAAGCCCAAGCATTATAAATACTTGGGCAAACTTATGTAATACTTAACTTTTCCAGTGAATGAAATTTAAACATTTCAGTTGACTTACCTTCTCCTCCTAAAGATTCTAAAAGACATTCCGGCCATCGTCGGTCTTCCACACTGGGATATCTACTGGGATATCGTCGGTCTTCCACACTAGGAAGACCATTGGGATATCTACTTGCCCAATCATTCCTTTTAATTTAGGCATCTAAATTACAAAGGCACCAATGATTTACTGCGATAATCAATCCTTAATTTTTATGGCTTCAAATCCTACAGCTAAGAGTCGCACACTCCATGTAGAGACAAATTTTCATTTTATCCGTGATCTTGTGGAAAAAGGAGAATAGAAATCGATTACATTCCAACAAATTTACAAGTTTCTGATATTTTTACCAAGGGTCTTTCTACTGATCAATTTAATATTCTCAGAAGCAAACTCAAACTTCAATACTTGTTAGTTAGTTGTTTAGTTGTAAAACTAATTCTTGTTAGTAACTAATTGTTAGATAGTAGTAGAGTAGCTTATAAATAAGAATTGTATTAGATCACAAAATTATTGAAATGAGATTGATCTTCACTTGACCAAAAGAGTGTGCACGTTTCATAGTATAGAGATGACATGACACTCATGGATGAATTCCAACAATTAATCTCCCCCCTTCATCCCATTTTTATAGGCAAAGTCCAAACTTTGATCTCATGAAGGATTTTAGGCGATTTCAATCAGGTGGTCCCCCTTTTCCTTTTCGTAATTAAGGATTCTTAAAGCATGCCTCAGATGCTAGAGAAGGGGAGAGTACTGATGATACCCCAAATCCAAAGCTTAGTCCACATCCAACCCATGAGCCTAAATTTATATTAAGGATCTTAACAACAAGATTGGCAGAGGTATTACCAAAATTTATTTCCAATAATCAAACATGTGTTTTTAAGACGTCAGGTAAACTCTACATGGGACAGAGGATTGATGATCAAGTATCGCGGTTTAAGACAAGGGGACCCGTAATATTCATCATTGCCAACCATTGATAAATTCTCTACAAGGAATTTAAAGAAAAAATAAATCTTTTAGCATTAGATTACAATGATAATTAAGATTATAAGATGTGTGTGATAAAACAACAACAATAATTATTGATCATATACTTGTTTAGATAACAAATATAATTATATCGATTATTCCGTGGAAAAATCACAAAAATTGAACTAAAAAAGAAGCTAGCAAAGAGTAATTAAATCAGTTTACAACTAGCTATTATTTCAAAAGTTGATGCATTGCCGTTGTTGTCTTTTAGGGTTTATATAAAAGCGTTCTATCGTTTACAACGCACAAAAGTGGCATCACCGTTATTTTTCTTGAAAACATAGTAAATCTGTTTCAGAAGTTCGTTGAAGGAATCACAGACGTTCGTGGATTTAAGTGCAGAAGTCTCCATGAAAAAAATATTCTCCTTTTTAGCAAAAGCATCTGCTTCTTCCGTCGTAACTGCTCTCAGATCATGCAAATCGGCTTTATTACCGACGAGGATGATGACGACATTTGTACTGGCATATTTTTTCACCTCCGTCAGCCATCTTTTAACATTCTCATAGCTGTCACGTCGAGTTATATCGTACACAATAATCACACCCGCCGCTTTTTTGTAGAATGGTGCCCTAATTTCGATGTGGCTTAATTTTTCAAACAAAAATACATCAAAAATAGGTTCGATCATTTTAAAAGATACAAAGAA
The DNA here is from genome assembly GCA_001185155.1 of Zostera marina. NCBI lineage: Eukaryota > Viridiplantae > Streptophyta > Magnoliopsida > Alismatales > Zosteraceae > Zostera > Zostera marina. The sequence continues at coordinate 18,319 of LFYR01001481.1, read as the reverse complement.
ATTAAACCCTTACTTTTCTTTTCCGGCAGAGCTCCAAATCTGAGCCTTGACGATCTTCTTGTTGTCCATCTTCATATTGTGTGTGCCGAACACGATACCGACGGTGGATTTGGTATCATGACGGAATTCGTTCTTTGTCAAATGGGAGAGGATGTTGGATTTACCTACTTCGGAATCACCGATCATAACAACATTGAACCGATGATCATGATTGGAACCTTGTTTTCTAGAAAACAACTTTACCAGAAGAATAAGGAGAAGAAAACCTATAAAACACAATATCATGCATAATATTATGATATCCATCGATAAATCAAATCTTGTCGATAAATCAAATCTTGGAAGTAGGTAGTTAGCCGAAGATTGATTATGTATTTCTATATTCAATACACACGATGACACAAATGAATTCTTTTTTACTTTCTTTCATTTATGTTCTTTAATTTATATGCTGGATCCCAAGGCTACTTACATGTTAGGTTAATTGAGATTGTCCTCTAATAGTCTTTGATTTTATGAGATTTCTGAGATAAACCGTTGCATATGGCTTAGATTGCTTTGGAAAATTGCATCCATCAAATCATTCTGTCTATTTTAATCTCCTATCAAATAATTTCATCCACTTAGATTAGCCTAATTAATGTGTGATTTAACTCCGTTTGGCTAAAAATGTAAATATCTAAAAATGATTGATTTTTTTAAAAAGAAAATAGGGTATTTGTAGACCAAATTACGGAATTTTAATAATTTTTGAGCCCCCAAATCCCTAAACCCTAAATCGATTTTTATTATTGATAATTTTGTTAATTTACTTAATTATCATCTATTTCCATTTATATTATTTATTTTTTTATCTATTTGGACTATAATTTCAGATTTTTGATTTTTTATTCAGTTTTTCTTCCCGTCCCCATACCCGATCATTGGCAAGGGACGGGGAAGATTTTTATATCTGAGTATTTTCCCGTCCCCGTATCGGCTCACTCCTACATATAGCTTTTAAAAAAAATCATAATCGTATAATACATTCAAAAAATAATTTAAAATAAAATACATTGAAGAAATAGTTTAAACACTAACATCGACGCCGTTTAAGTACAATATCCATCGTTTTCGATGCTAAACGTGAAATTTTAAAATTTAATGATAATCGTAACGTAATCAGGATAACGGTATATGATGGTAAAGGTTTTGAACAAGAAGTCAAACTTCTAGATGACGGAATGCGACTAGCGGGAGATCTAATGTTTCGGGCGATTTCTTTGTTTGTTTGGTGTCTTATTTCATAATGATTTTGTTAGTTCAGATACAAAATGCAAACCATAGTGGAAGCTTTCTAGTCCAGAACATCAAGTATTTCAATGCTCTGAACCAAGTACATATGAAAAATAGAGAAGATATCCATATGTATCCAGAAAATAAGAACCAAGAACATATGAAGAACATCTTGATGTGCTTTCCGTATGGGAATATATATTGTTATATGGACATCAAATTCCTAAGTAATCGAAACCATACACAATCACTACAAAAAAAAGTAGGCAGTTAGGACGAGCAAAGTTAACGGAATTTCCGTTACAAATACTATTTTTAACGGAAATTCCAGAATTCCAGTGCCACTGGAATTCTGGAATTCCTGTAAAATCAATGAAAATTCCTGTAAAATCATTGCAAATTCCTGTAAATTCATGCAATTAATATTAATTCCTGTAAATTCATTCAATTAATATTAATTCCTGTAAATTCATTCAATATTCAATAAATATTCAATACATAAACAATATTCAACATCCAAGAAAAGTAACATTCAACAAATTAACATTCAACAAAAACTAACATTCAAAAAAATAACATGAAAGACCTATTTCGATGGAGGAGTTTGATATCTTTGATCACTCTGAGCTGCATTAATACTTCTATCTTGCAACGATCCACGATCTGAAGGTTGTGGAGTTGTATTTGATTGAGATAAAACTGTTTTCTTCAGGTCTTCAAACATATCAAACATTTCATCATATTTCCTTTTTAAAATTTGATTATCCTGTAAAACATTTAAGATTCATTTATATTTATGTATTACTTTAAAATTTTATTGACTTTCATACACATACCTCCATTAGCTTTTCCATTTGATCGTTTATTTTTTCTTTTCCTTTTCCTTTTTCTTTGTCTTTCTCGATAGATCTTGCATTCATTTCAATTGAAAATCTGGTAGAAGCAGTGCTCGGCTCAGCAAATGATCCTCCACCAAGTCCAATGTGCCTCCCTTTTTTGCTTTGAATAAACTTAGAAATGCATTTTTGTTGAATCACCTACGTGCGAAAAATAATATATAAGAAAATAAAACATTTGAATAATTTGAAATAGTAAAATAATTTAAAACATACATCTTCATCCGTTGTTGGACGTAATTCTTGAATTTCATCACTTTTGTAATATTCAGACAAGTTTCTCTATAAAATAAGTAATAACCTATGAGTAGATCAATAAACTACTATTTATGAACATTATAAAATAAACTGACTTACAACGACTTCGTTGTCAGTACCAGAAGAACGAATCAATACATTGATTCGTGATGCCTCAATGCCTTCGCTTTGCAGATTTTCTCTTATTGCACTAAAAGGAATTGACCCTGTTTTATGGTTTAGTATCTTCTTACTCCGGTTTGTTTTATTTATTTTTGATTTTCTCTGCGAATTCATATATAATGTTAAACAACTTACAATATAAAATAGTAAATTATTGAAGTATGGATGTATGTAAAACAATACCTTAAATTCTTCTGTAGTCCATAATTTTTCCACACACTTTTCGAAAGTGAATCGATCAATGTATGAAGGAAGACTAGCATACATCCTTTCAGTTGATTCATCATCAACAAATGGGTCAAAGTATTTTTCCTTTATGTAGTTTCGATAACGCCTCCAAGTATTGTTGAGTTTGAATTTGATGTATTGATGAGCATTTGGGTAACCGTCTAAATCAAAATCAACCTATATAATAAAAATTGAAAAATTATTCGACTAAAAAAAATCTAAATCAGAAAATAAAAAAAAACATACCTCAATGTACTCGAATGCTTGTCGAAAGCTCTGAGATGTTTGTTTCGGTCAGTTCACATTCAAAGGAAAAATTGTATGCATTTTTGCGACTCTATTGATTATAGCATTAAATTTCTTACGCAGATGTCCAGTTGGTTGCATGTGTGTTGGCTCCCATTCTATTTTATATCTTCACCTTGTTTGGGGTGATCTTCCGGATGATCTAAGTTTCTACCTCTTCTGTTTGGTAGACTCAATTCTGAAATAAAAAATAATGAGTCAATAAATACACATAAATCAATCAATTATATAATATACACATCGATTATAATTAGTTAGTTACCATCATTATCTCTGAGGTCCGAGTCGGAGTCGGAATTAGATTCATTCATTGCTGTTGGTACTTGAGTAGTTGGAGTACTCGTACCTTGAGGAGTTGGAGTTGTAATTTGATTTGGAGTTGGAGTACTCGAACCTTGAGGAGTTGGAGTTGGAATTTGAGGAGTTGAAGTACTTGGAGTCGAAGTTGCAGTCGGAACATGAGTACTTGCAGAAGGTTCTTCATGGTCGACAGAACTTCGTGTAAGTCGTTGTTTTTTACTAACCAATGCTTTTTTTGGGTGCCATTTATAATCTGTGAACACAACAAAATATTCAGTACTTAAAATCAATAAAAACAGAAAAATAAATAAATTAAAAAATTACTCACAAATAATATATAAGCAATCCATAATTAGGCACTACAAATCTCGAGGTGGCCTTTTCATTACAACACTCCAATCTAATTTTTTAGGATCATCCACATAGAAACATTGTTGTGCTTGTGCTGCCAAGATAAATGGTTCGTCTTGGTGTTTTAATCGTTTAGTGTTTATAGATATAATACCAAACGTATCAACTTGTATTCCATTTGTAGATTGGCCATCAAACCAATTACAATGAAAGAGTGTTTCTACATGATTTGGTCCATATTGTAGTTCAACAACATAATTTAATCTTCCATAATATTTTGTCGATTCACTATTGGGTTTACATCTCTAATACTTAAATAACATGATGTCTCGGCTGACACTAAAATCCCATCATTTTGAGTCTTTAGTTTCACCGAACTCGACGTACAAAGAAACTTAATACCATTCATTCTATATCCTTTGAATTTTTTCAAATCTATATTTGGACCACGTGAAAGTCGCCAAATGCTAAATTTTACTTTAGGACATGTATCTATATGATCTTTGAACCATCTTGGAAATTTTTCATGATACTTTCTTTCTATATGTTTGCGATTCATCCCCGGATAACTGCGACGAATGACATCCACATGAAGTTCTCTAAAACTCGTTATTTCATCTGTATTGAATAACACATATCGATGTGCTTTCTCAAATATCTTATCATCAAGATTAGTGTGTGTAGCTTTACCAATATACCCATTACAATTACGATCAGGTCTATTGGATTTTGTTTCAACATTTTCTGACAAATAACGAGAACAAAATATTAAACATTCTTCGGCAATATATTGTTCAGCAATACTCCCCTCAGGTTGGCTTTTATTCCTAACATAACCTTTTAATGTTTTCAAGTACCTTTCAACAGGATACATCCACCGATAATGCACTGGTCCTGCCACTTTTGCCTCAGTTGCAAGGTGAACTGACAAATGAACCATTACTGTGAAGAAAGATGGCGGAAATATCTGTTCCAATTTGCATAACGTTATCGATATGTTCTTTTCCATTTGATTTAAATGATCGATATTCAGAGTATTGTAACACAAATCATGGAAGTAGTTGCATAATTCTACTATCGAAGAACAAACATCTTTGGAACATGAATTTCTCAATGCAATAGGCAATAATTGTTGCATTAGCATATGACAATCATGACTTTTAAGTTGCATAAGCTTCTTGTCTTTTGAATTCACATTTCTTGAAATATTTGAAGATTATCCATCTGGAACCCTAATTGACTTCAATATTGTGCAAAATAATTTTCTTTGATCTAAGGTCATAGAAAACGGCGCAATGGGTATGTGCCACTTTCCATTATCTTTTTTGTATGCATGAAGATTTCTGCGAATTCCTTGATGTTTAAGATCTTCTCTC
>LFYR01001481.1:0-11974 GCA_001185155.1 Zostera marina | reverse complement strand
ACCTTAACACTAACCATAATTATTTACATTTACTCTAACCCTAACCCTAACCCTAACCTTACCCTAACCCTAATTATGAAAATTATTAAATAATTGTTATTTGTAACGGAATATCCGTTAAAAATAGTTAAAAAATCCGTTACAATATATAAGTTCTAGTATTTGTAACGGAAATAGCAAAGTTAACGGAAATTTCGTTACAAATTCCGTTAACTTTGATAATAAGTATTTGTAACGAAAATTTCGTTAACTTTGCTTCGTCTGAACTGTCTACTTTTTTTTGTAGTGGTAGTTACGATACGAGATCGATTCCCAATTCCGACGATGGACGAGCTCATAAATGAACTCCATGGCTCCAAAATATTTTCCAAATTGGATCTCCGCGCAGGCTACCATCAGATTAGGATCGTGGAAGAGGACATCAAGAAATCCACATTCAGCACCTATCACAAACATTATGAATTTAATGTGATGCCGTTTGGCTCACAAATTAACGCACCTGCAACATTTCAGGCGACAATGAATCAATTGCTAGCCCCATTCATAAAAAAATTTGTGGTCGTATTCTTCGACAACATACTCATGTATAGCCGGTCGGAGAGGGATCATTTACATCACTTGCGCGGAGTACTAAAGTTACTAGCAACCCAATCATTTTATCTACGTCGAAATAAGTGTTGCTTCGGGGTAGCGGAACTAACATATCTAGGACATATAATCACAACAGAGAGGGTGCGACCAGACCTGGATAAAATAGAAGACATAGAATCATGGCCACTGCCAACGATAGTTTGTCAAGTAAGATCGTTTCTAGGATTTACAGGGTAATATCGTCGCTTCATACAACATGGTATGCTCAGGTAGCAGCTCTGATGACAAATTTGTTGAGGAAACAACGATTTAAGTAGACAGAAGAGGCGACAACTGCATTCCAAGAGTTGAAACAAATTTTGATATCGGCCCCGGTCTTAATTTACCTGGATTTTCAAATTCCGTTAGTAGTGGAAACTAACGCGTGTGACGTCGGGGTGGGAGCGATTCTGTTACAATTGTAACATCCAGTAGATTTCTATAGCAAGAAATTATCCGCGCTACGCCAAAAAGCTTCTACATACGCCAAAGAACTCTGGGTGATTACTGATGTCGTGCGGAAATGGAGGCACTACCTCTTGGGAAGTTCATTCACCATTCGCACAGACCATCATAGTCTGAAGAATCTATTGAACCAAATCATTAAGACTCCGGAAAAACAGTACTTTCTATCAAAACTCTTGGGATACTCGTACTCGATAGTATACAAGAAAGGACAAGAAAATGTCACGATAGATGCTCTGTCACGGTTGCCGACGGAAGAAGGTAAAGCTAGTTCTAACCAGTTGTAGGTATTGGAGAGTCAACCCTTACCAGAATGGTTGGACCAGTTGAAACAAGAGAATACAACGGATGAATGGCTGGGTTTGATGCGGCAACAAATAATCAATCAGTTGGAACCAATGGGGTTCACCGAATGAAATGGGTTCATCATGTTTTACCACCGTTATTGCGTGGGTCCGAACTCGGGATTAAGAGGTCTCATTCTGAATGAGTGCCACAGATCCAAAATTGGAGGACACGCCGGGTTTTATCGGACCCTTTACTGGGTAAGTCAACAATTCCATTGGAGGGGGATGACACGTTTTGTCAAAAAAATCGTCGCCAGATGTGTGATCTGCCAACAAGTTAAACTACCGTCGATCAAACCGCTCGACCTCTTACAACCTCTAGAGATACTGACGACGATATGGGAATAGATCAATTTAGATTTTACTACGGGATTACCAACGGTCAAGGGTCACTCGGTTATTATCGTCGTGGTAGATCGACTTTCAAAATACTGTCACCGATCGGAAGCCTTCCGGCCAGCTACTCAGCCGCGACGGTAGCAGAATTCTTCGTAAAACAGATAATCCGCTTACATGGGATTCCTAAGAAGATGGTTTCAGATCGCGACAAGATATTCCTTAGTAAGTTTTGGCAAGAATTATTCGCCAAAAGCGGAACAACTCTGAACATGTCCACTATGTATCATCCTCAATCGGACGGACAAACGGAGGAGATAGTCAATAAGACTATCGAGATCTACCTCAGAGCGACAATCTACGACAACCCTAAAACTTGGATCGAGCTACTCCCCTGGACGGAACTGTGGTACAATACTGCATTCCATCACAGCATCGGCATATCATCTTTCAAAATAGTTTACGGTCGACCACCGCCTACCTTAACTCCTTATACTACGGGAGACTTTAGAGTGGAAGTTGTTGACAAGGAATTGACAATAAGGAAAGCCATCATTTCAGACCTCCGGATACACCTTCAAGGAGCCCAAGATCACATAAAACGGAATGCAGATCTTCGTTGAACATGGTGAGACATGCCTGATTACGTCAGTCACTCCCAGCAACGCCCTTCAAACAAGGAATAGGGTTCCGTCGCTATATGCCGGACCCCCGGAAAGGCTTCCACGGTGCGGAGCACGTGTCTACGTCAAGAGCTCAAGTTAACACTTGAGAGTCGCCGATTGGGACTACCAAGTCGCCGACTCCAGGGGGGAATCGCCAACTCTAGGCCTCGTGGACAGCTCTGGTAGGCTGCCACTAGGCTCATGGGGAGTCGGCGACTGAACCTTTGGATCGGCGATTCCCATACCTGAATCGCCGACTCCCAGCCGTTACCTGAGCGGACCTTCGCCATTAAGGCATTCCTTATTGGGGTACCTTAATGGCGTGGGCCCCACTCGAATGAATGAGGAAACGCCCCCCAAGACCCTATAAAAGGGGTCCTTGGGGGACCTCTACCCTCAACTCATCCTCTCTTGACTCACACTCCCACTAGAGCAAACCAAGGAGCCCGAATCGCCTACTACCACGTGAGTCGCCGATTCCCCTCCTCTTCTGCAGGTGTTTGACGTAGAGCGCGCGTCGTGGACTCCATAGCCTCCAGCTCATCTCGCCACCCCGCGAGCCCACTAGTAGCAGATTCTGTGCTTCATCAAGGGGAATCGGCGACTCACGTGGGAGTAGGCGATTCGGGCTCCTTGGTTTGCTCTAGTGTGGAGTGTGTGTGGTAAAGGTGAGATGAGAGTGGAGGACACCCCTAGGACCCCTTTTATAGGGTCCTAGAGACGTTTCCACTCAATAGAGTGGGGCCCACCTCATTATGGTGCCCTATTGAAGGGTGCCATAATGGGGTGGGCCCGCCCGCGTAACGTCTGGGAGTCGGCAACTCAGGTATGGGAGTCGCCGATCCAGGAGTGGAGTCGCCGATTCCGTGGAGGCCAAGTCCTCGGTCTACCAGACCCGAGATCCCTGGCTGGAATCGGTGACTCACCCATGGAGTCGGCGACTTGGTAGTCCCAGTCGGCGACTCCCAAGTGTTAACTTGGGCTCTTGACGTAGACACGTGCTCCGCACCATGGAAGCCTTTCCGGGGGTCCGGCATATAGCGACGGAACCCTATTCCTTGTTTGAAGGGCGTTGCTGGGAGTGACTGACGTAATCTGGCATGTCTCACCATACCTGATGTTTTGGTCACCCATATTGAGGGGTTGACTTCTACTGACATGGGCAAGAGGCCGACTGCTGAATCTGAGAGGCCGAGTAAGAAAAGAAAACGAAAACATCCAAAACATGCGAAGAACCCTTCTCGCGAAGGTGGCGAGGGTGGTACCCCCATTCCTCACACTTATGGGATGGGAGGTAAGGGAAAAACACACATCCCCCCCGCGGAGGGTGTACGGGTTCCTGATCCCTTTGACTACGATCAGGAACTGGAATTGGACCTGATCCGGCTGAAGGATCGAAGACTCCTCCTCCTACCACGGAAGTGGATAAGGATGGAGATCATATTAACCTTCCCTTCTATGAGAGAGTTGAGAACCACACCGGCTACACTTACTGTGAAACTTTGTCGGGTGGTGAGATTAAACTGCTGCCCCTAAGCGACGCGAGCGAGGGGTCCTTTGAAGAAGTCTCTTTGAATGCTCCCCTTGTACCACAAACAGATACCGTGCATCCATTTTCTGTCATGTCTGCACGCGAAGCCCGAGACATTCTGTGTGGGGTACGTATCTCTAGGCGCTTGCGATTTTGGGGGTCGCAATATCAACCTGCGAACCTTCCTCCTGCGGGGTTTCAGGCGATCCCCCGACTCTACTTCAGACACTTCTCCGTGCTTCCCATCCCTATACTGATGAGTGAAGTGCTGCTACAAGCTGGCGTGTCGCTGTAACAGATACAGACAGCTTTCTTTATATACTTGAGAGGATTCTCCAACATCTGTTGGAGTTTGAATATCCCTGCAACCGCTGCCTTGTTTTTCTGGTTCTACAAACTTGTCAAGGCTCCCGCTTCCGAATCTGGTCGGTTGGGGCTAGTTAAGCGGTTTCATGGGCGTGAACTAATAATTGAACTCCCCACTAACTATGGACCGCAGTGGAAGAGTGAGTTCTTTTTTGTTGACTCGATGTTCGTACGCGGGAGTCGAGAGGGCTGAGCCAACACTCGACGCGTACACTTGGATGTTCCTTGCGAACTGAGCAAGGCGGAATTAAAGCATGTGAAGAAGATCTCTTCAGCCCTTGCAACTTACAAATGTGGTCAAGGGATTCCTTTCGCTTTGTGTCAGCGTGTGGATTTTACCTTCTCTGATGTGACACACTATCTGAAGTCGGAAGATCCTTCTGGAAGACCTATTAAGAAGAAGAATGGGGCACACCTCTATCGCGAAGCAGTGCTCCCTCACTTGGTTGTGAGGTTGCGTAGTGCCAAGTTAATCCAAATCAAGAAGACTGAGGGGTCTGGTCCTCGTGGCACGTTTGAAACTGGATCGTGCTCGAGGTCGGTACCAGAGTTTGCTCCTTTCCGAACCACCTTTAGACTATCCGAGCCTGTTTGCGGATGAGGAGGTGCGATCGAGGGCTACCCAGATATTATTGACGAAGCCTGGAGATTGGATACGAGAGGAGCTCACTAAAGCTCTATCTGCTGTAAGTGACCTAAACTCGCATCTTATTTAACTTATGTATTTTTGTGCTAATCTAATTGTTTTTTTTTTATAGGCTGCGTATCTATCGAATGCTTCTATTGGGATGCAATCATGTAACGACACGCTTCGATCCCAACAAGAATATGATAAGCTTGATGACAAGTATCAAGTTGTCTGTAAAGAAGTATGGTCGATGAGAAAAGTCCTCCAAAACAACAAGAAATTGAAAGAAAAAGCTGCTGAGCATGAGAAAGCGATGATGGTGAAGAATAAAGAGTGTGCCACACATAGACTTGAGATTTCTACTCTTCGCCAAGAACGTGACTCTTTGAAGGAATCTGAATCGCGTCTCACTGATGCTCTGAAAGAGATTGAAGAACTGAAGATGCAGCTAAGTGTGGAGGTTGGTAATGCGATGGCTTCTGAATCACGAATTCAGAAGCTTCAAGTAGACCTTTCTGAGTCCACCTCTGAGCGAAAGGATCTGAATGACCGCTTCTCTCAGTCCACGGAGGAGTTTAGAAAGATGAGGGAAGAGCTAGACGCTTCTTCCGAGAAAATGAAGGACTTGGAATTCAAGGTTGATGGTCAATCTGACCAACTTCAGGACGTAAACTTTTTTGGTCCTTATGTGTTTCCAAGTTTGCCTGCCAATTTCGTGACTGACATTATGGCGTGGCTAGAAGAACATCCTGTAGTGCAGCTTGAGCACAAAGAAACTCTTGATAAGATAAAGAGCGATGTTCGGGAAGCGAGGAAAGAAGAAGAATAGACTTAATTTTGTAGTGGATTTATTGTAATTTTGTAGTTGATTTATTGTAATTTATTGTAATTTTTTATTATTTTTATCAATCAACGAACTATTTTGTTTTTGTTAATTTTTTGTATAAATATTTTAAAGTTGTAACCTAAGCTTGAAACTAGATTCACAAATCGTAACTTATCCGCTCTGGACGTAAGTTAGATTCTGGTAACTCTACTTAGCCGCTTCGGGCGTAAGCTTAGTCGTACGAATCGTAGTTTAGTTGCTAGTTAAACTCGAAAATGATTTATACTTCTAAATTAACTTTTAGGGTTGAAAATAGTTTGAGTGATAAATTGATGTAACACCAACTAATTCCTGATTCGCCCGTGCGAATGAGGGTTGGGGTCGCAATTCTAGGCTTGCATGCCTAAATTGGACCTGTTCGTACTAACCATGGATTTGAATCCTGAGGATGTAGTCTGACTCCGGTCCTAGTGATGTAGTGACTTGTCGATCCGTATCAAGGCCGAAGCGACAAGATAGGATAGGATCATTGGGGCCGTAGCGACGGAATGATCCTTGTTCTACTGAGGCCGAAGCGACACAATAGATTTTTTAGGGTATCCATGCGGGTTATAAAAGAATTCTACGATTAACTAACATACATACTAGGAAAATTAAAGAAAATAAACGTAATGCGATGAGTACTATGCGTAGTACTGCTGCATGTTGTCCGTGTGCCAGGTGTTTGGAACCATTGTTCCATCCTATCGCCATAGGCGATAAATTCCTGGCCTTATCTCCTCTTCGACGATGTAGAAACCTTCGAAGTTGGATGACAGTTTATTTTTTGGTCTATTCCTTTCTGTTATGCTAGCTTTCCGCGTGACAAGAGTTCCTGGCAGGAAGACTTTTTTGCGTACTTGACGATTGTGGTACTATGATACGCTTGCCTTGTACGATTCGTTTTGCAGGTTCGCCTCGTCACAGGTTTCATCCCTCAACTCTAGCTCTGTAGCAAGGTCTTGGTCATTTGTTTGTTCGTCGTACTTCGAGACTCGATATGTTGGTATACTCATCTCGATCGGTACGACTGCTTCCACTCCATAGGCCATAGCGAAAGGGGTGTTGCCCGTGGGGTTTTAGTCGTTGTGCGATATGCCCATAGAATTTCGCATAACTTGTCTTTCCAAGTCCCTTTGGCTGATTCGATTTTCTTTTTCAGTCCTTGTACGATGGCCTTGTTGGTGACCTCCACTTGTCCGTTTGCCTGAGGTCGGTACACGGAGGCGAAGTGGAGTTTTATGTTTAGGTCCTCGCACATTCTTGAAAATTTACCCCCAGTGAATTGGGTACCATTGTCCGTGACAATGTGTTGGGGAACTCCGAATCGGCACACTATGGAGTGATAAACGAACTTGACCGCCGCATCCTGAGTGATTTTTGCTACATCCTGAGCCTCGACCCACTTTGTAAAGTAATCTACTGCTACAAAGATGAACCGAGCCTGGGATGTCAAGGGGGGGAATGGTCCTACGATGTCCAGTCCCCACCTTGCGAACGGGATCGAACTCAGAATCGGAGTCATGTCCGCGGATGGTTTCTGCTGCATGGGGCTGTGCAGCTGACATGCTCGGCACTTGCGGACGTAAGTGCGAGCTTCCAACCTTAGAGTGGGCCAATAATACCCAAGCCTTATGATTTTGAAGGCCAGTGCTCTTCCTCCCTCATGGAGCCCGCACGAGCCTTCGTGTACTTCCTTGGCGGTACACGCATGTTTCTTGTGCTCTCTTCAAGGGGGAGTACTGGTGAGACATGCATGATTACGTCAGTCACTCCCAGCAACGTCCTTCAATAAGGACTAGGGTTCCGTCGCTTTATGCCGGACCCCCGGAGAGTTCCACAAATGCGGAGAAGTGTCTACGTCAAGTACTCAATGCAACACCTGGGAATCGCCGACTGGGACTACCAAGTCGCCGACTCCAGGGGTGAATCGCCGACTCTAGGCCTCGTGGTCAGTTCTGGTAGACTGCCAACTTGGCTCATGGGGAGTCGGAGACAACACCTCTGACTCGAAGACTCCCATACCTGAGTCGCTGACTCCCAGCCGTTACTTGAGTGGGCCCACGTCATTAAGGCACCCTTCAATAGGGTACCTTAATGGGGTGGGCCCCACGCTAATGAATGGGGAAACGTCCCCCAGGACCCTACAAAAGGGGTCCTTGGGGGTCCTCTACTCCCAGGTCATTCCCACTTGACACACACCACACCAGAGCAATCCAAGGAGCCCGAATCGCCCACTCCCACGTGAGTCGCCGATTCCCCTCCTCTTCTGCAGGTACATTGACGTAGAGTGCGCGTCGTGGACTCCAAAGCCTCCGGCCCTCTTCGCAACCCCGCGAGCCTACTGGTAGCAGATTCCGTGCTTCATCAGCTGGCGCCGTCTGTGGGACTATCGAACCACGATATCCCGTCGTAATCGCGAAATTTTCTTCGCAAAGTTCAGCTCGATTCCCTTAGGGTGAGTCGCTGACTTTGTGTCAAGGAATCTCCGATTCACACAGGCAATCGCCGACTCCACCTAGTGAGTCGCCGATTGCGGGTTATTCTGCTAGCTAAGAGTGCTGTCCACGGCTTGGTTCAAAAAGGCCATAAGTTGAATCGCCGACTCCACATAGAGAGTCGCCGATTCCTTTAGCTTTTTGAGCAAGTGTTGTCAATGCCTTTTGCTCTGGTACTTTCACTTCCATATAGGTTGGATTTTTCATAGAAAATCACCTATCCACACTGAGTAGGCGATTCGCACAGTTGAGTCGCCGACTCCACACTGAGTGGGCGATTCCCACAGTTGAATTGTCGATTCAATCATCGTCTTCATTCATCGCTTCGGCTGAATAAGACCACACTGAGTAGGCGATTCCCACAATTGAATCGCCGACTCCCACACTGAGTAGGCGATTCCCACACTTGAATTGTCGACTCGGTCATCGTCTTCATTCATCGTTTCGGCTGAATAAGACCACGCATAGCCCAGCTCTTTTACCGAAACGAAAATCCATCGTCACGGTTGGATTCGCCTCGTCGTTTCGGAAAAAAAAAAAAGAGTATGGGGCTTTTCGCCTTTTTTCACTACCAGTGATTCTGTCGGTCCATCTCCGGAATACCCAGATCTGATTTTGGGATCTACGACCACACATCACGTGAAAAAAGTTTTCTCTACAAGTGCAAAAAGGCAGAATTTTCCAATAGTGCAAGGAATCTTTTCTGGGAAAGGTGTAAACAGGCATCCCGAAAACGACCTCCGGCGGCACGATTTTCTGCTGAAAAATTGCAAAAAATTTGCGATATTTTTTGCTAATTCCAAACTTTGGGGACTAGTAGTACTGCTCAAGGGGGTCACAAAACTACAAAGAAATATTATACGAAATTTTTCTGTTTTGTGACACCCGGGGGGGCAGGTACCTACCCATAGCTTCCGACACTTCGGAAGAACTTCCACTCGTAGTCTGTTGCTTCGACCCGATAGAAGCAACCATCCCATTTATGGCTCCTTTTACTAAGGATCATAAAAAGAAAGCTCTTGCCATTGCTACTGAGGTAGGAGCTTCTGGTAGGAGGGTTGGTTCCCGTACTATACCAACCTCCAATATACCACTTTCGACACATGAGGTGCCCTCATCACTACCATCAAATGGGGGAGTGAACCTAACTCCTGCGCTACAAGAGAGGTTGATTAACTTTATGGATTCTATGGAAAAAAGAGTTAGCAACCTCGAGAAAGCAAGGGGCAAGAAGGCCAGCACCCGCGAAAGAGCGGGTGAATCTGGGTCTTACTATCCTTCGTCTACGGAGAAAAAGAGGAAATCTCCAGCACCTCCTAAGGAAAAAGCTGGACCTAGCAAGAGTCGAACTCACAGGACTCTTACAACAAAGTTCGTGGAAGATCTTCGTCGGAAGCTGGCCGACAATCCGGTCGCTAGCAGTCCGATCGAGTTCTTGAGAATCAAAAGCGCTCCTTTTCACTAGGACCTTTTGAATGAATCTTTTCCACCAACTTGGCGGGTACCCAAGATAGAAGCGTATGACGGTTCGAGTGATCCAAAAGATCACATCAAATTCTACCTTAGTGTCTTGGAATCGCATACCACCGATAGCGGACTGTTGTGTCGGGCATTCCCCGGCACTCTCAAAGGCAACGCCTATCGGTGGTTCTCTGGTCTGCCAGCTGGCTCGGTCTCCAGCTTCGCGGACCTCTCTTCGAAGTTCATCGCCCAACATGTGGGGATGATCAGAATAAAACACAGTGCCAACGCACTGCTCGCATTACGACAGAACAAACTGTCTCTGAGGGATTACACGATTAAGTTCACTTCGATGATGACAGAAGTGAACGACCTAATCCCGAGTCTGGCCATAGCTGGGTACATAAATGGGCTAGCACCCTACTCCCCTTTGGCCCAGAACCTTACGCTCCATAAAGTGGAGACCCTCCCCGACCTCTTCCAACGAGCTCAATCGTTCATTGAGATAGAAGAGGAGAACAATAATAAGCTGGACGGAGTCGAGCCGCCCAGCCGGAAAAAACCTCGCTATGAAGATACATACAAGGATACAAGTTCCCAGTCTGAAATCTCGACTAATCCTCCTCGGTACAGAGAGGAGCTTCTCATCAACAGTTATGATTACCAAAGTCATCACTCACACTCTCAGTCTGGTAACAGTTATGGCCACGAAAGCCATAGCTCACACTCTCGGCCCAGTAACAGTTATGACCATAGCCCACGCTCTCAATCCTATGACAGTGATGGCAACCAGAGCCACAGTTCACACTCGCAATCAAATGCATCACATTAGTAGTGAGGAACTATCACCTGTTAAGATATAGGATTGGCTAGAGTAACCATGCAGGCTATGCTTCTGTCAGTGGCAACCAGCGACCAAAACATGTCGATTGTTTTATTTGTCGCTCATGCTATTCTCATGTATTCTCAATAGCGATATTATTCTAAATAAATCTATCTTTAATCCATAGAGATATATGCAGTATCGTGTTTAGAATAATCATCCATCGCTTCAGACGGATCTATCATCCATCGCTCCGTCTAGATGACATCCGTCTCTTCAACCTCATGTATCATCCATCGCTTTGGCTGGATGATACACGTTGCTCAGACCTAGCTTACGACCCGCGAGTCTAAGCGATGGTTACAAAATCCAATTTACGTCTAGAGTGGCTAAATTGCGATCACAAGTCTAGTTTACGATTTATGAGTCCAAAGTGCGACTTAAGAATCTAAATCGGATTCTCATTTACGAATCTAGCCCTGATATTCTAAATTTTCGACTACAATCAACGATACCCTCGTTTTCAATCTATTTTGTCGCTATGGTCTTAATAGACCAAGGATCATTTTATCGTCTTGGTTTTAATGATCCTATCCCATCTTGTCGCTATGGCCTTGATAAGGATCGAGAGTCACTCTGTCGTTGTGACCGGAGCTTGACTAATACACCAGGGTTCAAGTCTAGAATTGTACTCCTAAATTGTAGTCTCTTAGTCTCTATGCTAGTACAAGTTACAAAATAGAATAGTTAGATTTTATTTTTGTGACACTCTTTCGAAATCACTACCTACGACTCTAACTAGTACCCTACATTAGAAATCTATTTTGTCGCTTTGGCCTTAATGGACCAAGAATTATTTTGTCGCTTTGGCCTTAATGGACCAAGAATTATTTTGTCGCTTTGGCCTCAATAATTCTTCTATCTTGTCGCTTTGGCCTTGATAGACTTGGAGATCATTTTGTCGCTTTGGCCTTAATGATCTCATCCCATCTTGTCGCTTTGGCCTTGATGCTGATCCAAAAGTTACTCTGTCGCTTCGGCCAGAGTTCAACTACATTAGGGTATAAGTGTAGAGTCTTAGGTAGTTGATAATTACAGATGAACCTAACCCCAAGAGGTTCTAAGTACCCACAATACAAAAATCTATTTTGTCGCTATGGCCTTAATAGATTTAAATCGTTTTGTCGCTATGGCCTTAACGATCCCACCCCATCTTGTCACTTTGGCCTTGATGCGGGTCCAAAAGTTACTCTGTCGCTTCGGCCAGAGCTCAACTACACATTAGGGAATGAAATCTAGAATCTTAGGTTCTCAAAAAAGTTATAAGTCCTATTCCCGACAATTTTTGTATCTCCAACT
>LFYR01001479.1:62421-75589 GCA_001185155.1 Zostera marina | reverse complement strand
TCCCGCTATGGCCAGACTTGGGATTAAATCGCTCACCTCTGTCATCATTGAGGTGAACTTGATTGTGTAATCCCTTAACGACAGCTTGTTCTGTCGTAGTGCCAGCAGTGCGTTGGCACTGTGTTTGATCCTAATCATCCCCACGTGTTGGGCGATGAATTTGGATGAAAGGTCCGTGAAGCTGGAGATTGATCCAGCTGGCAGACCAGAGAAGCACCGATAGGCACTGCCCTTGAGAGTGCCGGGGAATGCCCGGCACAACAACGCATTATCGGTGGTTTGCGGTTCCAAGACACTAAGGTAGAGGTTGATGTGATCTCTTGGATCACCCGAACCATCATACGCTTCTATCCTTGGTACCCGCCAAGTTTGTGGGAAGGATACCTTCAAAAGGTCCTCTCGAAAAGGAGCACTTTTGATCCTCAGAAATTCCATCGGACCGCTGGCAGCTGGATTGACCGCCAACTTCCGATGAAGATCTTCCACACACCGAGTTGTAAGAGTCTTCTCAGTATGACTCTTGTTAGGTCCAACCTTTGATTTGGAAGGTTGTGGACCATCCTTTTTCTCCCCAGATGGAGAATTATGAGAGGCAGATTCACCCGCTCCTTCGCGGGCAATGGTCCTCTGACTCCTCGCTTTTTCGAGGTTGTTCATCCTTTGTTCCATGTTCTCCATGAATTTGGACAACTTCTCCTCTAAAGCGGGAGGAACTGATGTTTGGGGGCGCTGACTGACTTGAGGCTCCTCAGGCCCTTCTGGCCTGTTTTCTTGAGGAGGGTCAGTTTGGGCCCCGCCAACTATCATCGAGGATTTGCCTTTGTTGCCCCTCAGACGATAGTCGTGCCTTTGTCTTTCAGAAATCATTGTAGGCAAAAGCGTGTTCCAACTAGAGAGCAAGTGCTTGCTAGAACTAGCCCGAGAGAAAGAACCAGGTGGAGTCGGCGATTCAATATGGGAGTCGGCGATTCACAAAGGTGGAATCGGCGACTTGCACAAGTGGAATCGGTGACTGCTTTAGGTTGCTCTTCTTTCGAGTTTGGCCGTGGACAACACTCTTAGCTAGCAGAATAACCCGCAATCAGCGATTCACTAGGTGGAATCGGCGATTGCCTGTGTGAATCGGAGATTCCTTGACACAAAGTTAGCGACTCACCCTAAGGGAATCGAGCTAAGCTTTGCGAAGAAAATTTCGCGATTACGACGGGATATCGTGGTTCGATAGTCCCACAGGTGGCGAGATGAGCCGGAGGCTGTGGAGTCCATGACGCGCGCTCTACGTCAAACACCTGCAGAAGAGGAGGGGAATCGGCGACTCACTTGGGAGTAGGCGATTCGGGCTCCTTGGATGCTCTAGTGTGGAGTGTGTGTGGTCAAGATGAGATGAGAGTGGAGGGCACCCCTAGGACCCCTTTCATAGGGTCCTAGAGGCGTTTCCACTCAATAGAGTGGGGCCCACCTCATTATGGTGCCCTATTGAAGGGTGCCATAATGGGGTGGGCCCGCCCGTGTAACGTCTGGGAGTCGGCGACTCAGGTATGGGAGTCGCCGATCCAGGAGTGGAGTCGCCGATTCCGTGGAGGCCCAGTCCTCGGTCTACCAGACCCGAGATCCCTGGATGGAATCGGTGACTCACCCTTGGAGTCGGCGACTTGGTAGTCCCAGTCGGCGACTCCCAAGTGTTAACTTGGGCTCTTGACGTAGACACGTGCTCCGCACCGTGGAAGCCTTTCCGGGGGGTCCGGCATATAGCGACGGAACCCTATTCCTTGTTTGAAGGGCGTTGCTGGGAGTGACTGACGTAATCAGGCATGTCTCACCAGTACTCCCCCCTGAAGAGAGTATGGCTGAACACCCGTGTACCGCCACTCGGGCTCACCTTCGGGTTCAGCCTCAGGTCCCGTGGGAGTCCTTTTGTTCTTGTTGCCCTTGGGTGGTCGACCCACTGGCCTTTTAGTTTTTGAGTTGCCAGGCTGTTGCTCTGGCGCCTCCTGAGAATTTGCTCCTCCTCCTTGGGAAGTGCTTCGAGTTACCAACATCCTGGAGTGTTCGACTTTTGCTTGGAGAAAATTCGATCTTCAAAAAAGTCGATCGCTAGTGCACTTGGAGGATTCCTTGGAAGTCGTAGCCTGAAAGCGTAGCTCCTTGAGGAATCGACTTTATTTCTTGGAAGAAAAAGTCGATCTTCTGAAAAGTTGATCCCTTGCTGGCTGATTTCCTCGCAAGACTCCCCAGCTGGCGACTTGGAAAAAAGTCGATCACTTTTTCCGAAAAAGTCGAGGAGCTTTTGTCGTGAGTATCTTTGAATCACAGACGGCGCCAACTGATGGGGGTGAAACCCGACCAGTACTCCAAGACGCGCAAGCAAACGCCAAGCGGGGAACTCCGCGGGAAACCGGACCGGAACTCAAGTGCGCAGAGCTCTGCTTCGCTAGGAATTTTTCTACTCCAAAATGACTTGCCTTCAATGAGTGGGGGGTGCCCTCTATTTATGGGGGTTCTTATGGGGGTAATCTGGTCATTTGGGCAGTAACCGCCTAACTGCCTAACTGATCAGATCGGGGCCCGAGATCGACTTTCCAGAGATCGACTTTCTGGGGATCGACTTTCCTAGTGATCGACTTTATTCAGAAGTCGATCCCAGGGAAGTCGATCCTCAGGAAAGTCGATCTTCCTAGGATTCGACTTGGGACCTCCCCAACCCTAGAATAGGTACCTTAACTCATCTTAGGCTATCCGGACTTCTAGTTGCTGGTAGGTTGTGACCAGGTTCGGGATACTGTATCACCAGTACTCCCCCCTCCTCTGTGTATTAGATACTTTGGGTACTGTGGTCTGTGTGTTGGACCTTGTACTATCAGTATTCCCCCCCTCTTTGCGTGCTGGGATGTGGGTTTTTGGTGATGTCCCAGGATGCGAGATCCTCTCTCACCAGCAGGCAAGTCGAAGGCAGATGCACGAAGATCCAGCAAGCTCAAAATTCTATTAAACTCCTCAACCTCTCCCTGAACAAAGTCAGCAAAGAGGCTCACTAGAAGAGCCATGTGTGAAGAGAATAGAGGAGCATAATGGGTATTTATAGAAAAGTAAGAAGATGACCGAGAAAGGTCAAAACCAAGTAAGGCAGGAAAAGTCGAGCCCAGAAAGTCGACCCCAAAAAAGTCGACCCCAAAAAGTCGAGCAGAACACCCAGGCAGGGGGGTGTGTAAAGAAATACCTCTGACCTCACCTCCGGAGCGGTGTGTAAAGAAATACCTCTAGACAGACAGACAGACAGAAAGACACCTAGGCAGGGGGTGTGTAAAGAAATACCTCTGACCTCACCTCCGGAGGGGTGTGTAAAGAAATACCCCTGGACAGATAAACACCTAGGCAGGGCGGTGTGTAACGAAATACCTCTAGACAGATAAACATCCAGACAGGGGCGTGTGTAAAGAAATACCCCTGGAAAGATAAACACCCAAACAGGAGGGCGTGTAAAGAAATACTCCTGGACAGATAAACACCCAAACAGGGGGGACGTGTAAAGAAATACTCCTGGACAGATAAACACCCAGACAGGGGGCGTCTAAAAAAATACTCCTGGACAGATAAACACCCAGACAGGGGGGCGTGTAAAGAAATACTCCTGGACAGATAAACACCCAGGCAGGGGACTGGACAGATAAACACCCAGACAGGGGGGCGTGTAAAGAAATACTCCTGGACAGATAAACACCCAGACAGGGGGGCGTGTAAAGAAATACTCCTGGACAGATAAACACCCAGACAGGGGCCTGGACAGATAAATACCCAGACAGGGGGGCGTGTAAAGAAATACCCCTAGACAGATAAACACCCAGACAGGGGGGTGTGTAAAGATATACCCCTGGACAGATAAACACCTAGACAAGGGGGGGTGTAAAGAGATACCTCTGGATAAACAGTCACCCAGCCAGAGGGGAGTAGGCAGAAATAAGGGAAAGGAAGCCCGAACAGGCTCGGCTAAAATGCTTAGGTGAACAAAGGTTGTAGGGTCAGGAATAAGTTCGCACGGAAAGCAATTCGGGCACTCCAGTCACAAAAAGAAGGCACTGGCAGGGGGAAAGGGGGGGCACCCCAGAAAATGTGAGTTGTGCATCTTCCTTTTTAAGAAAACCAGGTGGGGGTCTCAAGTATATATCTTCATTTAAGTCGTTATACAAAAAAGCATTATGTACATCGATTTGATGTAAATTCTATTTTTTATAGTAGCAATTGTTATTGGTATTTTTAAAGTGGTAATTTTTGCCACTGTAGCAAAGGTTTGATAGTAGTCAAATCCCTCTATTTGGAAGAATCCTTGAGCTACTAATCTAGCTTTATATCTATCTATCTCTCCATTTTGATTATATTTGATTTTAAAAATCCATTTTGATCCACTGGATTTCCTTGTGGGTGGGAGAGATACTAAATCCCATATTTTGTTTAATCAAAGAGCTTGCATCTCTTTTTCGATTGCTTCTATCCATTTTGGATTTTTAGAAGCTTCTGTATAACTATGAGGTTCATTGCTCATAGAGATTTTTCTCAAATATTCTTTCTTTTTTTGTTTATTTTCTTATATGATATATATTTGCTTATTTGACGATTAGTGCTAAAATTAGCAATATCATAATCATTGTCATTTATGTAATAAAAATCCTTATTTTTAGTTGAAGGTCTTTTTCTAATTGACCTTGTACATTGTATATCATTGTTCAGTTTAGAACTTACTATTTTTAATTGATTATCATTTCTGGCTATGTTTTCAATTGCATTTCTGACACTAAATCACTGTTATTCGATGGTTGTTCATTTATAGAAACATGGACATCAGATATGTTTTCATATTCTTTTATGTTGTGGTTATTTTCACTTAATTCAGGGAGGTTACTGATATCAGTGTCCAGAGCATCATTTTCACTTAGCTCATTCAAATCACTGATAGCAATGTCCTGAAAGTTATTTTCACCTAATTCTGATGAATTAGAAATATTGTGATTATTTTCATTCTTATTGGGTGATTCTGGTATTACAGAATCAGAATATGCCTTATTTGCATTTCAATTATAGTTTGATTATTTGACAGAGTATTTTGGTTATTTTTACATGCCAATATCTCATTAGTAGATAGTTTTTTATTCCTATCTAATATGATTTCATCATCTAAAATAAAAACATATTTGTTATTTGATACTGAATTATTTTCCAGTTTTACATTTTTTGCTTTATTTTTAGATAAATCATCTTTAGTTTGATTAAGATTATGATTAATGTTTTTATATAGACTCAAGATGAAACTATCAGAAGTACTATTATTTTGATTTTTTTTTTTTAAATCTTTAATTGACTTAAAAGGAAATATCATATCCTTGAATACAATATTTCTACTTATAATGACCTTTTGAATCTGAATATCTAAAATTATCTATCCTTTAGTGCCCTGTGGATACCCTAAAAACACACCCCTCTTTGCTCTTACAGAGAATTTGTATTCTCTTTTGGTATTATCAACGTAGCAAAGACATCCAATGGTCTTGATTGACATGATATTGGGTTGTTTGTTATTTAAAGTTTCAAAAGGTGTTTTGTTATTTAATGACTTAGAACAAGTTTTATTTATTATATGTGCAGCTCCTAATACATAAAAACCCCCAAATTTGATTGGTAGGGCAGACTTTAATTTTATTGCTCTAGCAATATTTAGGAGATCCTTATGCTTTCTCTCAACTTTACTATTTTGTTGAGGAGAGTATGGACACGAAAATTGGTGGATCATGTCATTTTCTTTTAATAGTGTGTTAAATATAGAGGAAGTGAATTCTAATATATTATCACTCCTTAAAGTTTTAATTTTAGTGTCAAATTGTGTCTTAATCATTTTTATGAAAAAACTGATTATATTAAATACTTGGGTTTTATTTTTCATTAAATAAACTCAAGTTATTCTAATTTTATCTTCCACTATAGTGAGAAGTAAAAGTTTTGTTCATGTGTTGGTATTTAGGGTTAGGGCAGATCATCCTAAATTGCTTATAATTTGATATAGTAATCAGTAGCGTTGCAACTCGAGCCTACCGAACCGAATATTCGGTTCGATTCGTTTAAATAAACGAGCCTAGTCTTGGGTTTTGGTTCGGTTCGTGTATTAACCGAACTGAACCCGAACCGAATAGTTCGTCGAATACTGATCTTTTTTTACATCATCTTAAAATAAACATATCAATTTGACCATCTTTGAAAAATAAACAATAAAAAAAACATTGTTACTAACAACTTGTGCCGAGAAGGAAACAATGTTACTAACAACTTGTCCAAACAAAAAAATCCTTCAATTATATACACAAATACAGATGTAAAACTGACATTTATCTTGCATATTGAGTTTCATATGAAAGAAAAATCCAACAATAATATATTATTTATGGATTCTCAATTAAATTTTTTTCTTTGTCTTGGGAAGTATTGGTTTTCCTTTGCTGTATTTACCAATTCCAGAAAAAATACACAAAAAATAAATATTAGATTTTATAAGTGTATGTTGCTAAAATATTTCAATATCAACAATATATATTTGAATCTCCTGAAATATAAAAATATTTTAAACTTAAAATACTATCATACCTGTGATAACTAACAATTCTTTTTGCGTCTATTGCTTCAGTCTTCAATAGCATGAAGTCCGTGCAAAAGTTTTTAAAATTATGTATTTCCAAAGTAAATTTTATTTACAATTTTTTAGCATTTGACCAATTTTTTAAAAATCAAATGAAAAAATTATTTATTATTTTAATTAAAAACAATTGTAATTTTTTTATAATTACTAATTGTATTAATTATTATCTTATATTTAATTATATTAATTTAAAATTCACAGTCACACAAAGATATAAGTATAAAAGAAATTTAATTTACAAATGAAATATAACAAAACGTATTATAAAAAGTTAACAAATATAATCCTTATTTATATTCAACAATAGAATAGTTTTGTAGATTGCTAGATTAATTAATGTAGAATTTTGTGGAAATTTTGAAAAATATATAGAAAATATAAGAAGACAAAATATTGAGAAGTTGTTAGAAAATTAAAATATTATAGAGTGATTTGATTATGGATGCGAAAAATTAACTTAAAAATATAATATTATTGAGTGATTTGTAATTTTAGCAGAATCTTATAAATGTGTATATTGACGGTGTAATATGAAAGATAATGTTTGTTACACGTAAAATTCTAGAAGAGATTTGAATGAAGGTAATAGGTATAGGGATTTGAAAAATTAAATTTAATATAGATTCTGTAATATGTCATTTATTTATATAGGGTCAACTTTTAATGAGAACTACAAAGAAAACTATTTTGAAAACTTCAGATCTAAACCATTACATTTTTATCTAAGGATCATCCATTTATTTTATTTTTAATTGACATGGAAGTGATGATCTACATCCATGTAGTACTTTTGTAAGATTTTTTCTCACCACATCATTTTGTCCAATGATCATTTCACTCTTTCATTTAATCATCATTTTACAACACTCACTTTTTCATCCACTTTCCTCTAGCTTCTTCCCCTCTTTCTTCCTCCTTTTACCACTCTCATGCATCTAATATCTAGCTTCCATCATTTAATAGAAAACATTAATCAAATCTTCTCCCATTCAGGTGGTTCCTCCAGCAAAGTATTCACTTTGGAATCTTGGTGTTGGGTTGGTTGGGTTTGCACTAAATATGTTGATTTTGGGATTTTTTTTATGAATGATACCTAAATTATTTAATATTTCGATACCTAAAATACTTTATTTGAATACACTATGCACTATTCGGTATTATAGACCATTCACATTCGTAAACTACTTTGTACTATGCGTTATAGCTATCATATTTTCATGCTCTGTACTATATATAGTATGACCATTCACGAACTATGCACTATCGGATTGAACTATATATAAACTTGTATTACAATTCTAGTACTATGCACTATACTATCACTCATCCCCTATCGACCTTTGCACTATTTATTTTCCGTCGCACAATGTATGTTTTGATTTTTTTAGATATAAAATCAAAATTACAGATTGATGATTGTTGTTAGATATCGGTAATTGAGACCACTGAAATAAATGGATCATCGAGTACACCGTACATTCCCGAGGTCGGACCACTGTTCAGCACACACGATAAGGCCCGAGATGCGTATATGGGTCGACCAAAATAGTGGCGGGGAAATGGTCGTACGATGGATGCTCAATTCTAAACAAGGATATACTGATTCTGCCTCCACGGATGATATCGTCAATGAGAAGAAACATCATCGCATTCGAAATTTGCATTCCGATTGTCTTGCAATGCTCTACATATCTTCAGACTGAACATCAAAATTTTGGATAGTTGGCAATTTCATTCAAAATCGTAACCATCCATTGGTAACCCCATCTAAGAGGAGATACATACCGGTAAACCGTGTTATTACTCCTTTATTAAGGGCATTGTTAACAATTATGTGGAGGTTATAGGCATGTTGGGAATCCCGGATCGTTTTTTATAAGCCATTTTTTTGTATAATGTCTTACAAAAAAAAAATTGAGTGAGTTGTAACAATCGTATTGGGCGAGGCCAAGGTCCGAGCACGTCTAAACCAAGACTTGGGAATAGGTGCAGATGGACTCATGGAAACGATTGAGGAAGACAGAGACCCAACGGACGAACCCAGACCTTCACAGCCATCGCGGCAGTGAATGTTAACCCAGCGGACGGAATACCACTACGACTAGACGTGGTCTGTTTAGTACGATTCTGAAATTGTTATTACTTTATTTGTGGTCTGTATCTGTTTTAAAAAAAGTTATAAATAAAATTTTAATCGATGGAATACCATCGAGAAATTCATGCAACTCTTCTTTAACCTATCGGCTCCGTCTGGAGATTCTCTTTCCCAATCTCCGGCCCCTCGGGGAATTCTACTTCCGAGTTCGTCCGTCCGTCCGTCCCATAGCAGCCACCTCCGGGCCTGCTATCACATGAGTGTGAAATATTGAAAATTGAATCAAGGACATTTCAGATTTGTATAAATTAATTTTAGAATTTTCAATAATTATCGTATGACTAATAACTAATTTGATATGAAATATGACTATTAACTAATAAAAATTTCATACAGAAAATTTCAAATATACACTTAAATAATTATCATTTATTAGTTGTAGGGTCCTTGATGTCACAAAGATTTGCGGCCTAAATATTCTTTCAACTCTAAAAATTAACCTTGCATGCTTGCTTACGGTGGATGTGAGGAGTATGTTAACCTCACCCTTACACTTAATTATAAAAGTTAATAGCTCCCTCTTTTTTTCAAGTAAAAATGCCCCCAAATATCTTCCTTTTATCATTAATAGTAGTGAAGTTAGCAGTAAGACAAAATATTGATGTTTTTATTATAAATTTACCAAATAAGAATATAAGATTTTTAAGATAGGCAAATGCCAAATGATAAAGTAAAAAAAAAGAGGAGAGAGCTAGAGAGTGTGGGAAGTATGTCAAAGGAGTTGTTGGAGATTAGCAAATTGGAGGAAATCCATACGTCGCTTTACAATGTTAACACCTATCCAGATATCCCTGACGCCCTCACGACAATGGGGTTGAAGTCACGAATGACTTGGATTCTATTGAGACTTCGATCGACAATAAACTGTCTAAACTTGAGTAGATTCGAGTAGGAAGTAATTGAAGGATCATGTAATCAAGCAAAATATATTAACCAAAAAGCAAACCATACAATTCCAATGATTCAAGTACTTATAGTAATCAACTACCAACTAACCAATCTTGGCTTAAGGTCAAGATATTAGTTATTCAATTAATTATAGTTAACATCACTAAGGTAACAATTACCCATATACTCTAACATAGTGTTTAACACCCCCTTCTTAAGTGTTACTCTAACATAGTGTTTTACTATGAATAGAATCTTCCATTACTCTTGAAAATGCATCAGAAACAACATTTTCCTTGCATGGTTTATACTCTATTATATACTGAAATCCCAGTAATTGACATGAAAATATCGGTTGTTCAGGTCTGTATCACTTGTGATAGTAAATTTTTCAAACTTCTGTGGTCTGTTCTGAATGTAAACTGTCTACCCAGGAGGTAATGCTTCCTCTTTCCCACAACTTGTGATATTGCAAACATTTCCTTGACGTAGATGGAAGTTGCCTTCCTCCAGCCCCAATGCCTACTGAACATGCATCAGTTTCTACTACGAAATCTTTTAAAAGTCTGGGAATGCTAAAACAGGGACAGATAATATAGCTGATTTCAAGGTTTCAAAACTGAGTTGTGCATCTTCACATCAGCAAAATGAATTCTTTTTCAAAAGTTCTGTCATTGGAGCTGTAATTTTGGCATGTCTTTTGATAAATCGCCTATAATACACAGTTATACCTAAAAAATCCTAAGTTATTTGTAAGTCTTTGGGATAGGCCACTCCTCCATTGCCCTCAGTTTTTCTGGGTCAGGATTCACTCCACCATCTGAAATTTTATGACCCAAAAAACCAACAGAGGTCTGCCCAAACATACATTTGGACAACTTAACTAACAATTCATTCTTCTTTAGCACCTTAAATACTTCTCTGAGATGAACATTGTGTTATTTTAATTTACTGATTGCATATTTCCAGATTCAGATCTGGAACTCTCCCTCATTGATCTAAGGTGGCTCTCTACTATCTTGCGCACGAAATTTTAGAGAAGAAGAATACGCTAGGTTTTTATAGTGGTTCCATCTTCACAATGGTATACGTCCACTGACGATATATTGATGGTAGTTATTCTATTATAACATATTATGACATTAGGTTTTCAACATTGTTTAATAGCCTATATATATAGTGTTGAAATTAACTTGGGCACATTCCAAGTTAATGACTTATAATAGGCCCAATAAGAGTGTCAATTAAATAGTCTCCATTAACACTTATAACTCCCATTAATTTCTGCATAAACCTCAACACATTGTGCTCTTGCAAGCTAGTGTTGTATACTAGGACGTCATAAAAAAATGACAACAAACTTCCTCAAAAAAAATTCAAAAGTTGCATTCATTGTGGCTTGGAATTTTGCTGGAGCATTGGTAAGCCTAAAAGGCATTACCAAAAACTGATCATAATGGCCACTGTAGGTCCTGAACGTTATTTTATGAATGTCTTGTGGGTTAACTCTGATCTGCTGGAAACCAGACATCAGATCCAACTTGGAAAAATATCTAGCTCCCCTCAATTCTCCCAGTAATTCATCAATGGTAGGAATTGGAAAATTATCTCTGATTGTTAATGCATTTAATGCATTGTAATCAACATAAAGCCTAAAGCCACCATCCTTCTTTTAAACCAACAAAACAGGAGAAGAATATGGACTTGTGCTGTTTCTGATCTGACCTTGTTTGACCATATCTTTCACTAGCCTCTTAATTTCACCTTTTTGGAACTGCGGATATCTATATAGGGTCTCACTGATACTGATTGAGATCCTGTTTTCAGATGTATATATATAATGATCTTGGCTTCTTTGTACCTTACCAATTAAAGGCCATAGTTGGATATGATTGTTCCCAAGTTTTTCATCCACTAAATTCCAAGTATTACATTTGATCCAGCCATTGACAGTAAATATTATAAATCCACTATTATAACTATGCCTTGCACCAGAATTTTAACACCCTTTCACATTTTATTACATCCCAATCTTTCCCAGAGCTTGTGCCACTTCTGTCTGAATGAAATTGTGAGTTGATCCATTATCAACTAATATACTCACTTTGTTTTTATTCACATTTCCCAGAAGTCTGATTGTGTTTGCCCCAAGTTGTCCACTCAGTGCATTAAAGCTTATTTCAGTGATTGTTCCTTTTTCTGTAGCTTCTTCTTCCTCTATATAATAATCAGATTCATTCTCTACCTCTATCATTTCAGACTCATCTTCTGAAAGCCTTAATAATTTGGCTTACCATTTGTGACATTGAGTGAAGCATAAGCCTTTCTCTCTCCTTTGCTTCCTCTCTTGAGCTGAGAATCTCTTGATAGTTGTAGGTTTAGTACGATTTGTAGATGGTTCTAATTCTACTATGTGTACTGGTTTATTGTTGTTATGTGGCACTATTGCTTTTGAATTTGTGGAAACCTTAATGGTGGTATTCTGCTGTTCTCACTACAAGAAATCCGACCTTGTATGGCGGGCTTTAGATGCCGGATTTCCGCCATCTAAAGTGATCCTCGGCGGAAATCCGCCATCTAAAACCCGCCATCTTGGACACCGCCATTAAAACCCATAAACCGCCATCTAAAGACCGCCATCTATTATCCATCCCCATTTCCCACCAAAAATAGTTTAGATGGCGGATTTCCGCCATCTAAACTGAAAATTTTGGCGCAAATTGAAAAGTTTTAGATGGCGGATTTCCGCCATCTAAAATATGGCGCGGGAATAGGTTGGCGCCAATTCATTGATGGCGGTTAATTTCATTGACGGCGGATGTCCGCCGACTATCCCTGGACGGGTTGAATCCATCAGTTGCTAAACCAAGTCTCACATTACGAGGTTCGGATGCAAATTTAGGATGAACCTCGTCAAATTTCTTCCATTGTAAAGAATCTGCTGGATGCCGAAGAAATCCGTCGTCCTTACGTTTGGAATGGTGCCATATCATGTCTTCAGAAATTTTGGAACACAGATACAATCTCTTCAAACGTGGAATCAACGAAAAGTGGCGAAGACATTTCGCTGGAACACGTTTGTTTTTCTGAACACCTTCGACGACCCACCTGCACGTTCCGCAATTCGGGCAAGTTTCTGCGTTTGCATATTCATTTCGATATAAAATACAATCGTTGCGACATGCATCGATTTTCGTATAATTGAGGCCCAGGTCACGAACTACGGATTTCGCATGATACATGGTTTTCGGAATGGTCGATTCCCCATTTGGAATAGCACGACGCATGATGGATAGTAATTTCTGAAAACTTTTATCACTCCAATGATTGTCGCATTTCAACTGATACAATTCCAAGATAAAAGATAGTTTGGAAAACTCAGTGCAACCTGGATATAACTGTTCTTCACCTTCTTTTAGACGGCGTAAGAACGAATCGTCATATCTCTG
>LFYR01001479.1:49271-61943 GCA_001185155.1 Zostera marina | reverse complement strand
AATATTTTTTAAACAAATTAAACAAATAATTAATTAATTAATCATTTCATGGAATTATTCATTATGATTTCTATAATTTCATGCAAATTATATACATTAACATTTCAATTTAATAATTATTAATTAACAAATTTTTAATTTCAGGCTAATTAATCATTAACATTTCAATTTAATAATTACTAATTATTTAAAAAAATAATAATTTCATACAAATTAATCATTATTATTTCAATTTAATAATTAATTAAATAATTTCTAATTAAAATGATCATATATTATTTCATGCAAATTATATTCATTAACATTTCAATTTAATAATTATTAATTAATTAACAAATTTTTAATTTCAGGCTAATTAATCATTAACATTTCAATTTAATAATTACTAATTATTTAAAATAATAATAATTTCATACAAATTAATCCTAATTATTTCAATTTAATAATTAATTAACTAATTTCTAATTAAAATGATCATATATTATTTCATGCAAATATTTCATTACTAAAATATTAATATTTAATAATTGTCAATCAATTAATAAAATACTAATTATTTTTATTTCATTTGATAATTAAAATGATAATTTAATAATTTATTTTAACAACAAATTAAATAAATTGATAATAAATTTATTAAATAAAATTATTTAATTTTTACCGCAAATGAGCTTTTCTTCAATCCAAAACTTACTTCAATCTTGATTTTAAAAAACCTATAACAAATCAAAAACACATTAAATATTTTTTTCATGCAAATTTTTTTCATGCAAATTTTAAAACAAATTTAAAAACAATAAATAAATTATATAATTAATTTTTTTTTTCATTATTTAATACAGAACATTATATACAATTATTTAAAACAGTAGATTAAAACATTCATCATTGATACAATCATTTATTTAAATTATAGTGTAAACATAAATAATATTTAATCTAAGTAATTATCTACAAAACACAACAAAATAAATCCGCCATTTCATTCAAAAAACACAACACATAAATATAACCATTCATAAAATATTATTTGATATAACCATTTCATTTTATTATTATTTGATAACAATCATTAACCATTTGATACAACCATTTTATCTACAACCATAGAATAAACAATATAATCAATAAACACCAACATAAACAATATAGACACCAAGAAAAACAATATAAACACCAACAAGTACATATAAAATGGTGTTAGGGTGGGAATAATACATTCGATCGAGGATGATCGGAGTAGATCCGATTCTCGACGGAATTAAGTTCGATTTCATCGGAACCCATTCTGATCTCACCAGAACCGTGAATTCTGGTCTACATTCTCGGTGTAGTGGTACCGATTTATAAATATTGATTTATTTTGCTCGAAATAGTTAAACTGATTTTTTTTATGATAACTTGAGAATACTGATTTTAATGAATCGATTAATCTTTGCTATGAGATGATGAATGTGATGTAAAGATGATGAAGGTCTAAGATTAAATGACAATTAACAGAATATTTAATTAACTGTGCATGAGTACGTCAATGGGTTGTTAAAAAATACATGAATAGTTTATTATTTAAAGCATGTGAAGTGTGGGGAGATTGATGAATGATGATGTAAAGACCGATGTATTGGAAATGCATGACTTATTTGTTGCTAAAGATAATACTAGATGTCATGGGTGGTAGTACCAGGGATTTTATCAACCGGAATGCATGATTGAATTAACACGAATTTCAAATGTGAGGGAATAATGAATGAGAATAAAAGTTAGATGAATCAATAACAAGAAATCAATATAAGTAATATAAGTAAATTTCAATACTATTGATTCAATGGATTCATAAGTAACATGGATTCATTGAAATCCGCCATCTACAAACATATCATCTCCTTTCTTAACATGGATTCTTAACATATCATCATTCACAAAACACAAAAATACACAAAACCCTAAATTCAATACACAAAACACAAAAAATAGACAAAACACAAATCATAAACATAAACACAATAATCACATTCACATTCACAGTTGAAGAAGAAGAAGAAAAAAATCCTAAACTAAATTACCCAAAATAATACCTTCACAGATAGGCAGAGAACTCCGGACGGCGGCAGAGGATTCGGCGACCGACGGCGGCGAGAACTCCGGACGACGAGACGATGACGAGCGGCGACGAGCAGCGGCAGCAGTAGGCAAACGGCAGCGGCAGCAGTAGGCAGAAATGTGAGAAGACGCGTTCTGTCGATTTGGGGTTTTTATTAAACCCCAAAACTTACATGGCGGATTTCCGCCATGTAAGTATACTTAAGTGCCGCCAGCACTTAAGTGAAAGTCCGCCCAATCGAAATTTGGGCGGGCTTTTTCCGCCTGAGTCCCCGAATACTTAAGATGGCGGATTTCCGCCATCTTAAGTCAATTTAATCGGGTAATCGGGCTGGAAATTGGGGGCCATTCGAAATTTTGGGCGGGATAGTTTAGATGGCGGAAATCCGCCATCTAAACACCGCCATCGAAAAAAATTTCGAACCGCCGTCGAGCCAAAACGTTTCCTCGGCGGACTGAAAGAATAGATGGCGGACATCCGCCATCTAAACTATTGAAGTATAGATGGCGGATTTCCGCCATCTAAAGGCCGCCATACAAGGTCCTTTTTTTTGTAGTGTCTCCTTGGTATTTGATGTATTTTTTATTTCCTTTGTAAGTTGATACACCCTGAAATCTTCTATGTTTTTCTTCAATAAGTGTTGCTAAGTCTATTGCCTCTTCAATATCATTAGGCTGGACTTGTAACACATCACCTTGGATTTTTGGAATTAATCCTGTAATAAAAAATTCCAATATTAAAAAAATCTGGTATCCCTACCACCTTGTTTGCTTGTTCTTCAAATCTGTTCATATACTCAGTAACAGTAGAGATCTGATATAATCTAGCGAACCTCCCTCCTAATACTGCAAATGTTTTTGATGTAAAAAGAAGAAGGAAGCTAACAGTAACTTGTGATATTATGGTTTTTTATAACATAAGAAAAATCTCCTGGATTTAAATAACTAATCTGAATCCTGAGGATCAGTTCCATCAAACTGAGGCATGTCCATCTTGAGATTTTCTAACAATAGATTATCTGAATCCTCACAGAATGCAGAAGCATATATAGGTTGGACAATCTAGATAATTCTCCTCTTCATCATCACTAGACAACACATCCTGGACCTTTGTTTGAGAGGTATTTGCAAATCCAGCATGTTTACGTGTAGATATCTTCCTTGAGATTTTTGCTACAGCTTTGGATATTTATCTGATCATCTTGTTGAATTCATCCTTATTCTTTTCCATGGATTCCTGTAATTTGTTTCCAATTTTCTTAATTCGATCTTGAATCTCAGTAATTTTTTTAACTTGAGAGATATTTGCAATTTTTCAGAGTGTTGAATTAATTGGCTTTGCAAATCCGATGACTCTGTCATCTTTTCCTGAAAAATAAGTGAGTAATACGAGATGAAAGCACCAGTTTATAGGTTATAATTCCTGTCGATGAAAGCACGGGATGAAAGAAGGAGATTGCTCCAACAGAATTCAGAGATGCTACGAGATCATATTTCTGATCTAGATCTAAATCAACAAAATGAAAATAGTAATAGAAGTTGACCTGATCTTCGGCGGCCGATGAGCTTTCCCGACTGCCGACAGTGGAATTCGAAAATGAGTCATCTCAATTGAAGGAACTGACGAGTATCTTGGTGTCAGATTGAGCGGATCGCATGGTGGTAGAAAATGAAACTGACTCAGGGATCTGGGAACTAAAGGAGAAGGGAACGAGTGGATATTTTTGACCCAGATTATAAAATTAGGACAGGCATTCTATATTATCGTAGAAAGTTTTGTTTGGGGTCAACTTCCAATCTCAGAGGCAAAGTATTGAATGAGCTACACAACTGCCATGTCGGCGGATTGGTCAGTCGACTGGTTAGTCGACTGGTGCCAACCAGTCGATCGTCTGAATACACAATGCAAGAGTATTACCAGACGATTGGATTGGAAGGTTTGGATATTTGGTCGGACACACCACTTCTTTGCTCTGAAAGAGATCAGTCGCAGAGGGTAGTTTGGTTATTTCACCTTTTTAGATGGTAAAATAGACCATTCCTAGGACGATCGCTCGTTTGGGTAGTCGGAATCAACTTCAGTCATTCGGTAAGGGACAATCGATGAGTTGGGGCCGACAAGTCAACAGCCGACTGTCCATGAGGGTAATCGACTACAGTCTAGGATCGACTAGGATTATCGTCGATCGACTCCCTAGATTTGGTATGATTCACAATCAACTCCATTGTGAGCCTATAAAGAGGAGAAGAATTTCCCAATCTAGACCTGGTTGAGAGCCCATGCCTGCTTGCGATATCCGAACTTTCTTGAAATTCCAAGACGTCAGGCCTTTTCAGGGCTTCTGAGACCGTTTTTGCTGGTCGTACTCTCAGTACTAGATCTGGTATCACCTGTTTTATAATTAATTTAACTATCATGCATATAATCGAATGACATAACCTTTGCAGTTAAGTATGGTAAATGAAAATATGTCTGGCAATATGTGGTATACTCAACGTGTACATGCAATGGAGATAGGCAGATCGAAGTTTTTGGATACAATTGGAGGCTAGATTGATGAGAATAAAATTCCTGAATTGGAGAAAAATATGTGAAGGCTGGCTGATGCAAAAAAATAAAAAATTAAATCCTAGATCGTATTATATTAATTTAGTCGCAAGTTGACTAAATTAGACTAATCACATTTATCCTAGACCTTCCACCAATATCAGAATATCTTTTATCGAAAACTGAAAAATTATTCATATTTGATTCCTCCTACTCTGTAATGTCTTAGGGCTGGTAATTGTGGTTGGTCCATTGACGACAATTGTCTGGGTAGAGATAATTTGGATAAATCATACCATAATTTTTATTTGCTTCACCTATCTTACCAAAACCAGGTGGCATCATCAATAAATTACTAGTTTGTCTCCTGCTATCAAAACCTTCCTGTGTTGTTGAAAATCTTTTTCCTCCACCATTCAGACGTCCGACTTCATTACCACCGTGATGAGACGATTCAGGCATATTGTAATTATCTTCTATTGGATTAAAATTTGAATGGATACGTTCTCCAACCATACGATATGTCGAATAGGAAGTTCGATACAACTATATCGATAATCATTATATTTTATGTAGTCAATTTCTTCTCAATTTGTCAAATAGGAAGTTGTATGCGTTCGATCATGTTTTAATTCTCATTTTCTTGAAACCGCAATCGCTAATACTATTTTTGAGAGTTTGCCTTGGACTAAAACTGTGATTACAGTCATAACCCTCTATCTACCGACTGCCGTAATCCATTTGGCACCCATCTCACCTTAAACCTCAGAACTGATCCGTCCTCGGCTTGTTTAATTTTAAACACTCATTTAGTGTTGATAATCTTATCTTCTTTCGTTCGACTTTCCATGTCCGATTCCTGATGAGTGCGTCAAATTCTTCCTTCATGGCGCCCTTCCATTCCAGCTGTTCTAGCGCATGTTTTGTGGACTTCGGGATTTGAAATTGTGTTGTTGTGGCGATGAGTCCATACCTTAGATTGGGTTTAAATATGCCTCGGTATGCTCTTGTGATCGGTCTTTCTTTCTCCGGCAGTTCTCGTCTAGTGACCGTGTCACTTGTGTCGATCGGTTGTTGATCAGTCCGTTCGTCAGCTTCTTCAATTCTCTATCTTCGGGTTGGCAATTATCGAGGATTTGGATCTCGGACTCTATCTTCCAATCTTCTTGGATTGATGCTGGATCATGATCCGCTTCTCTTTCTCCCGTTCCGAGTAAGTCTTGACCATTTCTTTCATTTATTTGAGTCTGTATCTCATACAGATCCGTCATTCGATCTGTGTGATCCGTTTCTAGTATCACTTAGTCGGTATTGTTGACTCCGGTGTATATATTTATTGAATTGCCATTGTGCATCTTTTCTTGGCACAACTCTTTGTTTAGAGTAAAATCATATACGATAAATCTCACATTCTTGGAGATATATATTTTACTCTCTTTCGGACTATAACAGAGATAACCATCATGTTGTTGTGGATAACCGATGAACACATATTCAAGTAATTTGTAATCTAGTTTGTTTCATTTGTGATTCGCAAGCATGGAGAGAACCTACTCCCGAATATTCTTAGTTTATTATATATAGTTTGGAGCATGTCCAAATAGTGCCCCTGATGGGGAGATCCCCTGAGGCGTTTTTGTTGGGTTTTGATTGTAAAGAGTTGTTGCTGCAAGAACTGCATCATTCCAGAATTTATTTGGCATTCTTGCGTAGTGAAATATGGTTAGGGACGTATCAAGGAGACGCCTGTAGCGTCTTTCCACCGAACCCATTTGAGGGTGATCATATGGACACGATAGACGATGTGTAATCCCAAATTATTCAAGAACTTTTGTTAAAGCTATATGTTCTTTTGCATTATCAATTTGTACATACTTGATTTTGTAATCAGTTTGTTTTTCTATCCATACCTTGAACCTTTGAAACACTTCAGTAACTTCGGATTTACTTTTTAATGGAAACACCCAATTAAAATTTGTTGCTGCGTCCACGATCTTTATATAAAACTTATAACCCTCAATAGACTCTACTAGTGCCGGTTCCCAGATATCAGAAATCACAAGTTGCAATGGAAAATATGTAGCTGTACTATTCTTGCGAGGTAAATTGTGTGACTTTTGCACCAAACAAGAATCACATTTAGAAATATTTGTCAAATTTGTATCATTAAGTAATTGAGATTCATTAACTAATTTATTTGTAAAATTTGTAAAATTCTGAGTTTATTTGCAAATGCCCCAATCTAGCATGTCATAAGTTTCCCTATTGATGTAATACAACCCAACGGTAACGGGGAAGTCCACGACCCGACGGGCTCATTGGGCAACCCACGCCCCACCGATCCTCCCAACGTCCTATAAAGAGGACCCTCACTCCGTCGGAAAAGGCAGATCTGAAAACCCACTTCCAGGTACTTCCTCTACTTTTCACTACCTCCTTTTCGTCCTATTCCGTTTTCTGTTTCCATTCTTCTCTCAAATCCGTTTCTCCGCCTAAAGGGGTGCACCAAGGTGTGGTAGCGACAGTTGCAATCCAATCGGGCTAATAATCATAAGTGATCGATCGCCTCATGGAGAAAGATGAAGAGGTTAAATGTACGAGCGCTTCCTTCCGGAAAATTACCAGCGCGCACTATTTACAGAATATTTGAATTGTCGCCAAGGCTCCAAATCGGTCGACAAATATTCTGATGATTTTCACCGGTTGGTAGCCCGCAGTGAATTAAAAGAAGGTGAGGAGCAGATGATTGCCCGCTTTATCGCCGGCCTCACTCGGTGTTGTCCACATACTCACTCGCGGACTCAATGAACGGGCCTCTCAAATTGAGAAACAGCTCTCGAGAAGCGCACGGGCATCCCCATTTTCACCGGCCAACCGTGCTAAATCCCCGACGGCACAAGTCACACCCGATAACGGCAAGGGGCTGTTAGGTGAGAGACAAAAAGCTCCTACCGACCCATACACCCGACCACCGCTCATCTGTTACAAGTGTAGTCAACCCGGGCATAAGTCCTCTGACTGTCCGAGGCGGCGTTTCAACGCCTACATTGAGGACCAGCAAGAACAGTTCGAATTGATCGACGAGGCTGACTTTGAGCAGACCACTCTTCCACTGGACGACAACGGACAGCCTCTAATTTCCATGTTAAAATGCCTTTGTGCAACTCCCCGGCGAGCGGACGCCGACCAGCGACACACTCTTTTCCGAACACGGGGCACCATCAAGGGTAAATTGTGTGATATCTTGGTGGACGGAGGTAGCACGGACAATTTAATTGCAAGGCGGGCCGTCATAGCACTAAAATTGCCGGTCATCCAACACCCGCAGCCTTACACCGTCTCGTGGATTGATGAGACCAATGTCAAGAGGGTCTCCGAACAGTGCCGCGTCCCTGTCTCCGTCGGGAAAGACTACCAGGCCATAATTCTTTGCAATGTCGTCGACATGAATGTCTCCCACATGTCGTTAGGGCGTCCTTGGAAATTTGACACCAACTATACTCACCGCGGCAAAACAAATCAGATCATCCTTGACGTCAACAGAAAAAGATTGGTGCTAACACCGTTACCACCCGGACCAGCCATCATCGAACCAAAAGCTGCCATTACGGTGGTGTCCAGAGCCGAACTTACACAAGCCATCTCGGAAGAGGGGTTCGGTTCGGTTGGGCCTTAACCGCCAAACCCGTGTGGACAGAAAAAACAACACGAATACCACCTTCCATACAAACATTTTTAACAAACAACCCACATCTATCTACCCCCGACCAATCCGCTGGTTTACCACCTAGTCGAGAGGTCGACCACGAGATTGAATTTACACCCGGCGTGTCTCTACCAAATCTGC
Source organism: Zostera marina (assembly GCA_001185155.1). Classification (NCBI taxonomy): domain Eukaryota; kingdom Viridiplantae; phylum Streptophyta; class Magnoliopsida; order Alismatales; family Zosteraceae; genus Zostera; species Zostera marina. Next base: position 53,448 of record LFYR01001479.1, on the reverse strand, counting down.
CACATGATCGCATGAGCCCCAAGGAGGCAGAGATTTTACAAAAAAAGATTGATGAATTAATTGAGCAAGGCTTTGTACGGCCGAGTACCAGCCCTTGCGCCATTCAGGCCTTGATTGTTCCGAAAAAAAATGGTGATTGGCGGCTTTGTGTGGATAGCCGAGCCATCAACAAAATTACGATCCGATACCATTTCCCGGTACCGAGGGTGGAGAAGCTGTTGGACCAATTATCGGGGGCAACCATCTTCTCAAAACTTGACCTACGGAGCGGGTATCACCAAGTACGTGTTCGCACCGGCGACGAGTGGAAGACGGCGTTCAAATCACCAACCGAACTGTTTGAGTGGGTTGTGATACCGTTTGGCCTCTCCAACGCCTCGTCCACCTTCATGCGATTGATGACCATGATATTGTGCCCCGTCATAGGGAGGATCGCAATCGTCTACTTTGACGATATTCTGATTTTCAACAAGCAACCCCGAGCACACGAGGCCGATGTTATTGAAGTTCTATAGTTACTTGAGAAAAATGTGTTACGACTAAACACCGAGAAGTGCGTGTTCGGAGTAACGGAGTTAACCTTCCTCGGATTCGTAGTAAGCGCTCAAGGTCTAGCCACCGATCCAAGCAAGGTGGAATCACTACAAAAATGGCTGGAACCTAAAACAATAACTGAAGCAGGGAGTTTTCTCGGCCTTGCCTCATTTTACCATCGATTCATCCGTAACTTTAGTACAATCGCCGCCGGACTAACCGATTGTTTGAAGAAAGGATCATTCACGTGGACGGTTGAAGCCGGTAAAAGCTTTAACGAACTTAAAACAAAAATATCATCCGCACCGGTCCTAACACTACCCGATTTCGACAAGCTATTTGTCGTCGAATGTGACGGTTGCAACACGGGAATTGGGGGAGTTCTCGCACAAGAAGGCCACCCAATAGCCTTCTACAGTGAAAAATTGGGAGAGGGTCATTGCCATTGGACTACCTACGAGATTGAACTCTACGCCATTGTGAGGGCTTTTAAGAACTGGGAGCCATATTTGTTGCAACGAGACTTTATCGTACGATCTGATCATCTCGCCTTAAAAGATGTTAATGCCGCATCAACCATCAACCGAATGCATCTCAGATGGATCACCTTTTTACAGAGATTTACATTCACCATCTGTCATAAACCCAGACAGACAAACAAGGTGGCCGACGCACTCAGCCGTAAAAGTGAAACCTTGGCCTACGTCCGAATTCAAATACCCGAAATCATAGAGATTAAAAACGAATATGAGGCAGATGACGAGTTTGGCCCAATCTGGAAGGAGCTATAAAACAGTGCAATATCGACCATCGAGTATGCATCCCCAAGTCCCACCTCCGGCTAAAACTAATCAGGGAGCTATACAGTAACAACATGGGGGGCATGTGGGGATTAACAAAACGCACCAACTCCTTGAGGAACATTTTTTTTGGCCCGGACTACGAAAGGAGGCAAAAAAAATCGTGAAACACTACCCGGTCTGCCAAAGAACAAAAACCGGCTGCCCAACTCAAGGACTGTATACACTGGGCTTCCCCGCTCGATTTCATCACCGGGCCATGGGAGGATCTATCACTCGATTTCATCACCGGGCTTCCCCGCTCGATTACCGGCAGAGACACCATCTGTGTGGTCGTCGATAGGTTTTCTCGCATGGCCTATTTCATACCCTGTAAAAAAAGTGACAACGCCGCCCGTATCGCCGAATTATTCATGAGAGAGATAGTACGACTCCATGGACTTCCATTATCACTTGTATCCAACCGTAACCCCAAGTTCATAGGAACATTTTGGAAATCGCTCTGGAAACGACTAAACACCACCCTCAAGTTCAGCACTTCGGGGCACCCACAGACAGGCGGGCTCACCGAAGTCGTCAATCGGTTAGTCGGTACTTTATTGAGAGCACTGGTGTCACAAAACCCGGGTGGATGGGAACAAGTGTTAGCAATGGCCGAGTTCGCATACAACGTATCAACAAACCGGACCACCGGTTGGAGTCCTTTTGAGATCGTTTATGGGGTCATACCCAAACTCATCACCAACTTATCAAGCGACGCTCAACTGGTCCAAGAGGTGGAAGACCTACTTCATAATATTTGGTCAATTCAAGAAGAATCGTTCGTACAAATAAAAAATAACACGATCAAGTACAAGGAAGACGTTGATAAACATCGTAAGCAATCAGACTTGAAGATTGGAGATTGGGTGATGGTCAGGATGCGGAAAGAACGTTTTCCAACCGGTCGACACGCAAAACTACGTGACCGTCATTTCGGACCTTGCCAGATTATAGAAAAGATCAATATCAATGCCTTTGTTATTGACTTACCCGACGGCATCGGAGTTTCCCCGACATTCAACGTCAAAGATCTGACCAAGTATTGGGCACCAACCCTCGATCACTATCCCCACTTGTGGACAAGTGTTCCTGGAGAGAGGGCGACTGATGTAATACAACCCAACGGTAACGGGACAGTCCACGACCCGACGGGCTCATTGGGAAACCCACGCCCCAACGTCCTATAAAGAGGACCCTCACTCCGCCGGAAAAGGCAGATCTGAAAACCCACTTCCAGGTACTCCCTCTACTTTCCACTACCTCCTTTTCGTCCTATTCCGTTTTATGTTTCCATTCTTCTCTCAAATTCGTTTCTCCCTTCCAGGTGTTTCCCGGCATATCTCTGACGCTGCTCCGCCGATCTCAATCCCTACCTTCGTCGTCCTGTTCTAGCTAATTTTGAACCCATTTCTATTTTCCTATTGTAATCTAGTTCTCGTTCATTCAATAAAATCATTTATGTTGGAAATTCTCCTCGCGATTGTCGCACACTGCATCCCCTATTTTTCAGTGATCAATGAATGTTGACTTTTATTCACGCTCAGCTTCATCTTGTATAAGCCTTGGTGAGACATGCCTGATTACGTCAGTCACTCCCAGCAACGCCGTTCAAACAAGGAATAAGGTTCCGTCGCTATATGCCGGACCCCCGGAAAGGCTTCCACGGTGCGGAGCACGTGTCTACGTCAAGAGCTCAAGTTAACACTTGGGAGTCGCCGATTGGGACTACCAAGTCGCCGACTCCAGGGGGGAATCGCCAACTCTAGGCCTCGTGGACAGCTCTGGTAGGCTGCCACTAGGCTCATGGGGAGTCGGCGACTGAACCTCTGGATCGGCGATTCCCATACCTGAATCGCCGACTCCCAGCCGTTACTTAAGCGGACCTTCGCCATTAAGGCATTCCTTATTGGGGTACCTTAATGGCGTGGGCCCCACTCGAATGAATGAGGAAACGCCCCCCAAGACCCTATAAAAGGGGTCCTTGGGGGACCTCTACCCTCAACTCATCCTCTCTTGACTCACACTCCACACTAGAGCATCCAAGGAGCCCGAATCGCCTACTCCCACGTGAGTCGCCGATTCCCCTCCTCTTCTGCAGGTGTTTGACGTAGAGCGCGCGTCGTGGACGCCACAGCCTCCGGCTCATCTCGCCACCCCGCGAGCCCACTGGTAGCAGATTCCGTGCTTCATCAGCTGGCGCCGTCTGTGGGACTATCGAACCACGATATCCCGTCGTAATCGCGAAATTTTCTTCGCAAAGCTTAGCTCGATTCCCTTCGGGTGAGTCGCTAACTTTGTGTCAAGGAACTTCCGATTCACACAGGAAATCGCCGATTCCACCTAGTGAATCGCCGATTGCGGTTTATTCTGCTAGCTAAGAGTGTTGTCCACGGCCAAACTCGAAAGAAGAGTAACCTAAAGCAGTCACCGATTCCACTTGTGCAAGTCGCCGATTCCACCTTTGTGAATCGCCGACTCCCATAGTGAATCGCCGACTCCACTTGGTTCTTTCTCTCGGGCTAGTTCTAGCAACACTTGCTCTCTAGTTGGAACACACTTTTGTCTGCAATGACTTCCGAAAGACAAAAGCACGACCATCATCTGAGGTCTAAAAGTAAATCCTTGATGATACCTGACAGGGCCCAAACTGACCCTCCTCAAGAAAACAGGCCAGGACGGCCTGAGGAGCCTCAAGTTAGTCAGCGCCCCCAAACATCGGCTCCTCCCGCTTTAGAGGAGAGGTTGTCCAAGTTCATGGAAAACATCGAACAAAGGATGGGCAACCTCGAAAAAGCGAGGAG
>LFYR01001479.1:0-17203 GCA_001185155.1 Zostera marina | reverse complement strand
GACAGGTGTGCAAGGAGTAGGCTTCGGCTAGGACAAACCGGACAATAGTTGGCAAAAGCGCGTGACAACCTCCGTGGAAGCATAGATACAACCTCGCAGGCGTGGAAGGGGGGGAGTACTGGTGAGAGAGGATCGTACATCCAAGGACATCACCAGAAATCCACATCCCAGCACGCAAAGAGGGGGGGAATACTGATAGTGCAGGGTCCGACACACAGACCATAGTACTAAAAGACGTATCCCAAAGTACCTAGTACGCAGAGGAGGGGGGAGTACTGGTGATACAGTATCCCGAACACGTTCACAACCTACCAGCAACTAGAAGTCCGGATAGCCTAAGATGAGTTGAGGTATCTATTCTAGGGTTGGGGAGGTCCCGGGTCGAATCCTAGGAAGATCGACTTTCCTGAGGATCGACTTCCCTGGGATCGATTTTTGAGTAAAGTCGATCACCAGGAAAAGTCGACCCCCAGAAAGTCGATCTCTGGAAAGTCGACCCCTGGACCCAATCTGATCAGTTAGGCAGTTAGGCGGTTACTGCCCAAATGACCAGATCACCCCCATAAGAATCCCTATAAATAGAGGGCACCCCCCACTCATTGAAGGCAGGTCATTTGGAGAAGAAGAATTCCTAGCGAAGCAGAGCTCTGCATACTTGAGTTCCGGTCCGGTTTCCCGCGGAGTTCCCCGCTTGGCGCTTGCTTGCGCGTCTTGGAGTACTGGTCGGGTTTCACCCCCATCAACATGATCCTCTGAATCTGTCGTTCGATCGTACGAGTCTATCTTCGGACACCGCCAAGATTGTGGAAAAGGTTTTCTCAGGAGGTCCCTATGAAAAGGTGCCTTTCCTACTTTGAGAAAATCATGTGGGTCCCTTAGGTCAAATTTATCTTTACAAAGCACTTCCTTAATCACCTTATTCAAGAATGTGGCATCATAATCCGCGCGAGTCATGGAACTCGAAGGTACACCCGAGTGATGTATTGCGGACCTGTGGTGAAAACCGAAATGCTTGTATCTCTTTGTTCTACCGTGGCTATCTCCCTTAGGAGAGTGATGCGAGTTGGATTTGGGTTGTCCTGAGATTGCAGGACCCTTTCCTTTGAACTCTCGAAGCTCCTTGGATATCCTTGATTCGGATCCACGATGTGTACTTAAGTTTATCTTCCTCAAAGGTGGGTTAGACTCGCTTGTCGTACTTCGCATGGTCATCCGGCTCCTTGAAGCCTCTAGGTTAGTCAACCTTTTGTCCAACTTCAGCATGAGGGTATGCATATGTGCAAGCCTCTCCTGCATTGTGGGAGTTGGGTTCACTCCTCTATTTGGTGGGAGTGATGAGGGAACCTTATGTGCAGACGATGGTGCATTAGAGGTTGGTACAATACGGGAACCAACCCTCTTGCTAGAAGCTCTTACCGTAGTAGTAGTGGTAGGAGTTTTCTTCTAAACCTTAGTAACGGGTCTCAATGCAGGAAGGTATGGTGTCTGATCCGCACCGTTACGCGCCCCATTTTTCCAGAACGGGACGGATACCAGGGCCGCCCTGCCTGCGAGCAGTCCCGTTCTCATCCCTAATGACATATCTCTCGAAAGACAATATTTTCAACAAAATGTGTTTTTGATTTAGGAGTCAAAAAAATCATAAGAACGATGGGTTAGGAGTGAAGGTGAAGAAGAAATGATGAAGAAGAAGATAAAGTAAGAAGCTAGAAGAAAGAAAGAGGATGTGTGTGAAAGAGAGACAAGAAAGGTAAGCACATAGGGAAAGTAAGGGGAGAGTAAAACAAAAAATATATCGCAAAAAATAATAAAATAAATAATAAAATAAATGGACGAGTGAGATTTTCAATGCATATATCAAACTGTTGAGACTTTATGATGAGCTCATCAAAAACAACAGAATATAACTTAATAGTTTACGTTTTATTTTTATATCAAAATTTTTTCGATCATTGGTCAACCCACTCTTCTTCCTTTTCTTCTGGACGTATCATCAGAATCTTCCATCTCAATCTCACAATTTCTAATCTCTCCTTATAAAATAAGGTTTACAGTAAAAAAAAAAGTTAAGTAACATAAAAAAACAAAATCTTTTCATAGGTTGCTTCAATTCACTCAATTCATGTCATTCTTTTTATCTTTATAAACCTTCATTTTTTCCATTCCCTTTTACTTCATCATCTCTCTTCCATTTTAAGTTTGAGAAATCACAAATCCATCATGGCAGCAATAACATATTCATTATAATTTTCATCCTTCTCAAAACTACCCAACAAACCATCCCGTATCTCCTTATCGACCCACTTCACCAACCTACTTCCCAGATTTGGCGCCAAATAAGACGGACAGCTTGTTTCAAATCATAGAATCTCAGCAGTTGCTTCCCATCCAAACAACTCTGATCAGACAGGAAAACACCATAATATTCGCCCTTCAAGAGAGATCCATTTACTATCAAAACATCAATACTTACCTTAAAGATTTTTTTGAGATAGATGAATTCCATGGTTTATTGGGTGCAGCCAGCTTTACATGCGAACGTCCGCAAGTGAAGCTGGCTGCGAATGGGTCATATATATCGGATTCGTCGGATTTCAAATCTGACGAATGTGAGGCCTCACTTGAAACTGACGCGGTTCCGTCAGATATATCCAGTTCGGCGAGTGAAACCTCCACGATCTCGACGAATGTCCTGATTGAGTGAAGTGCGGTACCTCACCATCACTCTATTGAACTCCGCGAACCTCTGCGGACTCCGATGATCCATCACGGTTCGTCCGCAGACATCCGTCTTGAAGACGAACCGTATGGGAAATGCACCCTCATTGGTTGAGTACATGGTCCAGAAAACAGAAGCCCTTCATGCTAAGGTTTGGAAATAAAAAAATGAAATTGATAGCACAATTAATTAGGAATTAATCATGATTGTGATTTTGCTTAATATATATATATGTGTAGATGGGAATTCCCATTGTTCCCAAATTATCTCCCTAAACCTATAATGACCCCGATGGATTATCCCAAGGTAAATACTAAACAGATGATGAATTTCATCTTATCATGCATGTACTATATGTTTGTAATGAGTGATGAACAACAAATAAGTTCTGCATCCAGTGGCGGATTCGATCAATGTAAACAAGAAAATCTGGGAAATGTAATTGGACAATCTTCTGCCATATTTGTGGTACAAAGAAAAAAGAAAACGATGGAAATTACGGTTCGACTGCTGTCTGTGACACAATTGCCTACATTTTATTTCGAAAAGAATTCATTACGGGAAATTGGTGGCCGAAGCAAAGTATATAGAATCTCCTCATATCTACGAACCTGCGATCAAAGCACAATACGAGAAACTTCTTATGAATCTTTTGACATATCATTCAGTGTAAGAGTCGGTAAAAGAGAGAGTGAGGCTTAAAGCGAGGATCTTTGGACAAGATCTGAATGTCGAAAAAGAAGAAGGTGAAGGAAAAAACAGAGTGCCAAACTTAAAAATTGATCATGAATTAATTATAAATCTCTATGGGGAATGGCCGGATAATGCCATTAACCAAGGAGGTGGAAGTACAAAACTTAGAGATTGGATTAAATTTTCTAATTCAAAATTGGGTGATAAGCAGAAGTTTTCAAGTCGGAACAAGAAAAAATCACATCTGAAGGGGAATTAAGAAGATTCGATTATGTATGAGGGATTCACGCCTAAAGAAGTTATGTAGGAGCAGATTGTGATCTGTCGCAAAAGTCAAAAAGAGAAAGAAGAGTTGATAGATGAACCTTACACTAGAATTACAAAATACCGATGTGAAATTAAATAAGATGACAGAAAACACCTAATAATAAATCATTACTGGAAAAAAAAATAGTGAGAATCTACTATCATTGGATTTTGTTGAAAATTTTCAATCTTGTTTACAGACATGATCGCCTCTGTTTAAAAACGGGACGGGTCCGGGTCGACATAAAAACTTGGCGAATGAGAAACCACTATGAGAAATTTTTGACATTTGGAAGAATTAATATGAGGACATTTACAGATATAAAAATGTTGATATTTTTAAACATATAAAAATCAGAACTATATCATCACACATTGATAGAAAGCTCTCGACATTTTCTACACGGATATATAATCAATTATAAATTTATTCCGCAACATTTCTGATTTTTTTTTTTTTAAATTCGTGTTAATTTACTAATCAGATTTAATTGATAGTTATTAATAAGGTTATAATAGTCTTTTCAACTCAAAATTTTTCATTATTAATTTGGGGCTGATTTAACTCAAACTCTTATTAAAGATTATTAGAGATCTTCAATTTTAGTTGTTTATTAATTTTAATTCATTTTTAACCGTCCATTTCAAATAGTACCAACCCACATGTACCATTGTAAAATTACTCAAGATAAGTGAAAAAATAATACTAAACTACATTAAATGACCCAACCATTGGATTGACAATTGACGGTCATATGTCAATGTTTCTAATTAGTGCGTAAATAAAAATTTCTCACCTGAATTTTATCCTATTAATAATTTGATTGTTAAATTTTCTTTTTGTTCAAATTTTATCTCTTAAATTAAATAAATAAAGGCATTTAAACTATGTTCAATGAGGATATTTCAAATTAAAACACATGGATTAAGTTATTTTTGGATTCTTAATTTAATGTTCAATAATATATATTTTTTTTTTTTTTATTATTTGATCACTAAGGTGTAGGGGTAAGAACGGGGTGGGTTGCCCCTGTATCGGCCCCTTCCGTGCTCGTTTACTCCGGTCATAATCCGAGGCTGATCCCGTGGCAGGGTGAAACCCAGGCGAGTTGCCTCGTTTTTTATATTAATTATTATATTATATTAGGAATTTAGGATTTAGATTTTAGGGGTAAAAAATTATAATGAACTATAAATGTTATTTTATGATGAGCGGTCCGGCAGAAGTTGCGGCCTCTGAGGGCCGAGAAGAGGGACGCCGCAGAGGCAGAGGTGGCGAAGCTCCTAGAAGCGGGCTTCATACGCCTAGTCTGGTACCCAGAATGGTTATCCAACGTCGTAATGGTTAGAAAGGCCGACGCTGGATTGCGCATGTGCGTTGATTTCACAAACCTTAACAAGGCATGCCTCCAGGACAGTTACCCCCTACCGTCGATTGACAGACTGGTAGACCAGAGCTCGGGTTGCGAGATGCTCAGCTTCATGGACGCACACTCGGGGTACAACCAGGTCCCCATGGCTAGGGCAGACGAGGAAAAGACCTTATTCATTACCGACTCAGGAACTTTCTACTTCAAGGTATGCATTTCGGGCTACGTAACGCGGGGGTCACATTTCAGCGGCTCATGGACAAGATATTCAAAGAGCAGATTGACAGAAATGCCGAGGTGTACGTCGACGACATACTAGTTTGGTCGGAAAAAATAGACACACATCTCGCCGACTTGGAGGAGACATTCCACAGCATCAGGAGGGCAGGCCTGAAGCTAAAAGCGAAGAAATGCGCCTTCGGAGTGAACGAGGGCTATTTCCTGGGATTGAGGATCACCCCGGAGGGCATCAAGCCCAGAAAGGATAAAGTGGAGGCAATCATGGAAATGACCCTACCGCGGACCATAAAGGAGATCCAGAAGCTGAACGGAAGGGTGACGCCCCTTAGCAGATTCCTGCCAAGAGCGGCGGACTGGCTGCGCCCATTTTTCCAACTGTTAAAATCGCCAAGACCAAGAGTGGTATGGACGGTGGAGTGCGAGTTAGCGTTCGGCGAGCTGAAAAGGCGGCTCGCACACCTGCCGACACTGCGGCCACCTCGTAGCGGCGAACCGCTCACAATGTACGTCGCCCACTCAGAGGCGGCCGTCAGCGCGGTCCTCCTGTCAGAGGCTGACGGGACACAGAGGCCAGCCAATAGAAAGAACTTTGCACGTAGACAACCTAAAAAAATACAGGCGATAGGCAGTAAGGAGGCAAGGAAACGAACGGAGCAAGCCCCTTGTACATATTATCCCTCGTGTTTCTCTTCCTCTCCTACTGTAATGAATTTTGGCCAAAGGAAAGAAATGTCCGTGAAACACAACAGTAGTTGAATCCCTAAAAGAGAAAAACAAGTCCTTACAAGACGCCCGGGGGGGCCATATGTACTTCACCCCCTCCCGGGGCGTCCCGAGTAAGAAAAAGAAAAACGAGAGACGCTGGGGGAGCCGGCCGAGCGCTCCCAAGGCCGAGAGTCCACGAAGGGGCCCGAGGCCGGCACAGACAACCCCGAAGCATAGTAAGAAAACAAGCGGAAGCAAAATAAAAAAAAAGTGTTTTATATTACAGGAAATAAAAACAAAGAAGCAAAAGTGGAACAAAGGAATCAGGATGGGGGGGTCGGCGGAACGTAGTCAAGATCGGCGTCCAGATCCTCCTCCTCACTGTCACCAACATTTGTGCACGGCTTCTTAGCAGGAGGCCTGGCTCCGTCGGCAGCTTGCCAGCGCTCCCACTCAGACTTGGTCCGGGGCACAACAGCTGGGGCGAGTTCGGGGCAGGCCAAATGATGCATGGCGCGGCAGTGCTCGTAACCTTCCAGAAGCCCGCGCACTTCTCGACCGCCATTCGGCCCTTAGCCTTGTCCCGGAACTGGGCAAACTTAGCAAGAAACCGGGTCGACAATTCAGACGCGGACCAAGCTTAATCCTCGGGGAGTTTCTTGGCGTGCGCGGTCGCAAGGTCGAGAGCCTCCTTAGACTCAACAGCACGATCCTCGGCCCACGTACCGCGGCTCTTGAGGCTCGCCACCTCCCTACCAGCCTCGGCAACGACATCCTCCAGGACGGTTTTCTCACCAGCCACCTTCTCTAACTCAGCCCGGTGCCCCTCCGCGGCCTCCGTGGCCCCAGTCACGGCCCGATCTCACGCAGCTAAGGCGGACGAAACTTCGGAGGAGAGAGCCCTCACACGCTCCTGGGCTCGGTGGAGCTCCTCCTGCATATCCAAACTCCGCTGGAGGTGGATGTAAGCAAGAGCGGCCCCGCGGAGGCTGTCAGCGTACAAGTTTTTGTCGAGCACCGGGGCATCGCGTGCAAAAAGTGCCTTGTACTCGGCTTCTTCTTGGAGAAACGGCTGCAGCAAATTGAAGCCCTTCAGAAGCATCCCCACCATCTGGGAAACAACGATAGAGGGATCGTGGTAGACAGGGTCCCCGCAAAACTTCCCTAAGAGAAAAGCGTTGTCCAGGTCCACGCTGAACCCCAGTCGATCCAGCATCTCTCTCTCCAGGGCATATTTGGGCCCAGCAAGTCCACGTCCAGACCCTTCCCCGACCTCGATCTTCCGGGGAACACCGGAAGGGAGGTCGGGCACCTGCGAAGTCGCGGCGGCATGACGGGCCGAGCGGGCATTTTCCAGAGGAGGGCCGGCCAAATTGTCACCCCCGGAGCTCTCGTTGGAAAACCCCAAGGAAAGAGAGGGGGTGTCCTCCAGAATAATCTGGGACGTCGCCTTCTTCTTCGTCCTCTTCTGGGGTGGCGAGGAGCCCCCCCCCCGTCACAGCTACGAGTGTCATCGGACCGAAAGTGATCTTCAATGGACCATCCATGTCCGATGCGGGTAGGCTTCACGGGACGACACTCAGATATCCGGATAAGGAGATGGAGCACCTCTTGTTCGACCGCAGTCGATTGCCGCAAAGAGACAATGCCAGTAAGGCCCTTCAGATAACCCAGCGGAGGCCAGCTCTCGGGGGGGTTCACAAGAGGCCCGAGACAGGATAGCTTCACGAAGAATAAGTGGTCGCGCCAACCATGGGCACGGTCAGGCAGCACCTCGAAGAGAGCCTTCCGAGGGGTCCCACGAGATGCGATCAAGACGCAGTTCCGATCGCTCGACAACGGGTACGCATGAAACCAGTTGAAAAATAGGGGCACGATGGGCTCGACGACAGTGCAAAGAGAGGAGGATAAAAGTATGCGCTCGACGGCACCTGGCGGAAACTACGAGAGTGACACCCGACAGTGATTGAGTATGTCCTGGAAGAATGGAGGAAGTGGCAGCGTCAGACCAAGGTCAGCGTAGGGAACGTAAACCGCAACGTGTCCGGGAGGAGGATGGGAGGCGACAAGGTTCCCAGCCGGCTTGTTCGCAGGGTCCTTGTACATACTCTTCAAAGCCTCAACATAGGCAGAGGCAGTAGCCCTCGATAGATGATTCTTGGAATCAGGAGGGGGGATAAAAGCTTGGTGAACCAAATCGTCAACCGCGAGGTCAGGAGAGACTGGGGAGGAGGCCATTGCAACCCTGCAAGAGGATCGCCAGGTTCAAGTAGAGCAGGAAAGAGGGGAGGTAAAAAAGGAAAATAACTGGGGTAGAAGAAGGCAGTAAATATTTATAAGGAAGGCGACACAGAAGACAAAGAGTCACGGGTACCTAGAAGAACGGCCCAACAAAGCACAATGGAGCCGGAAGCTCAAGAGGGAAGGTAGCGAGCCGCGGGGCCGGGAAATAGGAGCCGAATCCCACTGGGGCGAAACCTTCGGCGGGGAGCCAGCATGACCAGTGGGGGGCCGAGGATCCGGTGACGCGTCACCCGGGGGTCCGAGGATCAGCGGGACATCGCCCGGGGGCCGAAGGGCTCCGGGGAAGGGTGTCTGCAGACGAGCGAAGCTCGAGCAGGACGCGGGCCAGATCGATGGCAGGCGGTGAGGGTAAGTCAACAACACAAACTGAGGCACGAAAGGAAAAAAGACATTCAAAATTAAAAAAAAAAGGGAGGGCGCAATGCTTCAGAATAGTATTAAGTGATAAGTTTCTATTACAAGCACGGAGGTACTACAAAAATACAGCAAAAGCCACAAGATGCCCCAAGCTACCTAAAAGAAAGAAAGCTAAAAGAGCTTTAAAGAAAAAGCGAAACGACGCCGGGAAGCAAGTTAGGGGAACCACACGACCTCCCTCCAAGAGATGCTGAAGGCAACACAAGAAGGAGAGGGGAGGAGGTATCCCCGGACGGCGCACCTGCAGGGTCAAACAGACCCATGACCCATACGGCAGGGGCCGAAGCAGCCCCCGAACCCGGCGCGAGCGGAGGCCTAGCAGCCCGACTTCGGCGGCCCCGACAGGAAGTGACGCAAGTCAGTAGTTGGGAGAGACAAGGACCCACGTGAGCCGCGACGACTGCGAGAGCGCCGCCACCGACCCCCACCAGCAACGGGGGCAGCGCAGGCCGAACCACGCAAGGAGCAGCAGAAGCTGGAGGTGGCAGCGGCAACAGCATCAGAGGAAACCGGGGTCCCAGAAGAAGAAGGAGTGTCAGCCTGGAGAAGTTGCGCGAGGCGGCGATGGATGTCGATTAAGACGGAGTTAAGCTGCTGGCTCTCCGACATAGCAACAGAATGGAAGGACCCAGCAGGTATCAGCAAGCACTCGGTTCAAGCAGAGTGTTGGAGCTTCACCTCACGACCAAACTCTTCCAGCAGATCTTGGACGACCATCGGTCATATTTTTCTGGTCATCAAAAGAAGAGGGGGAAGAATATTTATAGACACGTGAAGAGGGAAGGCATGGCTCACGAGACGCCATAAAGGAAGGTAGGTGGGGGCCCTTTAATCCCCTTGGCCCGGGGGGGAGTACTGTTAGTACTAAGGCCCATTAAGTCGGACCCTGGACCAAGCAGACCTGCTAGGCCCGTTAGGCCCTAGGGCAAGAGTTATAAATACCTCCCATAGTGCAGCAGGGGGATCGGTTACCTAAAATACGAATACTAGAGAGTTGTGTATGTGAGCACCCTAGCGCGAGCCCACACACCATCATCGCTTTTTTAAAAAAAAATTATATTTGTTTAATTTTAACTTTAAATTCCAGGTTTTTATACTTGCAGAATTGCAAGGTGGTTGAGGTGCGTCGTCTCGGATCTGCCCCGTTCCATGCCCCGGTCTTCGGGTCTTGGGCAGGGGTTCAATGAACCTGACCCATCCCGTTCGGGGCAGATCACAGGGAAGGACCGCCTTGTTTTCACCCCTACTGAGGTGTAGAAAATGACATGGTGGAGAGAAAAAATAACTTAAATTTAAATGTCCAATTTTGAGAAATATCAAATATGTTCTAAAAATCGATGGTGAACAATGTCCTTAAAAGGAACGGGCCTGACATTAACCATTTTTGAATTTTCCATATTACAGTTAAAGTAAAAATATTGCCAAATTATAAAAAGACTAAAATGGAAAGATGAGACTTAATATATATTAAATTAGTAATTTATAAATTATAATTAGTCCATTTTTTTAACACGTTCCATTTGTTTTGAACTGGCCCAATAGCCTAACAAGCAAAAAATTCTTTATATTTTGTACATGTTTTTCCAAATGGATATTGCCTAAATTTAAGGTCGAACAGCCCTAGATGCTTCCCACTTACCCAGTTCGGGACCCAATGGGTCCGGGTGTCCACCCCAACTTGTACTCACCCCTAATCAACCCAAATATTAAATAAAATTCATTTCACATCTCATCATTCAAAAGAATTCTTTTATATTTCTGGTGGTTTTGCTTACTCCTGAATGACCTCCACCTTGGAATCTTGAAGCTTCAAAAGTATATTTTTAGTGAAATCTGATTAAAGATGTATCACATACCTTTCTTTGTGAAGAACATACCCATTATGAATATTGTATAAGAATTGACAAGGACGTCACAATTGAACCTTCTTTCTGAATTGGTTCCTCCATTGCTCTTGAAAAGGCATCTGCTGTAGTATTATCATTTTCGAGTTTATACTCTATAACATATTACAGTTTTGGTGTCATCTCCCCGAAATATAATTTCAAATTCTGAAAACAATTGAGACCATTCAGGAACATCTCCCCTAAAGTTACAATATTACTCCATAGCTTTTGAATTATCTATTAAAAAGATTTTTCAGCAAAAATATGGCAATTAAGCAAATGAAATGGTATATTTCTTGAATTGTTGATCAATAACTCAGTTTTTCTTAGAAGAAAAGGAAATAAAACATAATAATTAGATAGTACAAGAACAGAATTAGCCTGCTCCCAAAATGTCTTAAATGGTGCAATGTTCAAAAGTGATACTTGTTTAGAGATTTATTAATATCTTTATCGAATTATATATCAATCTTATGAATTATTTGGATGAGGTAATTATCTTTTACAATATTTTAGATAATTGAATGGATTCTTTAATAATTAATCCTCTTTCTTTTAAAATAATTTACGTATCATTCGTGGATAATTATTGACAATAAAGAAATTTTTCCTGAAATATTAATAATTTTTTTAATAAAGATAGTAAGATTTAAAATCACTAAATATCAATAGTCAATTTCTCGAAATACATACCCATTTATTATTATTCATGAATCACAGTACATTATTATTCTCTCCATATGTTAGTGGCTAACAATAATCATCAACAATAGCAGTGACAACCTCTACTATCATTTTTACACTCTCCACCTCTGCAAGCTGCTGGACCAGACTGACAAAAACTATTGCAAGCATCATTAGTACAATGACCGATGTTATGGTTTGAACAACAACTAGTGGCGCCTAAGATGCCGCCAAATTCAAGATTTCGCGCCGTGCAACCTAAAGAAATCGATCAAAAAATGCACATGGATAAATAAAATATTGAAACTATTAAAGCTAATAACAAAGAAAATAAGATACATTATGCGATTTAAACTTTTGATTCTCACCTGTCACAGAAATCATGATCATCAAAGAGAAAATAAATGCTACGATCTTAGATCTCATCATCTTAATTTTCAATGTGATAAAATAAAATGATTTTTGTGGATGAAAATATATTAAATTCTTATGTTGTGGTTATATTTATTGATGCACCTACGTACACCGTACACACAATTAAATCTTAGTGATTAGGAATGTAAATATTTTTTCAAATTTTATTTAAAAATGCAATTAAAATCAAGAAGTTAAATTTAAAAATTTTACAATTTAATATATACGATAATAAAGAAGATTGTAATTAAAAATTCAATATGATTTATATTGAGATATCGATCACATTCACATCATATATATTATTTCCTTGAGATTTGATTTTACCGTCGAGAATATTTTAGTAATTAATAATGAGAATATCCTAGAATTGTATATATATGATAATAAAGAAGATTCTAATTAAAAATTTATCGCATCCTCATCATAGTTCTTATTAAGATTTCTAATGGATGGTCAAGATTAATTACATTACAAAATATTACATTATCTAATAATTTATAATTAAAATATTTTCTTCTGTTTTTTATAACATTCATTCTAAAAATAACAGTAGGTTTTTAATTAGAAAATGTTGAAAAAGAGAGTTGTAACGTTTTGCCAACTTTGGAGACGTAGGAAGGAGAAGAAACTCCCGTAGGAGCGGCCGGTAGTTGGCGTAGATGACGATCCTTACTATTATTTATATAGTTGTCCCTCCAATACTATCTTGCCATGTGGCATACAATTGTTATTGACTAATAACCATAATTAGTTTAAACTCATATTCATAATCATGGTTGCGCGTGCTCTGCCTGACCCGGCTGGGTCGTGTGCGAGCTCCTTCGCCGTCCATGTTATAACTATTACATCCCCACCTTCTTCCGCTCGAATCTTGTCTTCAAGGTTCTCAATGGATTGAGCATACTTAAAATAGAAACCTTTTATTTAAGCTTCTTTAGGGCCTTTGTGAAATTAGTGATGTTTCCATT
The DNA here is from genome assembly GCA_001185155.1 of Zostera marina. Taxonomy (NCBI): domain Eukaryota; kingdom Viridiplantae; phylum Streptophyta; class Magnoliopsida; order Alismatales; family Zosteraceae; genus Zostera; species Zostera marina. The sequence continues at coordinate 4,494 of LFYR01001479.1, read as the reverse complement.
GACACCCGCAGTGTTTTTTCTTATCATGATGCCTGGGTCCCAAACCTGAATGACTTTCTTTTTGAAGACTAAAACTTTCCATTCTCCACCGGAAGACCTAAAGAGTCGGCCATTCGTCTTCTTCCTAAGATCATAGATGAACACGTCACCGTGGTAACAAGAGGCGACTGGACTTGGACTGTAGAGGTCGACGATGAACATGGGAGAGTCAGTCCCGATGATACCTCTTCTTAGATTATCAAGTGGGCTGAAATTCTCAGATGCGCTCAGTTCGATTCCATGGCTCTAGCAATGCTTCTCGTGCTTGATAAGGTTGGGAACCTTGGGATCTACAAGCTCCAGAGAATTATTTCCCCATGACTTGACGAAATTCATGGTAGTAAACAGTGTAAGGCGAGTAGAAACCACGTTATTGTCGATGCCGTTGCGGATATTGACGCTATTCTTCGTGAGACCGGAATCCACTGTCGACGACGTTGAACTCTCTCCACAATGATTCTTCTTTGCTTCATTCTGTTTTCCAACCATTACTACCACCACCACCAAACTGTTGTCATCGGACAACAATGCCTCTTCTCCTTGGAGTACGATCTCGACAGTTTTGCGTCTAACGGTACCACTACATTCGACATCATTTTGTGCTCCAGAAGGACCTACATTGAGGGATCCTGAAAGATCAGAGACCACACGTGCCGCGACGTTGCAGATACTCGTCATTTTCTTCATGAGATCGGATCCGCGCGAACTCCCCAAGATTTTGTTGGTAATTCACTTCGTTCAGTAATTCCTCGAATTTCTCCAGATAATTTGCTACTGATACCGTCTGCTTGAGTTTGCACAATTCTTGAAGTTTATCTTCATACACATTGACTCCGAATCTCTCCCACATATCTTCTTTGAAATGGTCTCAGGTGGTTAAGAGATTGTTGCGCCGGAGTCCCATAATCCAAAATAAAGCCATTCACGTCATATAGAACCCTGCAATCTAGATGCGTGAATCATCAAAGATACCATGGAACTCAAAATATTCTTCGGCTTGATAAATCCAGCCTTCCGGATCTATCCCAGTGAACTTTGGCAGGTCCAATTTTATTGCTCGTGTTGCTCTGTTTGTTGCTGCATCTGGATCGGCTTGGTTCCGATATCCCCCAATGTAGCTTGTATGTCTCTAATCATCCCGGCCATTTCCGCAACCTGCCCGGCTAAGCTTGCTATTGATGCATCCTTTCGTCGTGTAACCTCCGTGAATTTTGACGTTTGGTCAATCAATACCATGCCAATTTCCAGCCGAATTTCGCCGAACCCATTGTTCGATTCCTTATCTTCTGTCATGTTTACAATTGAAATTAATATCAAGAAAAGAAAATTCAGTCACTAGTACGATGTGCTTCCCTTTAGCGGATCCAGTTAAGGCCTGGACCGAGCCTTGGAGAGTGAAAGTTTACAGTCGTTTTCCGACTGTGCAGATCTGCACTGTGAGTAGTAGCCGACCGTCTAATTCATTGAAAGCACCAATGTAACATTTTGCCAACGGAGGCGTAGGAAGGAGAAGAAATCTCCCGTAGGAGCCGGTAGTTGGAGAAAGACTTTCCCTAAGGAGCCGGTTGTTGCAAGAAACAGAGTTGGATTCCAAAATATTCGATGATCGTAGATGATGATTCTCTATTATTTATAATGTTGTCTCTCCAATACTATCTTTCTATGTGGCATATAATTGTTATTGACTAATAACCATAATTAGTTAAAACTCATATTCATAATCTTGGTTGCGTGTGCTCTGCCTGACTCAGCTAGGTCGCGTGCGAGCTCCCTCGCCGTCCGTGTTATAACTGTTACTAGAGTTATATAATTTGAACACATAAATGAATTTTTTTGTATAAGAAATCAAACAAAATAAAACCAAGTACAATTTCATCTGGACAACATCTGGACATGCATCTTTTACAACATCTGGACATCCATCTTATCTTCTATATTCCTTACCATCAATTTTCTGCATTCTGGATTCTTGACATCTTCAACCTATATGTTAATTGAGTAATATATGTTGACGACGCTCTCCGGTGATCCTCGAGGACTATTATACCATCTGATGGTTACATTAGAGTGTTGATGAAGAAAATTTACATAATTTTCCCTGAGCTAAACTCATTTCTCTTATTTCCTTAAAATTATCTGATGGGTGCCACAAGCATAACCCTTATTCAAATTAAATATCTAATTATGTAAGTTGTGATGTAGCAGTTATTCATATTGAATGTTCTTGACATTTATCAAACCGGGACAACGAGTCTAGCACGACCCGACCCAACACGTCCATACGGCCCAATAGGACGGACCGGGATCAATAATATCGTTCCCGACTCAATAATATCCCAAGCCCAATAACGTTCCTGACTCAATAATATCCCTGGCCCAATAACGTTTTGGGTCCAATAATGATTGTATTAAATACCCCTAGGAGTGATACTTAGAGAGGATATTTTACCATTTGTATGAAATACACTTGAAAATATAGGGTCTGACATACAAATCACATTACCATCAACCGAAAGCAACCCTCGAAAAGCTTGGTACATAAGAGAAGGAGAGTATTGATAATACAGTATCTCAAACTTGGTCATGCCACGACTCATCAGCACCTAGAAACAACAACGAATGTAGGGGGTGTTTGAGGGGACTTGACAAATCAATCTAGAAGATTTTGTGTATTGTGATTTGACAAATATGAATCATGGATTGAATATAGTATTTCAAAAATGTCTTTTTCTGTTTATGTTGTTATTTATTCTCGGAAACAAATGAAACTGTTTTTACTTGTAAGTAAAATTTGTTTATTAATTTTCTTATAACTTAATTGATTTTTTTAATCATTGATGTTTTTTTCCTTTTGAATTGATCATGTTTTGCAGCTAAAGGTTTTTCTAAATGTAATAAATCAGAATATTTGAAATAACATGTTGAGAGAGATTATAATCATCACAATATTGCGTGGTTGTAACGATGATATTATGTATCGGTACCAAAATATGGTACCTCGTTGAGAACAATTGGATTGAGAAAAAAAATTGAATTTCGTTAAATGATTTAAAATTAGCCCTCCGGAGAAAAAATTTCTGGATTCTCCGCTGCCTAGAAACTCAGATACGACCTAAATAGAAAGGAACGACCCATATAAGTTGTATGAAGGTTCCAGGTCAACTTATGCGCAGGTTGACTTTTGCAGAGTGACTTTACCCAAGTCAATTTTACCCAGGTTGAATTCCTCAAGTCGATCTCAAAAAGTCGAACTAGGAAAGTCTAACTGGAAAAGTCGAACTGGGAAAGTCGATCCCAGAAAGTAAATTTGGAGTCAGATATGGGCAGTTAGGCAATTACAACCCTAATGACCAGATTGTTGGATCATGATCCGAGACTATAAGGGGGTTAGTAGCCTCTTTTCGCGTAATGCATATTTTATCGAAAATATCTCAATATTAACAATAGCAATAAAATAATAATATCAATGGTAATATAATATTATTGTTATATAAATATATAGCTTAGTAAAAATCAACAAGCCTCTTAAGCACTTGATAATAGGTCGACGACCTAATTGTAAATGACTTAAAAGTAAATGGCCTTTTGAGAACTTGTAACAAGTTGATGCTTAACTGTAAATGACTTGAAATTAAGTGGCATATTGAGCATCCATTGACAGATCGAAGGCTTTAAAGTAATTTCAAGATAAATATAAAATATATAGGTTTAAAATCGAATATGAATATATGATATAAAATAAAAGTAGTCGATTTTATTATTAACTAAGAGTTAGAAATTTAAATAAAACAATGAACATAAAAAGATTTATACCGGTTCGTCTCAACTGACTTGCTTCAGTCTCGTGAGCTTGTTTCACGAAATTTACTAGCCTAAAGGTATTGGCAAACATATAAGATCTTTTAAAGGCAACGACGCTCATCAAGAAACACTTTCAAGTAACTCAAAATCACGCCTACCAGCCTTTCTAACCCAGATCTAGCTCTAGTTCGACTTTCTGGAGTCGACTTGAAGGGATGATAAGTAAGCCTGTATATCGGTCGGATTCGGATAGGATATATAGGTTTCGGAATCCGAATAATTATCCGGATATCCGAATCCGACCGAATAAAATCCGGATTTGAAAATCCAAATCCGAATTCGGATAAATTATCCGCATATCCGGATAATCCGAATCCGGATAACTTTAGGATTAGTGTTAGGGTTAGGATTTAATAATTATAAGTTAATAAGTTATAAAGATTTATAATTATAAAGGTAATTGTTGGTGTGTACGCTCGCCGGGGTAAGCCCACAACCTCAACTCTCCAGTGTTCACTCTCTTAGAATTGTCAACCCCCTCCCCAGTTGGGCCAGGGGAGGTATTTATAGCCTTCACTTGTTGTTATTGGGCCTCGTGGGTTTGTACGGTCAGCCCCGTTCGTCCGCTCGTCCGCCCGCCCGTCCGTCCGCCTG
>LFYR01001477.1:39282-68333 GCA_001185155.1 Zostera marina | reverse complement strand
AAAGTTTGAAATTAGCAAAAAATGTCGTAAATTTTTTGCAATTTTTCTGCAGAAAATCGTGCCGCCGGAGGTGGTTTTCGGGATGCCTGTTTAGACCTATCCCAGAAAAGATTCCTTGCACTGTTGGGAAATTCTGCTCTTTGGTACTCGTAGAGAAAACTTTTTTCACGTTATATGTGGTCTCAGAACCCAAAATCGGATCTGGGAATTTCAGAGGTGGACCGACGGAATCACTGGAAGTGAAAAAAGGCGAAAAGCCCAATACTCTTTTTTTTTCTTTTTTCTTTCTTTCTTTTTTTTTTACCGAAACGACGAGGCGAATCCAACCGTGGCGATGGATTTTCGTTTCGGTCAAAGAGCTGGGCTATGGGTGGTCTTATTCAGCCAAAGCGATGAATGAAGACGATGATCGAATGGACGATTCAAGTGTGGGAATCGCCTACTCGGTATGGGAATCGGCGATTCAAGTGGGAATCGGCGACATTCACTGAAAATAGGCGAGTTTGCCTCTAAATAGGCGATTTTTTCTTGGGAAAATCCAACCTATGCGAACACGTAAGTTCCAAAGCAAAGGATGACTTGACTGAGCTTGTTCAAGAAACAAAGAAAAAATCGGCGATTTAGGGATCTAAATCGGCGACTTTGACTTTGGGAGGTTTTGAACAGAGTCGTGGACAGCACTCTTAGCTTTGCAGACGATATTCCGGATCGGGCGATTCTCAAGGCTAAGTCGGCAATTTATGAATAAATCGGACTTGAGGCGAGAATCGGCTATTGTCTATCTAAGACGGCGACTTAGTTGACAAAGTCGGCGAACCCTCCGGGAGAGCTCAAGCCGGACTTTGCAAAAAAATTCGCGATTATGACGGGATATCGGTGGTTCGGTAGTCCCACAGACGGCGCCAGCTGATGCAGCACTGAATCTGCTACCAGGGGCTCGCGGTGGTGCGAGGTGATGCCGGAGGCTCTGGAGTCCACGACGCGCGCTCTACGTCAAATACCTGCAAGTAGAGACTAGGCGATTCTAGTGAGAATTGGCGAGTCTCTTAGTGATGCTCTGGTGAGAGTGGAACTTGTGTTGTGCCTTTGAGTGTCCCGTTGGGACCCTTTTTTTAGGGTCTCAGAGGGCGCGATCAAAGGCGGACATCGCGCCTATTGCCATAGATGGGAGCATTTATGGCGTTGGCTGGTGGCGAGTAATGGTCGTAAATCGGCGATTCAGGTATGGAAATCGCCTATTTAGGGCAAACTCGCCGAGTTTCCAGGGGCCAGATGTGCAGTCTACCATACTGCGATCTGGGTCCTAACTCGGCGATTTGTCCCTAAAGTCGGCGATTTGGTAGTCCAATCTCGAGTTACGGGATAACTCGACAATTTGACGATGAATTTGTTCCGCACCGTGGGGGCCTTCTGGGGGACCGACGTAAAGCGACGGAACCCTAGTCCTTGTTGAAAGGCGTTGCTGGGAGTGACTTCGTAATCAGTTGATACCACGAATGAGACTTCAACTCAGTTGGGGAGATGATGAAATCGGACGAGGGCCTACAGTACTCCGCGAGGGAGGAGGTCCCAAAACCGGAGCCGGCGTCCCATACGACCCTAGTCAGACTTGGCCGGAACGAGGTGCGTATAGGAAAGGACCTCCCGCAGGACTTGAAGAGCGTACTGGAGCAGCTCCTCAGAGAAAATGAGAACTTGTTCACAAACGAGCTGGGGGAATTGAATGGGGTATCTCGGGCGCTGGCAGAACACAAGCTCGCGGTGGCCCCGAGCGCTCGCCCCGTCAGGCAGAAGCTGCGCCCGCTAAGGGCAGAGAAAAAAGACGTGGCAGAAACGGAAGTCGAGAAACTCCTCCGAGTGGGTTTCATCTGCCCAGTGCGTTACCCCGCGTGTTTGTCCAACGTGGTCATGGTGAGAAAGGCGGACGCGGGGTGGAGGATGTACGTTGATTTCAGAAACCTCAACAAAGCATGCCCCAAGTATAGCTACCTGCTACCGTCGGTAGACCGGCTAATGAACCAGAGCTCCAGGTGCGAACTACTGAGTTTCATGGAGGCGCACTCGGGGGACAACCAAGTGGCCATGGCGAGGGAAGACGAGGAGAAGACATCGTTCATCACAGAGATGGGCACGTTCTGCTTCAAAGTGATGTCGTTCGGCCTAAGAAACACCGGAGCTACCTTCCAGAGGCTAATGGACAAGGTGTTCGGGACTCTGATAGGCAGGAACGCGGAGGTGTACGTCGACGACATACTCGTCCGATCAAAGGAAACCAGGACGCCCTTAGCCGACCTGGAGGAGACACTCGCCAACGTCAGAAAGGCAGGGCTAAAGTTGAAAACGAAGAAGTGCGTGTTCGGGGTCAAGGAGGGCCATTTCCTGGGTTTCCGGATCACACCGGGGGGATCAAGTCAAGAGAGGAAAAAGTTGAAGCCGTCATGGCCATGACCCCACCGCGAACAATAAAGGAGGTCTAAAAGCTGAATGGAAAGGTGGCGGCACTGAGCAGGTTCCTGCCAAACACGGCGAACAGCCTGCGCCCGTTTATCCAGCTTCTGAAGAAGCCAGGCCCCAGAGTAGTGTGGTTGGACGAATGTGAGGAAGCATTCAAGGAGCTCAAAAGCCAGCTGTCTCGTCTACCGACGCTCCGCCTCCCCACGAGAAGGGAGCCGCTCACCATGTACATCGCGTGCTCGGATTCGGCTGTCAGTGCAGTACTCATCTCGGAAGCGGAAGGCGTACAGAGGCCAGTGTATTACCACTCCCGGTCGCTGCAGGGGGCGGAGGAAAGGTACCCGGATATCGAGATATTGGCCCTAGCGGTGATCTCGACGGTCCGAAGGTTGAAACCATACTTCCACGCCCACACCATCATGATTCCAACAGCCCACTCGCTGCTCCAGCTGCTGCAAAAGCCAGACGTCTCGGGGACACTGATCAAATGGGCCATGAAACATAGCAAATTCCATTTAGATATTGTACCATCCAGGGATTTCAAGGGACAAGCAGTAGCGGATTTCATGGCTGAGCTAGCCCCGAAGGACGGGGAGAGAACGGACGAGCAATGGTGGACGGGTCGTCCAGTAGCACAGGCTGCGACGCGGGGGTCGTGGTATAAACCCCGACGAGGGAAAAGATCGAGTACTCGATCCACTTCGAATTTCGGCAACCAACAACGCAGCGGAATACGAAGCCCTTGTATCAGGGATCAGGCTAACACGAGGGCTGGGCGCGTCCAAGGTGCACTTCTGATGAAGCACGGAATCTGCTACCAGTAGGCTCGCGGGGTTGCGAGGAGGGCCAGAGGCTTTGGAGTCCACGACGCGCGCTCTACGTCAATGTACCTACAGAAGTGGAGGGGAATCGGCGACTCTCTAGGGAGTAGGCGATTCGGGCTCCTTCGATTGCTCTGGTTGGTGTGGTCAAGTGTGAATGACTTGGAAGTAGAGGACCCCCAAGGACCCCTTTTATAGGATCCTGGGGGACGTTTCCCCATTCATTGGCGTGGGGCCCACCCCATTATGGTGCCCTATTGAAGGGTGCCATAATGACGTGGGCCCTCCGAAGTAACGGCTGGGAATCGGCGACTCAGGTATGGGAGTCGCCGATTCAAAGGTGAAGTCGTCGACTCTCCATGAGCCATGTTGGCAGTCTACCAGAACTGACCACGAGGCCTAGAGTCGGCGATTTGTGGAACTCTCCGGGGGTTCGGCATAAAGCGACGAAACCCTAGTCCTTGTTGAAGGGCGTTGCTGGGAGTGACTGACGTGATCATGCATGTCTCACCAGTACTCCCCCCTGAAGAGAGCATGGAAAAATACGGGTGTACCGCCAGTATCCCCCCCAAGCAAGGTGATCCTTATCAAGGCCAAAGCGATAAGATAGTATTGAGTCATTGCGCTCACAGCGACACAAATGACTCCGTATGGTCCATGCACTATCAGATGGACTGATTCACTATCAGAATCTAGTTCCAGGCCAACGGAACTACGTGTTTATAGTCCAATTCTGATCAATAGCGACTTTTGTTGTGTCATTATCAAGGCCAAACTGACAAGATGAGAGGGAATTATTAAGGCCAAAGCGACAAAATAATTCCCGTCCATTAAGGCCAAAGCGACAACATGGACTAACTCACTATTAGAGCCTGATTCTGGCCGAAGCGACAAAATGCGTGGATTCACAATTAAAATCTGATTCTGGCCGAAGCGACAGAATCTAGTTCACTATCAGAACTGATATTTATAGTCCACCCTGATCAAGAGCGACTTTATGTCCGCAACGACGGTTACCCCACCGAGGCCAAATCGATAAGGTGGGTCGAGATCATTAAGGCCATAGCGACAAAACGATTTAAATCTATTAAGGCCATAGTGACAAAATAGATTTTTGTATTGTGGGTACTTAGAACCTCTTGGGATTAGGTTCATTTGTAATTATCAACTACCTAAGACTCTACACTTATACCCTAATGTAGTTGAACTCTGGCCGAAGCGACAGAGTAACTTTTGGATCAGCATCAAGGCCAAAGCGACAAGATGGGATGAGATCATTAAGGCCAAAGCGACAAAATGATCTCCAAGTCTATCAAGGCCAAAGCGACAAGATAGAAGAATTATTGAGGCCGAAGCGACAAAATAATTTTTGGTCCATTAAAGCCAAAGCGACAAAATGGACCTGGATCTATTAAGGCCAAAGCGACAAAATAGATCCGATTCTGGCCGAAGCGACAGAATCATACCTGCAAAACCAAAAAACATTCTGCAAAACAACAATATTAGTCTAAAGGATATATTTATTTATTTACTGACCTTGCTGTGTGGAGCTGCCTCTCATGCTGCTCCTCCTTATGCTTAATAAATCCTTGATTGATCTGGCCGAAGTGACAGATCTATCATGCTCAAAATATGAAAGCTTCTGGCCGAAGCGACAGAAGTGTCGGGAAGAGCTTATGATACTCCCCTTAAAGTTCGACGACTTCTGGCCGAAGCGACAGAGCGCCAGGGAGAGCATGTGATACACCCCCCTTGAGGTCATTAAGGCCAAAGCGACAAAATGACCTCTGGTCTGTCAAGGCCGAAGCGACAAGACAGACTGACTCACTATCAGAGTCTGATTCTGGCCGAAGCGACAGAATCTGTTGATTTACTATTAGAATCTGATTCCGGTCAAGGCTACAGATTCACTATCTGAATTTGATCCTGGCCAAGATGGCGGAATCTTACCTGCAAAAAAGGACACATTCTGCAAAACAACTAGATCAGTCCAAAACGCATATTTTATTTACTTATTGAACTTACCGTGCGATTTTACCTTCCTTGATGCCTCTCCTTTGCTCAAATTGGTCCTTGGTAAATCTGGCCGAAGCGACAGATCTTCCCGTGCTTAATTTTTTGACGACTTCTGGCCGAAGCGACAGAAGTGTCGGGAGAGCTTGTGATACTCCCCCCCGAAATTTCACGACTTCTGGCCAAAGCGACAGAAGTGTCGGGAGAGCTTGTCATACTCCCCTCGAAATTTGACGACTTCTGGCCGAAGCGATAGAAGTGTTGGGAGAGTTTTTGATACTCTCCCTCGAAATGCGTTTCTATCCAACGTGACAGAAGTGTCGGGAGAGCTTGTGATACTCCCCCCTCGAAATGTGACGACTTCTGGCCGAAGCGACAGAAATATCGGGAGAGTTTGTGATGCTCTCCCTCAAAATTTGATAACTTCTGGCCGAAGCGACAGAAGTGTCAGGAGAGTTTGTGATACTCCCCAGCGAAAATCGTGTCACTGTGACACATAACTTTTGGAATGAGTTGTTTTCCGAAATATTTGACTACCTTTTGTCACTGGGCTACCTTTTGTTTTTTCTTTGCTAATCTTTCATATAAATTACCCTTTAAATTGTAACTAAGGTCCGAAACTAGATTCACAAGTCGTAATTTAGCCACTCTGGACGTAAATTAAACTCTGCTAACCCTATTGCTAGCCACTCTGGGCGTAGACTTGGTCGTACGAATCGTAGCTCAGCCTACGGTTAAATTTGCGGATAATTTATACCTCCAGATTAACGTAGAGTTGTAAAAGATAGCGCGAATGACAACTCTGAAAGATGCAAATACTTTAGACTCGAGGGTTACGTTTGTAATTTCCAATTACAACTTAAGTTTGAACCCTGATGCCAGAGGGAGCTTGTGATACTCCCTCTTGAAGTGTGACGACTTCTGGCCGAAACGACAGAAGTGTGTATGAGATCTTGTGATAGTCCCTCTTGAAATGTGACGACCTCTGGCCGAAGCGGCAGAAGTGTCGGAGAGAGCTTATGATACTCCCTCTTGAAATGTTTTGATATTTTTGTAATTTTTTGAAACTCGATTTAATCAATTATTTGGCTTTCTTAATTAATTGTTTATTTAATTTATTTTTTGAATTGCAACTAAGACCCAAACTAGATTCACAACTCGTAATTTTGGCACTCTGGACGTAAATTAGACTCTGCTAACCCTATTGCTAGCCACTCTGGGCGTAGACTTGGTCGTACGAATCGTAGCTCAGTCTACGGCTAAACTCGCGAAATAAATTAAACTTCACAACTAACTTAAGACTCGCGAAGCTAATTGATGTAATAAGTTGGAGATACAAAAATTATCGGGAATAGGATTTAGAACTTTTTGAGAAACTAAGATTCTAGATTTCATTCCCTAATGTGTAGTTGAACTCTGGCCGAAGCGACAGAGTAACTTTTGGACCCGCATCAAGGCCGAAGCGACAAGATGGGGTAGGATCGTTAAGGCCATAGCGACAAAACGATTTAAATCTATTAAGGCCGTAGCGACAAAATAGATTTTTGTGCTGTGGGTGCTTAGAACCTCTTGGGGTTGGGTTCATTTGTACTTATCAACTACTTAAGACTCTACACTTATACCCTAATGTAGTTGGACTCTGGCCGAAGCGACAGAGTAACTTTTGGATCCGCATCAAGGCCAAAGCGACAAGATGGGTTGAGATCATTAAGGCCGAAGCGACAAAATGATCTTCAAGTCTATCAAGGCTAAAGCGACAATATAGAAGAATTATTGAGGCCAAAGCGACAAAATGGACCTGGATCTATTAAGGCCAAAGCGACAAAATAGATTTCTAATGTAGGGTACTAGTTAGAGTCGTAGGTAGTGATTTCGAAAGAGTGTCACAAAAATAAAATCTAACTATTCTATTTTGTAACTTGTACTAGCATAGAGACTAAGAGACTACATTTTAGGAGTACAATTCTAGACTTGAACCCTGGTGTATTAGTTAAGCTCCGGCCATAGCGATAGAGTGACTCTCGAACCTCATCAAGGCCATAGCGACAAGATGGGATAGGATCATTAAGGCCAAAGCGACAAAATGATCCTTGGTCTATTAAGGCCATAACGACAAAATAGATTGAAAACGAGGGTATCATTGATTGTAGTCGTAACTTTAGAATCTTTGGGCTAGATTCGTGAATGAGAGTCTGATTTAGATTCTTAAGTCGCACTTTGGACTCATAAATCGTAAATTAGACTTGTGATCGCAATTTAGCCACTCTGGACGTAAATTGGATTTTGTAACCATCACTTAGACACGCGGGTCGTAAGCTAGGTCTGAGAAACGGGTATCATCCAGCCAAAGCGATGGATGATACATGAGGTTGAAGAGACGGACTTCATCTAGCCGAAGCGATGGATGATTGATCCGTCTGAAGCGATGGGTGATTATTCTAAATACGATATTGCATATATCTATCGATTAAAGAGAGATTTATTTAGAATAATATCGCTATTGAGAATACATGAGAATAGTATGAGCGAAAAACAAAAGAATTAACGTGTTTTTTGGTCGCTGTTTGCCACTGACAGAAGCATAGCCTGCATGGTTACTCTGGCCAATCCTATCTTTTAACAGGTGATAGTTCCTCACTACTAGCGTGATGTACTTGATTGCGAGTGTGAACTGTCTCTCAGGTTTCCATCACTGTCATAGGATTGAGAGCGTGGGCTATGGTCATAACTGTTACTGGGCCGAGAGTGTGAGCTATGGCTTTCTTGGCCATAACTGTTACCAGACTGAGTGTATGAGTTATGACTTTGCTGGTCACAACTGCTGATGAGAAGCTCCTCTTTGTATCGAGGAGGACTAGTCGAGGTTTCAGACTGGGAACTTGTATCCTCGCATGTATCTTCTTTAGCATAGCGAGGTTTTTTCCGGCTGGGCTGCTCGACTCCGTCCAGCTTATTATTGTTCTCCTCTTCTATCTCAATGAACGATTGAGCTCGTTGGAAGAGATCGAAGAGGGTCTCCACTTTATGGAGCGTAAGGTTCTGGGCCAAAGGGGAATAGAGGACTAGCTCATTCATGTACCCCGCTATGGCCAGACTCGGGATTAGGACGTTCACTTCTGTCATCATTGAAATGAACTTAATCGTGTAATCCCTCAGAGACTGTTTGTTCTGTCGTAATGCGAGTAGTGCGTTGGCACTGTGTTTTATTCTGATCATCCCCACATGTTGGGCGATGAACTTCGAAGAGAGGTCCGCGAAGCTGGAGACCGAGCCAGCTGGCAGATCAGAGAACCACCGATAAGCGTTGCCTTTGAGAGTACCGGGGAATGCCCGACACAACAGTCCGCTATCGGTGGTCTGCGGTTCCAAGGCACTAAGGTAGAGGTTGATGTGATCTTTTGGATCACTCGAACCGTCATACGCTTCTATCTTGGGTACCCGCCAGGTTGGTGGAAAAGATTCTTTCAAAAGTTCCTTGTGAAAAGGAGCACTTTTGATTCTCAAGAGCTCGATTGGATTGCTGGCGAACAGATTGTTGGCCAGCTTCCGACGGAGATCTTCCACGAACTTTGCTGTAAGAGTCTTGTGAGTGCGACTTTTGCTAGGTCCAGCCTTTGCTTTAGGAGGCACTGGAGATTTCCTCTTTTTCACCGCAGACGGAGAATAGTAAGACCTAGATGTACCCGCTCCTTCGCGGATGATGGTCTTGTTGCCCTTCGCTTTCTCGAGGTTGCTAACTCTTTTTTCTATGATATGCATAAAGTTAATCAACCTCTCTTGTAGCGCAGGAGTTAGGTTCACTTCCCCATTTGATCCTTAGTAAAAGGAGCCATAAATGGGATGGTTGCTTCTATCGGGTCGAAGCAACAGACTACGAGTGGAAGTTCTTCCGAAGTGTCGGAAGCTATGGGTAGGTACCTGCCCCCCCCGGGTGTCACAAAACAGAAAAATTTTGTACAATATTTCTTTGTAGTTTTGTGACCCCCTTGAGCAGTACTACTAGTCCCTCAAGTTTGAAATTAGCAAAAAATATCGCAAATTTTTTGCAATTTTTCTGCGGAAAATCGTGCCGTCGGAGGTCGTTTTCGGGATGCCTGTTTAGACCTTTCCCCGAAAAGATTCCTTGCACTATTGGGAAATTCTGCTTTTTTGTACTCGTAGAGGAAACTTTTTTCACGTGAAGTGTGGTCGTAGAATCCCAAAATCAGATCTGGGTATTACGGAGGTGGACCGATAAAATCACTAGAAGTGAAAAAAGGTAAAAAGCCCCATACTTTTTTTTTTTACCGAAACGGCGATGTGAATCCAGCCAAAGCTATGGATTTTCGTTTCAGTAAAAGAGCTGGGCTATGTGTGGTCTTATTCAGCCGAAGCGATGAATGAAGACGATGACCGAGTCGACAATTCAAGTGTGGGAATCGCCTACTTAGTGTGGGAGTCGGCGATTCAATTGTGGAAATCGCCTACTCATTGTGGGCTTATTCAGCCGAAGCAATGAATGAAGACGATGACCGAGTCGACAATTCAAGTGTGAGAATCGCCTACTGAGTGTGGGAGTCGGTGATTCAATTGTGGGAATCGCCTACTCAGTGTGGTCTTATTCAGTCGAAGCGATGAATGAAGACGATGACCGAGTCGACAATTCAAGTGTGGGAATTGCCTACTCAGTATAAGAGTCGGCAACTCAATTGTGGGAATCGCCTACTCAGTGTGGAATCGTTGATTCAAGTTGGAATCGACAATTCAGATGGGGATAGGTGATTTTCTATAAAAAATCTAACCTATATGGAAGTGAAAGTGCCAGAGCAAAAGGCATTGACAGCACTTGCTCAAAAAGCTAAAGGAATCGGCGACTCCCTATGTGGAGTCGGCGATTCAACTTATGGCCTTCTTGACCCAAGCCGTGGACAACACTTTTAGCTAGCAGAATAACCCGTAATCGGCGACTCACTAGGTGGAGTCGGCGATTGTCTGTGTGAATCGAAGATTCCTTGACACAAAGTCAGCGATTCACCCTAAGGGAATCAAGCCGAACTTTGCGAAGAAAAATTCGCGATTACGACAGGATATCGTAGTTCGATAGTCCCACAGACGGCGCCAGCTGATGAAGTACGGAATCTGCTACCAGTAGGCTCGCGGGGTTGCGAGGAGGGCCGGAGGCTTTGGAGTACACGACGCGCGCTCTACGTCAATGTACCTGCAGAAGTGGAGGGGAATCGGCGACTCTCTTGGGAGTAGGCGATTCGGGCACCTTGGATTGCTCTGGTGTGGTGTGATCAAGTGTGAATGACTTGGGAGTAGAGGACCCCCAAGGACCCCTTTTATAGGGTCTTGGGGGACATTTCCCCATTCATTAGCGTGGGCCCACCCCATTATGGTGCCCTATTGAAGGGTATCATGATGACGTGGGACCTCCCAAGTAATGGATGGGAATCGGCAACTCAGGTATGGGGGTCGCCGATTCAGAGGTAGAGTCATCGACTCCCCATGAGCCAGGTTGGCAGTCTACCAGAACTGACCACGAGGCCTAGAGTCGGCGATTCACCCCTGAAGTCGGTGACTTGGTAGTCCCAGTCGGTGATTCTCAGGTGTTTCCTTGAGTACTTGACGTAGACACTTCCTCCGCATTTATGGAACTCTCTGGGGGTCTGGCATAAAGCGACGGAACCCTAGTCCTTGTTGAAGAGTGTTGCTGGGAGTGACTGACGTGATCAGGCATGTCTCACCAACTTCCACTCGGACTCCCGGCTAGTAGCTAACCAAGTCATGTGCGACGTCGTGTCCAAGGAGAATTCAATGTCAATCTATGTGGCCGAGGTGAGAACGGCCTTGGGCAAACTCGAGGAATGGAAGATCTCCTAGATTGGGAGAGAGGATAATGGGGAGGCCGACACGCTAGCCAAGCTGGGAGCGTCCCCAGGGAAGGCGGAAGGAAGATGGATTCGAATCGAGAACCAAGAGTACCCGACGAGACCCCACGGCTCCAAGGCAACGTTGTGCGGAGTGATAACTTCGGGAGACTGGAGAACGCCGATTAGAATATTCATTGAGGCAGGCGAGAAGCCAGCGGATCCAATGGAAGCCAAGAAACTGAGAAACAGAGCCGCTTGGTTCGTGGTGACCCAAAACAAGTTGTACCGGCGGTCCGCCGCGGAAGAGGCCCCCTACGGCTATGTGTATCGCGGGAGGATGGTAAAGCCATCGCAAGAAGCATCCACGAGGGGGCAAGCGGGGCGCACCAAGGCGGAAGGACGTTGGAGAAACAAGTAGCCAGGCAAGGGTACTACTGGCCCGAGTTAATAAAAGATTCAAAAGAAATCGTCGACCGGTGCGACGAATGTCAGCGGCACTCGAACGTCCAAAGACGGTCGTCCACCATGATGAAGGCGGTAACGTCACCCGTCCCATTCGCAAGGTGAGGCATCGACATATAGGGCCCTTTCCGCCGGCGTCGAGAGGAAGAAAGTTTTTATTCGTAGCGGTGGACTATTTCAAAAAGTGGGCCGAGGCAGAAGCCACAAACACGATCATCGAGCAGAATGTAGTGAACTTCGTCTTTAGAAACATCATCTGCCGGTTCGGGGTCCCGATCCAAATAATAACAGACAACGGGACGCAGTTCATGGAGAAGAAGTTAAAAGAATTCTGCGAAGACAGCGGGATCAAGTTAAGCTTCGCACCGGTGTACCACCCGCAGGCGAACGGGCAGGTGGAGGTGACGAACCGGACAATCGTGTCCATCTTGAAAAGGAAAGTGAGCGAACACCTGAAAAACTGGGCGGACAAGATCCCCGAGACCATATGGGCGTACTGCACGACAATCCGAACCCCCACGGGCCAGACACCTTTCACCCTCGCATTCGAAATCTAGGCAGTTGCGCCAACTGAGCTGGTATGGACAACCGCTCGAATCGAGCAGTTCCAGCCAGGAGCGAACGACCAAGCACTGTTCCTAGAAAATGAGCGCCTGGAACACCGAAAAAAGGAGGCGTCCATTAGGGACCTCACTTACAAGCGAAGGGTGGTGAGGTACCACAACGAAAGGGTGGCCGAGAAGAACTTGGCACCGGGCGACCTCGTGCTGAGAAACGCCAAAGTAACGGGGGTGGACCAGACGAAGGGGACATTGTCGGCGAGATGGAAAGGCCCGTACGTCATCATGGACGAGATTCACCCAGGCATCTTCCGCCTAGGTTATGAAGACGGGCAGGAAATAGAAAGGACTTGGCACGCCGACAACCTAGAAAAGTATAGGCGGTGAGGGCCGGGGCACCACGCGGATCCTACGTTTACTTCGGTGTTTGTTTTGTTCCTTCATATGTAACGTCGGGCCACCCGACCACGGCACGTGATGCCTAATGAAATGCACCCGGATTGCCCCCACTAATTCGAAGACAGCCGACCGCCAGACTAATAGCAAAAAAA
The DNA here is from genome assembly GCA_001185155.1 of Zostera marina. Classification (NCBI taxonomy): domain Eukaryota; kingdom Viridiplantae; phylum Streptophyta; class Magnoliopsida; order Alismatales; family Zosteraceae; genus Zostera; species Zostera marina. The sequence continues at coordinate 55,620 of LFYR01001477.1, read as the reverse complement.
AGAAGAAAAAAAAAGGGGGAGCCAGCCGAAAAGGCCAGCAGGAGGTTCCCAAGGTCGAAAGACCGCGTGGGAGCGTTCGAATGGCCTAAGCCGCTCCTCGAAGGGACGCACGCAATAAGTAAGAACGCTAAAGCGATACATTGCGGGAAAAAAAACTCTAAGTGTCGAAAGGAGGGGGAAACGCCCGATCCCCCGCGGCATGGGAGAGTTAGGAACGAGGGAACGAAAAAAGGGGGCTCGCCGAAAAGGCCAGCCGGGGTTCCCCGAGGTCAGAAGACCACGCAGGGGCACCCGGACGACCCAGACCGCCCCCTCGAAGGGACGCACGCAACAAGTAAAGACAACAAAAGGTGGACATTGCGAAAGAAGAGAAGAGTAAACAAGCATCCAAAAATAACAAAAAAAATACTGTCAAAGTGTTTAGCCAACGAAAAACAAAACAAGACGGGGCCGAACAAAAGGCCACATCAGTCAGAAGCGGGCTCCGTGTACTCTGGGAAGTCGGCCTCAAGATTCTCATCTTCGCCTTCGCTCACGTCCAGAGGGGGTTGATAATTGGCGACGCTCGTATCCTCCCAGCTCTCCCAGTCGTGAATGCTCTAGGGCACGACAAGACCAGAAAGGGGGGTGAACGAGTTCGCACATTTTACGCCCGTGCATGTAGCCTTTCCAGAAGCTGATTCGTTTCGACTCCTTTAGCATGTCGGCATGATCCAGCTTTAGCTCCCCCAGGAGGGCCTCGAAGGTAGGCACGAAAGACCCCACAAATTCATCCCAGGCAGCGTTCACGGCGACGTCAAGAGCATCTCGGGCTGCGATGGCACGGTTCTTCTCTTCCTCGGACGCCTTCGAGACCTCCGCAACCAGTTCGTCCTGCTCCCGCACGACGACGTCCAGCTGTGCATTCTCTTCGGCGAGATCACCGCGCAAACGTTGGACCTCTTCGTCATGGCGGAGGCCCTTCTGCAAGCGAACCTTGGTGAGGACCGAAAGATGAAGCATCTGGTGGTTCAGGTCGCGGTCGATGTCCGAAGGGGAGCGATCGAGCTGCCGCACATACTCATCTTCCGTCCGCAGCCAGGAGTCGATGGAAGAGAGTTTTTTCTTAAAAATCCCGCCAAGGCGGGGCATGAAGAAGGTGGGGTCGACGCCGGCGGCAAACTCGGACAAATGCTCGCAATTCTTCACAAATGAGTGGAAGAGGTCGGGGTCCATCCCATCTTTCCGAAGAGTGGCCACAAGGTCGGCGGACAGGTAGCTAGGAGGAGTCGGGGGTGGGGAAGACAAGATTTCGAGCTCAACCTCCTCCTCAGCAATAGCCTCAACTTTTCTCTTCTTGGCCCGAAGTTTTCTCTTTCGCCGTTTCTCGGCCCGGGAGTCTTCGAGAGCGACGTCGTCCCCAAACTCGGGCTCGTCCTCGGGGTATCGGGGCGGGGACGAAGGCGGGTTAAACTGGACAGCATCGTGCGACCACTTCTTGTGCGAGTGTTTGGGCGGACCGTCCCGGGTGTAGTCCACCTTGATGGGCTGAGCCATGTACTCATCGTAGCTCCAAGACTGAGCCAACGTCCAAGCATTGACGGCCCCACGGCGATAGATATTAATCAGAACGTCCTGCGCGTTCAACGTCTGAGGCTGCAGCTGTGAGCGCCTAGGGGCAGCATTTCGGCTCTTCAGCTGCGTCAAGAACGCCCAACGAGAGGGCGGCGGGTTCTCCAGGTCGAGCGGGCCGAGGGCATCCAAGAAGACAAAGAAGAACCGATCGCGCCAGTGGTGACGATCGGTCGACCAGCTAATCAAATAGGGCGTGGCCCGGCCTCTGTGCGACCAGCAGGAGGCGAAGGTCCAACGTCATCGAAAACCAGATGAGGAAGACTGGCACAGAGGCCTCGACGCCGGCACGGAGGCAAAGTAACGAGAACGTCATCAAACGATCGATGGCGGCCAGGGGGAACTGGGAGAGGGAGATGCCACATAACCACACAGCTTCGGCTACGAGAGTAGGAAGCGGGAGCGTCAAACCGGCCTCAGCATAGTTGGTGTAAAAGGCGACCATGCCCTCCGGTGGCTGAGAGGCGAGGCGATTCCCGGCCTTAGTGAATTCTAGGTCAAGCCGATCCATCTTCTCCAGAGCTTCCCGGATCCCATCAGCATCGGCGAGGGACAACGGATTTTTGCTGTCCGGAGTGGCAAAGAGGGTCTCCGCAACGGTGGAGCCAGCAACAAGGGGAAGAGGAGCAGCCATGAGGAATCTGGAAAGGAAAAAGATATCGCGAGTGAGAAATGCGACTGCGAATGCGAGAGCGGAGGTGGAAGTGGAAGCGGGGGAGACGAAATACGAGTGCGAGTGAAAACGAAGGGGTTTATATAGGTATTAGGGGGCGCAGAAGACGAGACGTCGCGTATACCTGGGGTTGATGGGTCGGGGAAGGCCGGGAAGCTTTCGAGGGAGCCCAAGGCCCAAATCATCGGGAAGCAGAGTGAAGGTCAGTGCCCGGTGCGGACGGCGGGGCCTCGGGGGGGCGTCGAAGAAAGAGCCTCGAACAAAGCAGGCAGGACAGGGCAGGAGCGTCCAAAGAGGGTCCCCTAGGGGCCCAGTCAGCGAGCCGAATGAAACCACGTAACGAGCAAGGGCCCCCACGACGAAGGGAAAGGAGGAACGAAGGAGGAGCGTCAGCGAAGGAGGGGTTTGCCCTTAGTAACGGGGACGAAGCTCGAAAAGGGTCCGGGCAACGTCAGTAGAGGACACCGAGTAGCGTAAAACTGCACCAATGCGCAAGGGCGAAATCAAAACGCGAAACATGAAAAAGCGAAAGTACAGCATAATACTAAAACAAAGCAAGGGTTACAATAGCCGGTGGTACGGCGGGAAAAAAGAAAAATAACAACAAGGTACGAGTACAGCAAGTAAAGAAAAAAAGAGGGCGTCAGGGCATCCCGGGCGCCGCCCCCACAAAGGTAAGCCCACCACCCGAGAGGGCATGGGAGTGGGTGCGGACAGCACTAGGGCGGGCCTAACGGCCTGGCTTCGGGGACCCTAACAAGAAAAGACGCAGGTCAGTAACCGGAAGGGACGAGGACCCACGGAAGAGACGGTGGCCGAGCGACCGGCGACGGCGGCCGCAAGAACCGCGATCGTGGCGTGAGCATGGAAGGCGTTCGAGGACCCAAGATAGCCCGAGGCAGCAGCAGGAGCGGCGTCAGGGGGGGCCGACAGCAGGCCAGCTCGTAAGAAGATCGAAGCGACAAATCTGAAAGAGGCGGCGGTGGACGTCGCCAGCACAGCGTTGAGATATTGAGTCTCAGCCACAGCCACGCTATTGGGGACGCCAGCGGGTGACAACAGACATATAGCCCACGCAGCGTGCTGGAGCTGCACTTTGTGGTCATACTCTTCGAGAATATCTTGGATGCTCATTACGAAAGAAGGAAGGAATGAGAAACCAAAGTAGCGAGCACTCTATTTATAAGAGGGGAGAAGGGGGAGCAACTCGAACCTCGAGGAGTCTTTAAGACCAGTAAAGAGGGGAGGTTGGAAGCCAGGTACAGACGGGCGGCCCCTGGGCCCCATCGAGGAAGGGGGAGTACTGTTGGTACCATGGACCGAACGAACGGCCTTCGAGGCCCAAACGCACGAATAAGCCCGAAGGCGCAGGTGGGCCGGCTGGCCCATGAGGCCCAGGATCAGTCATGGAGCACTATAAATACCTCCCCTAGCGACAGAATCTAGTTCACTATCAGAACTGATGTTTATAGTCCACCGTGATCAAGAGCGACTTTACGTCCGCAACGACGTTACCCCACCAAGGCCAAAGCGACAAGGTAGGTCGAGATCATTAAAGCCAAAGCGACAAAATGATCTCCAAGTCTATCAAGGCCAAAGCAACAAGATAGAAGAATTATTGAGGCCAAAGCGACAAAATAATTCTTGGTCCATTAAGGCCAAAGCGACAAAATAGACCCGATTCTGGCCAAAGCGACAGAATCATTCCTGCAAAACAAAAATAACCTGCAAAACAACTGTATCAGTCTAAAGGATATATTTATTGATTTACTGACCTTGCCGTGCGGGGCTGCTCCTCGTGCTGCTCCTCCTTATGCTCAATAAATCCTTGATTGATCTGGCCGAAGAGACAGATCTATCATGCTCATAATGTGACAGCTTCTGGCCGAAGCGACAGAAGTATCGGGAAGAGCTTATGATACTCCCCCCCAATTTCGACGACTTCTGGCCGAAGCGACAGAAGTGCCGGGGAGAGCTTGTGATACTCCCCCCTTGAGATCATTAAGGCCGAAGCGTCAAAATGATCTCTGGTCTATAAAGGCCGAAGCGGCGAAATAGACCGACTCACTATCAGAGTCTTATTCTGACCAAGGCTACAGATTCACTATCAGAATCCGATTCTCGCCTCGGATATAGAACCTGCTGATTCACTATTAGAATCTGATTCCGGTCAAGGCTACAGATTCACTATCATAATCCGATCCTAGCCAGGACGGCGGAATCTTACCTGCAAAAAAGGAAAATACTCTGCAAAACAACTAGATTAGTCCAAAACGCATATTTTATTTATTATTGAACTTACCGTGCGATTTAACTTTCGTGATGCCCCTCCTTTGCTCAAATTTGTCCTTGGTAAATCTGGCCGAAGCGACAGATTTTACCGTGCTCAAATTTTTTGACGACTTCTGGCCGAAGCGACAGAAGTGTGTGTCGGGAGAGCTTGTGATACTCCCCCCGAAATTTGACGACTTCTGGCTGGAGTGATAGAAGTGTCGGGAGAGCTTGTGATACTCCCCCTCGAAATGTGACGACTTCTGGCCGAAGCGACAGAAATGTCGGGAGAGCATGTGTACTCCCTCTCGGATTTTGACGACTTCTAGCCGAAGTGACATAAGTGCCGGGAGAGCTTGTGATGCTCCCCCTCGAAGATTATGCCTTTGCGACACACAAACTTTTGAGTATTTTTCGAAGTACGTGACTGTCGGTGAGCTATCTACTGTTTTTCCATTGCTAATCTTTCATATAAATTACCCTTTAAATTGTAACTAAGGCCTGAAACTATATTCATAAGTAATTTAGCCGCTCTGGACGTAAATTAGACTCTGCTAACCCTATCGCTAGCCACTCTGGGCATAGACTTGGTCGTACGAATCGTAGCTCAGCCTACGGTTAAATTTACGGATAATTTATACCTCCAGATTAACGTAGAGTTACTAGAGATAGAGCAGACGACGAATCAGAAATATTCGATACTCGAGGGTTGCCTTGCAATTTGGAACCCTAATGATGGAGAGAGCTTGTGATACTCCCTCCTGAGGTGTGACGACTTCTGTCTGAAGCGTCAGAAGTGTCAGGAGAGCTTGTGATACTCCCCCCTTGAATTTTGACGACTTCTGGCCGAAGCGACAGAAGTGTCGGGAAAGCTTCTGATGCTCCCCCTTGAAAACATGCACTTGGGGCAGTTTTGCTGTTATTTTACCTGGAGTCGGCGACTGGAGTCCACCAGTCGGTGACACCTATGGTGTAGATAACTGCAGGGGGCATTTTGTTTTTTATCCCTGTGAGTCGGCGACTCCCTCTAGGGATCGGCGACTCCTAGCGTAACCGTCGGATCTTTTTAGGAGATCCTTGAGATATTTGGAGAATATACGGGGAATATATGCAAAATCTCCAAATAAGGAAATGTATCTCACAGTACTGCGAGATTATGTTTGGAGTCGGCGACTACTTTGTGGAGTCAGCGACAGTGGCGTGATATGGGGGATTTGGAGATCGATTCCCGATCTCAAATTTTGTAAATTTCGGATTTTCTAGGAGGTTTTTGCAATTTTCCCAGGGGCTATAAATAGTGGAGAGTTCCCCCCAAAACCTCACAACACTTTTCCCCTTCTCAATCGCCTAAAACCCTAATTTTTCCTGTGGCCGATTCCCGAGTTTCATTTTTTTGGATCGACGACTCACACTATGTCTTCCCCCGATTCCCACTTTCGAAATGAATCTGAAACGTCAGCCTTTGTTGCTGAGATGACCGCTGGTCTAGACGAGGTGCTGAACACTGTAGAGTCGCTGATTCCCTCTCCTGACAGAGGGGTTGAGTCGACGACTCCGGTAGTTCCACCTTCTGATATGGACATGAGTGCCTCTGTGCACGAACTTCTTGGCGCTTCGCCAGTGTCGACGATTCCCCTTGCGGAGTCGGCGACACAGTGCAGGGCCCTTGTAGTCGTGCCTGAGGGTTCTCTTGAGCAGGGAGAGATTCCAGGGTCCTCTGTGTCGGCGATTCCCATCGTGGAGTCGGCGACACAGACTGAGCCCGTAAAGGGAAGATCTTTCAAGCGGAGAGGGCATGGCTCGAGTACCACTGGATCGGCGACTGCTGGCCGTGACTCGTCGATCCTTCTCATTGGATCGGCGACTCGAGGGCCTGAGTCGGCGACTCTTATGGAGATTGATGACTCTTCAGTGCGCCACACCGCTCCGTTGGTCGTGAACGAGGAAGGTCATATTGTGTCGGGACTGAACCCGCACCGGGAGTCATCTGTGGGTGATGGCTCTCTCAGACGTAAAAGAAGACGCACAACTGGCAAGGGCAAAGTCTATGTGCCCGAACAAGATGAGGGGGTCCCCCCGCCTCTTAATGTAAATTTTGAAGAGACGTTGCGTGCTGACCGTGGTGCCTCCAACCCACGCCGTAGAGAGAGCCGGCGCTCTGTTGAAAGAACTCCGCCACCTCCCGTGGACTTGGATTCCAATCGAGATCCGGACCTCGATTTGGATACGTACATTGGAGCTTTGAACCCATCTGGGTTCGCTCACTGTGAAGTCGCCGTGAATAGAGAACCAAGGCTGCTCTCAATAGGCCGCTCCAGGGACGGCGAATTTGAGCAAGTAATGACTCATGCAACCTTGGATGGTTCTGATGGACTAAACCCCCCTCCAACCTTAACGCGAGCGACGCTCGAGGCTTGTTATTGGGGGTTTAACTCTCTGGGCATTTGCGATTCTGGACATCGCGTTACCAGCCTGCGAATCTTCCACCCCCAGGATTCCAAGCTATTCCACGGATCTACTTCAAGCACTTCTCTGAATTACTGATTCCGGAGATAATTAGTGAAGTGCTACTTACTTTTGAAGTGTCCCTGTCTCAGCTCCCGACGGGATTCTTCATGATCCTACGTGGTTTCTTGAACATTTGTTGGGGCCTGAGGATTAATGCAACCGCAAGCTTGTTCCTTCACTGCTACAAGCTTGTGAAAGAAAAATCAGGATCTGGTCGCGTTGGGTTTACGTGACGTCACTTTATCAAGAATATCGTCGATGAACTGCCGACGAACTTTGGATGCAACTGGAAGAAGGAATTCTTCTTTATCACTTCTGAGTTTCTTCCCGGGAGTCGGGAAGCGTGGAATGATCCCCATCGAGTACATATGAATGCTTCGATTGGGTTGACTACGAGGGATATCGAAGCCTCTGATCGGATAGCGCGGACCCTGACTGAATACTCCGTACCGCGCTGTATTCCCTTTTCCCTTTGTCAAAGGGAAGACTTTACTTTTGAGGACGTGGAAGAAGCTCAGCAACCACCAACAGAGAAGGAGCTGGAGGGCGGAAAAAAGCGATCGCTTTTGTACTTTGACGCCGCTCCTCTCTACATGTGCAAGCGGTTCCGAGAGGGCAAGCTCATTCGATTAAGGAAGAAGAGCAAACGTGCTGAGCCTCGTCGGACCTTCGAGGAGGGATCAAGTTCTCGCTCTGCGCAGCCACCCCCTACTGGTTACCAGCCCTATACTTCTAGTGTGTCGCTTCCTGATTTCAATGCTGATCCTGAGACTAGGAAGGAAGTGATGTCACTCCTGATGGGCCAGTTCGGGCGGTGGTGTCGGAACGAGCTACTTAAGCATATGACTGCCGCTTGCTACATGGCACATGCGTGCTACAGTGCCGACTCCATCCATGATGTTGAGAAGATTCAAGAAAGATATAATCAGCTTGACACAAAGTTCAATGAGAGCGAGAAGGCCCTGGACAAGCTGAAGAACATGAAGTCCCGTATGGAGAACCTGCGCGACAATATTCTGCCAAAGAAGGACAAGACGATCGAGTCCAACCAGAAAGAGATAGATGAATATGTCGCGAAGATATTGGGACTTTGAAAGGAGCTGAAAGCCACCACTGCTGACCGTACAAAAGAAGTTGAGGGTTTAAAAGATCAGCTAGCTGGTGAGATTGGGCGCGTAGTCTCACTTGAGGCTACCATAGCAGATTTGAGAAAACAAGTCGCCCAATACCAAGGAGAGACTACTGGGATGAAGAGTGAGCTGGCTAGTGCAGAAGAGGAGATCTTGGCGCTTAAGAAGGACAAGTCTGCGCTCTCCGGGAAAGCTGAAGGATTGGAGTTGGACGTGCGATACCAATCCGACCAGCTTCAAGAGCTCATCTTCTTTGGTCCTTCCGTGTTTCCCGCTCTACCCCCTGACTACATTACGGACATAATGGCATGGGTAGAGCAGCATCCTGAGGAACTTGAGAAGAACAAGGATGCTTTGGACAAGATGAAGGACGAAGCTTCTCAATAATAGATCTTTTTAGTCCTTAGATTTATTTTGTAATCTTGTTATCACTTTTGTAATCTTTTTTTGAACTTTAATGAATCGTTTTTGCTTTCTTATTAATTGTTTATTTACTTTACTCTTTTGAATTGTAACTAAGACCCGAAACTAGATTCACGAGTCGTAATTTAGCCGCTCTGAACGTAAATTAGACAAACCCTATCACTAGCCACTCTAGGCGTAGACTCACCCTATCGCTCAGTCTACGGTCAAATTCGCGAAAATAAATTAAACTTCACAACTAATATAAACTCGCAATATCGATTAAACTAACAAGTTGAACAAAAGATAACAAAAATATCGAAAAGATAACAAAAATATCGTGATGTTGATATGATTTTCTATAAACCTTAAGACTCTAGAATTGTATTGTAGTTTCACTCCGGCCGTAGCGACGGAGTGTTTTTTTACCTTCATCGAGGCCATAGCGACAAGATGAGGTTGGATCGTTATGGTCATAGCGACAAAACGATTTCTAATCTATTGAGGCCAAAACGACAAAATAGACTAGCGAGAGTTTAGAAACCCTAACCGTGAGTGGTGTATAAACTTTCTAGGGTTTTGTTCGTGTGTTCTCTATATGTTCCTGGGACTCTTTATACCCTTGTAGTTCACCTCTGGCCAAAGCGACAGAGTGATTTGAACCTTCATCGAGGCCATAGCGACAAAATGAGGTTGAATTGTTAAGGCCATAGCGACAAAACAATTTCTGATCTATTAGGGCCGGAGCGACAAAATAGATTTCCTATTTAGGGTAGAGTCGTAAACAGGAGGGAACTTAAAGAGATATAACTTTTTATTAAAAAAGAGAAAAACATACATTTGAAAATAAAATCTAACTATTTTATTTAGCTATACACTGAAAGGACCTAAGGAATGGGAGGATCAATACTAAGCGTAGTATTGTCGCATGTTGTCTGCGTGGCAGGTGTTTGGAACCATTGTTCCATCCTGTCGCCGTAAGCGATAAGTTCCTGGCCTAATCTCCTCTTCGACGATGTAGGGACCCTCGAAGTTGGATGACAACTTATTCCTTGGTCTATTCCTTTCAGTGATGCTAGCCTTCCGCGTGACGAGGGTTCCCGGCAGAAACACTTTTTTGCGTACTTGGCGATTGTGGTATCGTGATACGCTGGCTTGTATGATTCATTCCGCAGGTCTGCCTCGTCGCGGGTTTCATCCCACAACTCTAGCTCTATTGCTAGGTTTTGGTCATTGTTTTGCTCGTCGTACTTCGAGACCCTGTACGTTGGTATACTCATCTCGATTGGTACGACAGCCTCTAGTCCATATGTCATAGCGAAGGGGGTGTTTCCTGTGGGATTTTTACTAGTTGTGCGATATGCCCATAGAATTTCGCACAATTTATCCGCCCAAGCTCCTTTTGCCGATTCGATTTTCTTTTTGAGCCCTTGTACGATGGCCTTGTTGGTTACTTCCACTTGTCCGTTTGCCTGTGGTCGGTAAACGGAAGCAAAGTGGAGTTTTGTAACCAGGTCCTCGCACATTCTCGAAAATTTCCCCCCTGTGAATTGGGTACCATTGTCTGTGACAATGTGTTGGGGAACTCCGAATCGGCACACTATGGAGCGATATACGAATTTGACTGCCGCATCTTGAGTGATCTTTGCTACAGCCTGAGCCTCGACCCATTTTGTGAAGTAATCAACTACCACAAAAATGAATCGAGCTTGGGATGTCGAGGGTGGGAATGGTCCTACGATGTCCAGTCCCCACCTTGCAAATGGGATCGAGCTCAAGATCGGAGTCATGTCCGCGGATGGTTTTTGTTGCATTGGGCTATGCAACTGGCATGCTCGGCACTTGCGGACGTAAGTGCGAGCCTCTAACCATAGAGTGGGCCAATAGTACCCCAGCCGTATGATTTTGAAGGCTAGTGCCCTTCCTCTCTCATGGAATCTGCACGAGCCTTCGTGTACTTCCTTTTTGACCTTATCCGTATCGGGTTTGGCCAAACAACGTAACAACGGGCTGTCGAATGACTTTTTGTGAAGTACCCCTCCGACTTCGCAGTACTTGGCTGCTTTGTATTGCAACTTTTTGGCCATACCCCTATTGTCGGGAAGTACACGACTTTGAATGAATGCCAGTATTGGTTGTCTCCAATCCTCCGAGGGGTCGGATGTGATATTCAATACTTGACACGAGGGCTGGAGTACAGAGTCTACCAGGATTTCACGCTAGCCTTCTTCCCAGGCCGATGCTAGCCTTGCTAGAGCATCGGCGGGTGTGTTCTGAGTTCGAGGAATTTGCTCGATTTTAAACTCAGCGAATTGTTTAGTGAGTTCTACCATAGTTTCCACATATTTTGTGATTTATGGTTCTTTGCAGGCGAACTCACCCGTGGTTTGTCGAACCACGAGCTGGAAGTAAGTGCGAAGCGTGACTTTCACAGCGTCGAGAGTTCGCAACAGCTTTAGGCCATGAATGGCTGCTTCGTATTCCGCGACATTGTTTGATGCCGGGAAGTGGAGCCGTATCGAGTGTTCGTAGTTTTTTCCATCTAGACTATGGATTTTCACTCCGATACCTGAGCCTGTGCTACAACTCGATCCGTCTACTTCCACAGTCCATGGTTGGGTTAGGTTAGATGGTGTGAGTTCGACCATAAAATCTGCCACAACTTGCCCCTTGATGGCAGTGGCTGGTCGGAAATCCAAATCGAACTCACTGAGCTCAATTGCCCATTTAGTTAACCTTCCCGATATATCTGGTTTGTGGAGTAGACGGCGTAGCGTACACGATGTAAGTACTACAATCGTGTGTGCTAAGAAGTATGCTCGAAAGCGACGACAAGCGTGGATTACAGCGTATACGATTTTCTCAATTGGAGAATATCGTACCTCTGCTCCTTCTAGTCCCTCGAGTGATAATAGATGGGGACTTGTTCCTAATCTCTCTATGCGATAAGGACTGCACTTACGGCCTCTTCTGAGGCCGCTATGTACAAGTACAAATCTTCCCCATCCCTAGGTGAGGTCAGCATCGGAAGTGAGGACATGTGTGCTTTTAACTTGGTAAATGCCTCCTCCCATTCCGATGTCCAAGTGATACTACCCTTGGCCGCAGTTTTTAGTAGTTGGAAGAACGGTTTGCATTTGTCAGCCGTTTGCGATATGAAACGACTGAGTGCAATGATTCGTCCGTTCAACCTTTGTACTTCTCTAATTGTGCGGGGGGCTTCCATATCAAGAATCGCTTGGATTTTGTCAGGATTTGGTTTAATCCCGTGCTGACCTACGTAGAAACCAAGGAACTTACCTTCCTTGATTCCGAAAGAACACTTGCTTGGGTTAAGCTTCATTCCGTATTGCTTTAATGTCCTAAGGGTTTCTCTCAGATCCTCGGGGTGCTTTTCGACGCTTGTTGATTTGACCAGGATGTCATCAACATAAGCGGAAACATTGCGCCCGATCTGGTCCGCGAAAACCTTGTCCATTAAACGCTGGAATGTAGCCCCAGCATTCCTTAAGCCGAATGGCATTACTCTATAACAGAATGTCCCTGAGTCCGTGATGAAGGATGTTTTCTCTTCATCAGGCTCATACATCAGGATTTGATTATATCCTGAGTGGGCATCCATCATGGAGACGAGCTCGTTACCAGGCACTCCGTCGACTAACTCGTCGATGGATGGGAGCGGGTAACTGTCCTTGGGGCATGCTTTATTGAGATCTGTGAAATCAATGCACATGCGCCACTTGCCATTGAGCTTCTTGACGAGGACGGGGTTGGCCAACCAAGTTGGATATCGAACTTCTCGAATGTTCCCAGCACTCAGAAGTTTCGATATCTCTTCGTTGGCGGCTTCCTGCCTGTCAGAGGTGAGCACTCGACGCTTTTGGCGACGAGATGGGATGGATGGGTCGACATTAAGTTTGTGCGTCACGATTTGACGCGCAATCTGTGTCGGAGCCTCACCCTCCCAAACGAACCTGTCCTGGTACTCATCCAGGACAATCACAAGCTTGGCTCTTAGGTCGAGGTCTAACCCTTTTCCTAATGCCACGTGTCCCCCTTTCAAATGGTACATCTGAGTCTCATCCACGGGTTGCAATTTTTCCCCTTTCCCCGTTGTCGGGTGGGGCGTGGACGAGCATACTGTTTAGTTTAACTAGTTGGGTTGCCTTCTTATACCCTTGTCTAGAATCCTTTTGTGATCCTTTGACAGTTGCAATGATCCCGTTGATTGGGTATCGTATGCATTGGTGATAAGAAGATGGGACAGCTTTGATCCCGTGGATGAAGGGTCGTCCAAAGATGTCGTGAAAAGTGGATTCTACCTCTACCACTATAAAACGGCATATTCGACTAACCCTTCCTTTTCGGGATCCGATGGAGACCTTCAGGTCGATAACGCCGGCCACTGGGGCGGCGACGTTAGTAAACCCATAAATGGCTTCCTTGTAAGGAGACAGATCCTCCTTCTTAAGGCCCATTTTGATGAAGGTGTCCATGTAGAGGATGTCCGCGGAACTGCCGCTGTCGACAATCATCCTCTCGACACGGGATGTCGGACCGATGTCTGCTTGGATCACGAGTGGATCCTCGTGGGGCAGCAGGACATCGTCCAGGTCCCCTTCAGAGAAGTATGTTGACTTCTCTTCCCGAGCACTTTTCCCATTGTCGCGAGGTGTTGACTGTGACATCAACACCTTCCGGGAGTAACCCCTATTCTGACCAACAGATCCGCCACCAAATATCATATTGATGGTTTTCCGCTGGCGGTCCTCGCTACTGTCACTGTCCGACAAAGGAGAGCATGGACGCTTCCCCTTCAGGTCAGATTTACAACCGTTTCGTCCTCGGGATCCCTTGACGAAGTTGCCAAGTTCACCCTTTGAGACCAGTTGTTCGACATAGATCGAGAACTCCCTGCAGTGGTCTGTAAGGTGGCCATGGTCCTTGTGGAATTTGTAGAACCTTCCACCCTTTTTACGACTACTTTTTGTTGCAGGGTCCAAAGAACGGGCAGGAGGTAGATCTGCCAGGTTCTTCAGTTTGTCAAACAGTTAGCCTTTATTTATTGTCAGAGGGGTCCAATCCTTCCATGGTTGGGATGGACCCTTTGGTGACTGTTTGGTGGTTGTTTGATACACTTTATTATCGTGTTTGGGCTTCCATTCCTTTTTGTAGGAATTAGCCGTATTGTCAGTGTATTTGTTCGAAGAGCCTCAGAAACTATTTTTTCCGTCGTAGCTCTTTTTCTCGAACTTTGGTTTTTTGAACCTAGTGCTCTCAAGTTCCACTTGCTTATTCTCATTCTGCTCTTCCACCTCAATAAACGATGGAAGAGTGAGATGCTGGGCCAGAGGGGAGTAGGGTACTAGCCCATTCGTGTATCCCGCTATGGCCAGACTCGGGATTAAGTCGCTCACTTCAGTCATCATTGAAGTGAACTTAATAGTGTAATCCCTTAACGACAGCTTGTTCTGCCGTAGTGCCAGCAGTGCGTTGGCACTGTGTTTGATCCTAATCATCCCCACGTATTGGGCGATGAATTTGGATGAGAGGTCCGCGAAGCTGGAGATTGATCCAGCTGGCAGACCGGAAAACCACCGATAGGCGCTGCCCTTTAGAGTGCCGGGGAATGCCCGACACAACAACGCATTATCGGTGGTTTGCGGTTCCAAGACACTAAGGTAGAGGTTGATGTGATCTCTTGGATCACCCGAACCATCATACGCTTCTATCCTGGGTATCCGACAGGTTGGTGGAAAAGACACCTTCAAAAGGTCCTCTCGAAAAGGAGCGCTTTTGATTCTCAGAAATTCGATCGGACCGCTGGCGGCTGGATTACCAGCCAACTTCCGACGAAGGTCTTCCACGAACCGTGTTGTAAGAGTCTTTTCAGTGTGACTCTTACTAGGTCCAGCCTTTGATTTTGAAGGCTCTGAACCATTCTTCGTTTTCTCCCCAGATGGAGAATTATGAGAGGCAGATTCACCCGCTCCTTCGCAGGCGATGGTCCTCTGGCTCCTCGCTTTTTCGAGGTTGTTAACTCTTTCTTCCATGTTATCCATAAATTTAATCAACCTTGCTTCTAAAGCGGGAGGGATGGATGTCTGAGGGTGCAGACTGGCTTGAGGCTCCTCAGGCCTTTCTTTCATGTTTTCTTGAGGAGGGTCAGTATGTGCCCTGTCAGCTACATTGAGGATTTGCCTTTGTTCCTCAGATGGTAGTCCTGCTTTTGCCTTTCGGAAGCCATTGTTGACAAAAGCGTGTTCCAACTAGAGCGCAAGTTCTTGCTAGAACTGGCCCGAGAGAAAGAACCAAATGGAGTCGGCGACTCATAAGAGGTGTCGGCGATTCACAAGGTGAAATCGGTGACACACACTAGTGGAATCGGAGACTGCTTTAGGTAGCTTTTCTTTCGAGTCTGGCAGTGGACAACACTCTTAGCTAGCAGAATAACCTGCAATCGGAGACTCACTAGGTGGAGTCGGTGATTGCCTGTGTGAATCGAAGATTCCTTGACATAAAGTTAGCGACTTACCCTAAGGGAATCGAGCTAAGCTTTGCGAAGAAAATTTCGCAATTACGACGGGATATCGTGGTTCGATAGTCCCACAGACGGAGCCAGCTGATGAAGCACGGAATCTACTACCAGTAATCTCGCGGGGTTGCGAGAAGGGCCGGAGGCTTTGGGGTCCACGACGCGCACTCTACGTCAAACACCTGCAGAAGAGGAGGGGAATCAGCGACTCTCTTGGGAGTAGGCGATTCGGGCTCCTGGATGCTCTAGTGTGTGATGGGGGTGAAACCCGACCAGTACTCCAAGACGCGCAAGCAAGCGCCAAGCGGGGAACTCCGCGGGAAACCGGACCGGAACTCAAGTGTGCAGAGCTCTGCTTCGCTAGGAATTCTTCTTCTCCAAATGACTTGCCTTTGATGAGTGGGGGGTGCCCTCTATTTATAGGGGTTCTTATGGGGGCAATATGGTCATTTGGGCAGTAACCGCCTAACTGCCCAACTGATCAGATTGGGTCCAGGGGTCGACTTTCCAGAGATCGACTTTCTGGGGGTCGACTTTTCCTGGTGATCGACTTTACTCAAAAGTCGATCCCAGGGAAGTCGATTCTCAGGAAAGTCGATCTTCCTAGGATTCGACCTGGGACCTCCATAACCCTAGAATAGATACCTCAACTCATCTTAGGCTATCCGGACTTCTAGTTGCTGGTAGGTTGTGACCGTGTTCGGGATACTGTATCACCAGTACTCCCCCCTCCTCTGCGTACCAGACACTTTGGGATACGTCTTTTAGTACTATGGTCTGTGTGTCGGACCCTGTACTATCAGTATTCCCCCCTCTTTGCGTGCTGGGATGTGGATTTCCGGTGATGTCCCTGGATGTAAGATCCTCTCTCACCAGTACTCCCCCCCTTCCACGCCTGCGAGGTTGTATCTATGCTTCCACGGAGGTTGTCACGCGCTTTTGCCAACTATTGTCCGGTTTGTCCTAGCCGAAGCCTACTCCTTGCACACCTGTCCGGCCTGATTCTCCCGCGGAACCCTGCTTGCCCACCTTGACCCCTTGCCTGAGCTGTCCTTGAGCACTGTTTGGGTTCTCTTCCCTGTGGCGGGTTTTGAGAGTACCCGACCCCCTCCTTTTTTCCGCCTTTCTGCGATAGGGGCTGAGTGTGCTTCCTCGTCTACCCACGTTCATCCGTGGGTGAGGACTATTAATTGAATACTTGCCCCCTC
>LFYR01001477.1:7762-32315 GCA_001185155.1 Zostera marina | reverse complement strand
GACACATCGTGAACCCATCCGGTGGTTCTGCGGTGTTGGAACGGTGGCCCATCGTGAACCCATCCGGTGGCGGTGAAACAGAACACATCGTGAACCCATCCGGTTGGAACGGTCGAGCGGCAGTTACGGACCGACGGATGGAGATCCGTCCATCGTCGAAAGAGTGTCCGTTTCAAACGGACGTCCGCCTGGGAACTTTTCTGTATTTTTATATACATATTATATTTCTGATTTACTATTTATCTATTTTTCAAATACAATAATTTATCAAAACGACGGTAAACAAAATATTTGGAGAAAATTAAAAAAATCGGATAATGGGGATTGGAGAAGCAACAAGTATGGTTAGTACAACCAACGAAAGATGGGTTGCTCCTGATTGGAAAAGAAAAGACATCTCAGAAAATACGTCTATACCTAATGGCGAGCGTCAGATGTGGACGGCACAAATGAAAAAGATGAAGGTACTTTAAATTTATTTCATTAATTTCATATATTATCGAATTCATTTATGTTTTAAATTTCATAACGTGTAAAAAAAGAGCAAGAAAAAATTCTCCAAGGTAAACAAAGAATTGGAGTCAATGAAAGCCACAGTTATGACGACGACTGAAGTATTCAAAGCATTTGGAATGGACTTGACGAACATTCCGTCTACTTCGAAGTCAAGCCTAATACGGTCTACTAAGATTTTGACGACTCTATTTTGTCCGAATAAGTTTGACTGAGATTATTTATTATAATAAACACCTATTGGGTTATATGCAAAAAGAAATCCATTGAAGAAGAAAACAAGGTGTGGAAATGAGTTTGGGTCCATCCGCGAAACGATTTAGATCTCATCGTTAATTTGGGTCGAGTCACTGTCTCATTTACTGACAAAAAAAGTTATTTTTGACTCAAAAGTAGTAAATATATTTGATTATATTTTAAAAATATTTGATTATTAGCAAATAGAAAATGTATAAATATATTTAACATAATTTTAATATGAATATATATTTTTAGGAAAAACATCTGGAACGGCACGTCCGCACGGTGATCACCATGCGGACACCAGATCGTGAACCCATCCGGTGGCGGTGAAACAGAACCCATCCGGTTGGAACGGTCGAGCGCCAGTTACGGACCGACGTGAACCCATCCGGTGGCGGTGAAACAGAACACATCGTGAACCCATCCGGTGGTTCTGCGGTGTTGGAACGGTGGCCCATCGTGAACCCATCCGGTGGCGGTGAAACAGAACACATCGTGAACCCATCCGGTTGGAACGGTCGAGCGGCAGTTACGGACCGACGGATGGAGATCCGTCCATCGTCGAAAGAGTGTCCGTTTCAAACGGACGTCCGCCTGGGAACTTTTCTGTATATTTTTATTCGATTTTAGTAATTTCAATTTTGTATAGATTTATTGTAATAAGTAGATGAAATCAATGATTTATTTTATTGGTATATTTTGATTGTAATCTATTTTCCTCTGCCACCTCCACCACCTCCTCCTCCGCCGCCACCATTTGTACCCGAGCCACTTCCAGATCCATAGCCCGAGCCACTACAAGATCCATAGCCCGAGCCACTACCGGATCCATTTCCTCCACCGCCTTCTCCTCCTCCGCCACCACCATTTATACCCGAGCCACTACCAGATCCATAGCCCGAGCCACTATTGGATCCATTTCCACCACCGTCTCCAGTTCCAGAGCCATATCCAGAACTTGAACCAGAACTGCTACCTCCTACACCACCACCGCCTCCTGCACCATCACCATGTCCATGGCCACTTCCATACCCAGAACCAGAGCCACCTCCTTCCCCACCACCACCGCCTCCTCCTCCACCACCGCCTCCTGCACTTTCACCATGCCCACTTCCAAATCCAGACCCAGACCCGGAACCAGAGCCACCTCCTTTCCCACCACCACCTCCTTTCCCACCATCGCTAGAGGTAATATCGTCAGATTTGTAATATACCGACACCCAGTCCACTGACAATAAATTGTGGATTTCGAATTTAACGAAAATGGTCCCGACAGCTTTGCCGCTGACAGATATTTTTTTGAAATTATATCCACGTCAACCATAAAACTAATAACAAATTAATAACTGAATAGTTATCAAAATGATTTGTTATAAATAAGTACTTTTGGTGAATAATAAAGTAATCAATTTGGGAGTTTAACAACAGTGCGTTTAAATTCTTATCAACTACACAGGAAACACCTCTTCAAATTATAAGATCGGTGGCCACCTTTTCCATCAGGCCGGCAGTCCCTTTCAAAATCAGTTCGACGGCCCCTTCTCAAATCAGTTCGGCGTGCGGTCATCTCCTTCAAGCTGGATATCTGAATCAGGTCGGTGCGACTCTTCATCAACCGTTCCATCAGGCCGTCATCGTCGGATTCATATATCGATTCACCGCTGGTGACTTCAAATCACGTCTGGATTTCTCGACAGAGAAGGAATCGTACGTGATCTCACTGAAATTCACAACATCGGTATCATTTTTTTTATCGGTTTCGTTTTCTCTGTTTCGGGTATTATGATCTTTTTTTTTTAATCACCGCCGGTGTCTTCGGTTTTGTTCTTTTCATTTTAATCGATTTCTTTAAATTTCTGGAATAAAGTTTTAATCTGTTTTCACTGTGTTTTTGTTTCTTTTGATTAATTCAATCGATTTTAATTATTGTTGATTCATTTTTTATTTCAATCATTTTTTTCTCACTAAGATTCAGTTTCGTTCTTTACTGTATTGGTTTCGTTTTTTTTATCGATCATTCATTTTTTTCAATCGATTTTGATTTATGTTGATTTCTTAAATCGATTTCTTCAAGATTTGGATATCAATTTCAATTTATTTTTAGTAAAATTTTCTTCCATTTTTTTCTTCTTAATCTCTGATTTCGTTTTAATTTATAGATTTAATTTTTTCTTTTCAGATTCTGTTTTCAGATTAGATTTTGATTCAGTTTTTTAGTGTGTTCCGATTTCGATAATTTTTTTTCTTACAATGATTTTTTTTCTTATAAAGTCGGGCTCGGACTCGGGCTTGACTTATTAAGGAGTTATTCAGGCTCGGGCTCAGGTGAATTGATACTTATAAAGTCGGGCTCGGGTCCTAATCATGTTATTAGTCAACAGGGTGAATATTGATATTTTGAATTGAACCTAATCCCAATTAGGTCATATTTAAACCATAAAATTGGTTGACCATGTTTAAACCAAGTCCAAAGTCAATTTATAGTCAACATTTTGACTTTATTATTTAATATGGTGATTTGATTTTGAATTAAACTTAATCTCAATTAGGTCATATTAAATCCTAGAATTGGTTGACCATGTTTAAACAAAGTCCAAATTCGATTTAGGGTCAACAAGTCAACATCTTGACTTTATTACTTAATAGGGTGATTTGGATTCTTTTGAAAGATCAAGGAACCATTAATTTAAGATCCAATTGTGAAGATCAAGTGGTCCATGCTATAAATAAATGTGCATACCAAGTGAAAACTCAACCACAACACAAGAGCTTTTTAAATCTCTACTTTGAGCTCCACATTTCCACTTTGAGCGTTCACCACCTTCAAAGCTTCCAAGCTTTTAACATTCCATGGATTGTTTCCAAATACTCTTTTCTCAAAGCTCTACACTTTTTCTTCTAATCTTCTTGAGTAATCCAAGTTAAGTAGAAGTATTGTCCAAAACACTTACATCTTTTTGTTGTGTGTTCCACTTTGGTTGAGAAAGGTCGTTCTCAAGATTGTAAAGAGGTTATTAATAAGCTGAACCGAAAAGCTCTAGGTTGGTTTTATAGAGTTTCCTGGTAAAACTCTTAGGTGGAATCTACCTGTAAAATATTCAAGGTTCTTGAGTGTTATAGCCTAGTAAAAGCTCTGTTTGATTTTATAGAGTTTCCTGGTAAAACTCTTAGGTGGAATCTACTTGTAAAAGATTCCATTAAGGATCTTGAGCGTTGTAGCCTAGTAAAAGCTCTGTTTGGTTTTATAGAGTTTCCTGGTAAAACTCTTAGGTGGAATCTACCTGCAAAGGATTCAAGATTCTTGAGCGTTGTAGCCTAGTAAAAGCTCTTATATAGGTTTTGCCAATACCTCTAGGCAAGTAAATATCGTGATGGTACATCACCAAATTCGATGTAGGTCGGTTAGACTGAACTAGTATAAATTCTTTGTGTTATGTTTATTTTCGTTTTTTAATCTTTATATTACAATAAGTTAAAAAGAAACAAAGAGATCTCTCATCTAGTTATCTGGTCACAAACTGAGGTTGACTACATTATTGCAGAATCCTCATCCAGTTATCTGGTTATTACCTGAGATTACTTTAAGTCAAATTTATTATCCAGTTATTTTTATATATTTATTTATTTATCAAATTTATTATCCAGTTATTTTTATATATTTATTTATTTACTTTAACTTATATTATAACTTTTGTGCTTATAAGAGAACTTGGTATTCATATACTATAGTTAGCTTATAAAGTACTATTACTTAAGTTAAAGTCTCTATCCAGTTAACTGATCATTTATAATATATTTTAACGTATAATATAACGGGTGATTATAATACAATTTAGTATTCATAAACTATAGTTTTTTATAAAACACTATCTGATAAGTTGACTTAAAATTCATATACTATAGTAAACTTTGAAAGAGAAGGTATTACGATATATTATAAAATACAATATTATACTAAAATCATATAATAATATTATATTACTAATAATATTATATTATTATCATATTAGATATTGTATTTCTTTGAGTGTTTTGCAGATCTTCCACTACAATCTGCATTAACCGAAAAGAGGCTATTAACCTCCCATTTAGTCTCAGATCATAATCCATCATATATAACATCTCATGTCTGAACCATTAATTAATTCTACGTTCTGAGATTGAAAAAATAAATTGAAATTTAATATTAACATAGAGATGCTCCTCATTTCTCAATGGCACACTAAAAGGTTTGAATACCAAATTGATACCGGTCCTCGAATCAGAAAGACGAGCAAATTGGGTGATGAATTCGTTAATATTGGAACGAAAGGGTCTAATGAATTTTGCACTTGTGTAGCACGGGGTGCGCTAGCTCCAACGATGGTCGGAGAAGATCATAACTGCTAAACTGTAATTAGAAAAAAATAAACCAATTTTTTTTTACCTTTTCATTAAAATGGTCAGATACTTCTACAATACTTAGATATTAGTAACCTCCAATATTACGACTTAATCAACTGTAATTTAGTTTTAAAAACGGATGGTAGGGGGTGAGAACGGGGCCGCCGGTATCCGCCCCGCTCCTAAAAACAGGACGCGGAACGGGGCGGGTCAGGTACTACGACTCTCTGCCCCGAGACCCGCCCCTGCCCCGATGACCGGGGCGCGGAAACGAGGCGGATCCGGGGCGACCCGCCCCTAATTATCTACCAAATAAAAAAATAAAAAAATTTGATTTTTCCCAACCATCAACCGATACGGAAAAATAGAAGAGGGAGAAAGAGAACAAACCATAAGCAATCGCTGTGGGGCGTAGCTGAGATATTAATATATTATTTTGAGATATTAAGACGTTGTAGGAAAGGAATATTAAGACATTAGATATTAATATAACTAATCATTACATAGGAATTAGGAAAGGAATATACATACATATCTGTCATATCATATAGTGTTGGTGTGTGGGCTCGCCGGAGTAAGTTCACAATCGCAACTTAGTACAAGTATCCTTCTTCGAATTATCAACCCCCTCCCCTGTTGGACCAGGGGAGGTATTTATAGCCTCCCACCGTCGTCCTCGGGCCTCGTGGGCTCGTGCGTTGGGCCCGCCCACTCGCCCGGGCTGCCGACCAGCCTAGTTCGGTCCATGGGCCGCGGTCCGCGGTCCATGGTACCAACAGTACTCCGTCCCGTCCCCGTCCCACTCGCCCGGGGGCCGCCCGTCCCCATCCCGCCTACAACCACCTCCATTAAAGCTCCTCGATATTCGAGCCGCTCCCCCTTCTCCTTCCTATAAATAGCCTACTCTCCTCTTCAACTTCTCATACCATCCCCTTTCACCATGAGTGTTCAAGACATCCTCGAGGAATACTGCCGCGAAGTGCAACTCCAGCATGCCGCCTAGGCCATGTGACTGATGTCGCCCGCTGGCGTCCCTAACAGCGTGGCCGTGGCTGAGACTCAACGTCTCAACGCTGTACTGATCGACGTCCACCGTCGCCTCTCTCAGGTTCGCCACTCTGACCTTCTCACGAGCCATCCTGCCGTCGCCTACCCCGATGCCGCTCTTGCCGCCATCTCAGGTTCCCCCGGTACCTCACGTGCCTTCAGCGCGCATGGTATGATCGTCGTTCCTGGTGTCGCTGCCGATTCTTTGAAAAAGCCTCGTCGGTCGCGCGGCCATCGCCGCTCCCGTGGGTCTTCGTCCCTTTCGGCTACTGACCTGCGCCACTTCCTGTCGGGGTCCTCGAAGTCGGCCCGCTAGGCCTGTCGTGGAGCTGTCCGTGGTCGCGCCCATGCCCTTTCAGGCTGTGGGTTTGCCTTCGTGGGGCGGCGTTTGGGACGCTTCGTTCTTTTTTTCTTCTCTTTTTTTTTTGTATCCGTACTTTGTTGTTGTTATGTGTTGTTTTTCCCCGTCGTGTCACCGGTTATTGTAAAACTTGTTTTGTTTTAAATCATGCTTTTCCTTCGCTTCTTTCTCTTTTGTTTTGACTTCGCCCTCGCACGTTGGTGCAGCTTTGCGCTACTCGGCGTCTTCTGCCGATGTTGCTCGGGCCCTTCTTGAGCTTTTCCCTCGCTCCCCGTCGCGGGCCCCCTCTTCGCCGACGCGGGGGCTCGCCCGTTACGTCGTCTCGTTCGACTCCTTGGTCGGGTCCGCCAGTGGGCCCGCTTGGACACCGCCGCCTCGTTCCGCGCGTATCGTTTGGTCACTACACGCCGCCGGGTCTTCGTCGGGCGTCTGTCCAGCTCCTCTCCGTCCGCGTCGGGCGCTGACTTTCACCCTGCTCCCCGACGGACTGGGCCCTGGGCTCCCACGGAGGCCCCCCGGCCCAACCGGTCCCATCCAACCCAGGTAAGCGACGTCTCGTTTTCCGCACCCTCGAACCCTTATATAAACCCTGCTCCCCCCTTTCATTCGCGACTGATTCTCACTTCTTCTCTCGTCTCGCTCCTCGTCTTTCTCGACTCCGACCACTCCTCTTTCACCAGGTTGCTGATGGCCGCTCCTCCTCACTCCGCCGCTGGTTCTGCTGCTGCCTCTCAATCCGACGCCGGCGCCTCTCTTGCCGAGTCACTCTTTGCCGCTCCCACCAGCAAGAATCCGCTGTCCACAGTCGGAGCCAACTTAATCCGGGAGGCTCTGGTGAAGATGGGCTAGCCAGACCTGGTTTTTACTGAGGCCGGAAAACGCCTCGCCTCTCAACCGCCTCCGGGCATGGTGGCTCTTTACACGCCTTACGCCGAGGCCAGCCTTACTCTTCCGCTTCCCCCTCTGGTGGCCGAAGCAATATACTTCTGTGATATCTCGATCTCCCAGTTCCCCCCGGCTGCCATCGACCGTCTGATGACCTTCACCCTGCTTTTCCGCCGGTCCGGCATCGAGGTCTTCCTGCCCGTTTTCTTGATCTGGTTCACCATGACCTCGATGACAACCGATCCCCGCCATCTGTTGATCGCCCAGAGGTTGGGCGGTGCCCTCTTCGACCAGCTAGTCGACCGATCTCACCACTGGCGGGACCGGTTCTTCTTCGTCCCCGTTGACGTCTGGTGAGACATGCCTGATCACGTCAGTCACTCCCAACAACGCCCTTCAAACAAGGAATAGGGTTCCGTCGCTATATGCCGGACCCCCGGAAAGGCTTCCACGGTGCGGAGCACGTGTCTACGTCAAGAGCCCAAGTTAACACTTGGGAGTCGCCGACTGGGACTACCAAGTCGCCGAATCCAAGGGTGAGTCGCCGATTCCAGCCAGGGATCTCGGGTCTGGTAGACCGAGGACTTGGCCTCCACGGAATCGGCGACTCCACTCCTGGATCGGCGACTCCCATACCTGAGTCGCCGACTCCCAGACATTACGCGGGCGAGCCCACCCCATTATGGCACCCTTCAATAGGGCACCATAATGAGGTGGGCCCCACTCTATTGAGTGGAAACGCCTCTAGGACCCTATAAAAGGGGTCCTAGGGGTGTCCTCCACTAATAACTCATCTTGACCACTCACACACCACACCAGAGCAAACAAGGAGCCCGAATCGCCTACTCCCACGTGAGTCGCCGATTCCCCTCCTCTTCTGCAGGTACATTGACGTAGAGCGCGCGTCGTGGACTCCAAAGCCTCCGGCCCTCCTCGCAACCCCGCGAGCCTACTGGTAGCAGATTCCGTGCTTCATCAACGTCCTTGGTCCGTCCGGTTCGGAGGTCCCCTCACGCTGGGCTTTGCTGACTCAGTTGAAAACCCGGACCGCCGCCCCTAGCCGAGATGCGTTAGCGCCCCTGGCCCAAAGCGCCCAGGAGGTTCTGATTGAAATTTACCGTCGTGGAGCCGTCAACGCTCGGACGCTGGCCCAATCTTGGAGCTATGGCGTGCATCTGGCTTTACCCGTCAAGATGCCTTACTTTCGGGACGGGCCGCACAAACGCCCGAAGCAAAAAAGGCCGCATGACGCCGTCCAGTTTGAGTCCCCCGCTTCTCCGCCTTCGCACGATTTGGAAACGGAGGGTGGCCACCCGGCCGAATCCGTCTCTGGCCTTCGAGACAACCGAGCCGAGAGACGACAAAGGAAAAAGATTCGGTCCGAGAAACGGAAGTTTGTCGCCGCTGCCCTGGAGACGGTCGTGGTCGAGAACATAGACTCCTCTGAACCCAGTCGTTCCGATCCCTTGTCCGGCGAGCCCCTGGTCTCTCTCCTCCGGAAAGATGGGTTGGATCCTGAGCACTTCCGCTCCTTCGTGTAGAGCGTTGAACACTCGATGGACTTCTCTGCTCCCGTCGACTCTGCGTCCTCCTTGCCCCGTCTCGGCGGGATTTTCAAGCAGAAGCTCTCCGATATTGACTCCTGGCTAGAGCCGAAGGACAAGTACGTCCAACTGCTCGCGCGTCCTACGTCGGACCTTGACCGCGACATGCACCACCAGATGCTGCAGCTCTCGGTTCTCACCAAGGTTCGGTTGGAGCAGGGCCTTCGGCAGAACGAAGAGGTTCAGCGGATGCAGAGCTTGCCGCGATGAAGGGTCAGCTGGATGTGGTCGTGCGTGAGCGGGACCTTCTAGCTGCTGATATCTGCCGGGCTGCTGAGGATGAGAGAACTCGGGCCGCTGCCGCGAAAGACGCTCTTGCCGCTGCCGCGAAGGACGCTCAGGCCGAGTTCATCAAGGGCTTCGTTCCTACCTTCGAAAGCCTTTTGGCCGAGCTGGCGCAGGACCATGCCGTCTTGATGAAAGATTCCAAGCGCGCCGGCTTCTGGAAAGGTTATCAGCACAGGCGCCGGATGTGCGAACTCGTCTACCCGCCCCTTTCGCTCGGCGTCGTGCCCCGAAGCCGCCCAGTGTGGGAAGAATAACGAAAAACAAGCGTCCCCTCCTACCAGCCTCCCTTGGACATGAGCGAAAGCGAGGAGCAAGACCTTGAGGCCAACTTCCCTGATTACACAGAGCCTCCTTTCGAGGAGCCTCCCATTCGTCCCTGGATCGCTTTTATTTCCTCCTTTTTTTTTAACATAGAAACACTTAGCTTTTATTTTGTAAAAAACACTTAACTTTCTTTTTCGTTTTCTTATTTATTCACGCGTCTTGGATATATTCGGTTGCCCCCTGTTCTTCTTCTTATTCCGCGTTCGTTTACTAGCCGTCCGCGTCCCTTCTGGGTGGCGTTGTCGTTCGTCAAGGTGCCCCGCACGGCTTGCTGGCTGGGGACGCCCCGGCCGGTCCTTTCTCCGCTCTGAGCATCTTTTTCACTTCAATTGCTTTCTTTCTTCGAGGAAGCGGCCTGGGCCCTTCGGACGTTCCCATGCAGCCTTTCGGCCCTGGGGACCTTCCGTTAGCTTTTTCGGAGGGCTTCCCCGCTTTTTTCTTGCCTCGCAACATATCGCTTTCGCGTTCTTACTTATTGCGTTTTTTTGAGGGGGGCGGCCTGGGCCTTTCGGATTGTCTCGTGCGGTCTCCCGACCCTGAGAGCTTTCCGTTGGCCTTTTCGGCGAGCTCCCCCTACTTTTTACTTCTCATTTTTTCTTTAAATGGATGCACTCCGGGTGCGTTTTACTGGGATCACGTGCCGTGGTTGGGGAGGCGCCCGACGTTACATGGGATGGGGAGAACGAAACAAAGAGAGAAAATACTTTTTCGCCGACCTCGGACATACAGCTTCACCGCCTGTACTTTTCCAGGTTGTCGGCGTGCCACGTTCTTTCAATTTCTTGCCCGTCCTCGTACCCTAGGCGGAAGATGCCTGGGTGAATCTCGTCCTTGATGACGTACGGGACCTCCCACCCTGCCGACAATTTCCCCTTTTTCTGGTCGATTCCTGTTACTTTGGCGTTTCTCAACACCAGATCCCCTGGCGCCAGGTTCTTGTCGGTCACTCTTTCGTTGTGGTACCTCGCCACCCTTCGTTTGTAGGTGTGCTCCCTTTTTAGAAACATCGCTTGATCGTTCGTCCCCGGTTGGTATTGCTCGATGCGTGCGGTCGGCCATACCAATTCGGCCGGTGCTACCGCCTCCATCCCGAAAGCGAGGGCGAATGGAGTCTGGCCCGTGGGGGTCCGGATGGTCGTGCGGTATGCCCACATAGTCTCGGGGACTAGGTCCGCCCAGTTCCCCGG
This sequence comes from Zostera marina, assembly GCA_001185155.1. Taxonomy (NCBI): domain Eukaryota; kingdom Viridiplantae; phylum Streptophyta; class Magnoliopsida; order Alismatales; family Zosteraceae; genus Zostera; species Zostera marina. The sequence continues at coordinate 21,480 of LFYR01001477.1, read as the reverse complement.
GTGCTCGCCTACCTTCCTTTTCAGGATCGATGTTATCGTCCGGTTCGTGACCTCTACCTGTCCGTTCGCCTGCGGGTGGTAGACTGGCGCGAAGCTCAGCTTGATCCCGCTGTCTTCGCAGAACTCCCTTAGTTTCTTGCCCGTGAACTGTGTTCCGTTATCTATTATTATCTGGATCAGGACCCCGAACCGGCAGACGATGTTTCTGAAGACGAAATTTACCACGTTCTGTTCACTGATCGTGTTCGTGGCCTCCGCCTCAGCCCACTTCGTGAAATAGTCGACCGTTACGAATAGGAACTTCCTTCCTCTTGACGCTGGTGGGAACGGCCCGACTATGTCAATTCCCCATCTTGCGAATGGGACCGGTGTTGCTACGGCCTTCATCATGGTAGACGGCCGCCTCTGGATGTTCAAGTGCCTCTGGCATTCGTCGCACCGGTCGACAATTTCTTCCGAATCCTTTATTGATTTGGGCCAGTAGTAGCCTTGCCTGGCTACTTGCTTCTCCAACGCCCTACCACCTTGGTGCGCTCCGCTTGCCCCCTCGTGAAGGCTCCGCGCGACGGCTTTCTCGTCCTCCCGCGCGACGCACAGTCGCATGGGGGCCTCCTCCGCCGCCGATCGTCGGTACAGCTTGCTTTGGGCCACCACAAATCAGGCCGCTCTGTTTCTTAGCTTCCTGGCCTCCATCGGGTCTGCTGGCACCTCGCCTGGCTCGATGAATCTTTTGATCGTCGTTCTCCAATCCCTCGACGTTATTATGCCGCACACCCCGGTCGACGTTATTATGCCGCTCTTGATTCTCGATCCGGATCCACCTTCCTTCTGCTTTCCCTGTGGACGCTCCTAGCTTGGCTAGCGTGTCGGCCTCCCCGTTGCTCTCTCTCCCTATCTGGGAGATCCTCCATTCTTCGAGTTTGCCCAGGGCCGCTCTTGTTTCGTCCACATAGCTCGCCATTGAGTCTTCCTTGGATACGAAGTCCCCTCTAACTTGGTTAGCTACCAGCCGGGAGTCCGTGTGGAAGTGCACCCTGGACGTGCCTAACACGCGTGTTAGTTTGACTCCCGATAGGAGGGCTTCGTACTCCGTTGCATTATTGGTCGCCCGGAACTCGAAGTGGATCGAATACTCGATCTTTTCCCCCGTCGGGGTTTTTACCATGACCCCCGCGCCGCAGCCTGTGTTGCTGGACGACCCGTCCACATGGGCTATCCACCACTGCTCGTCCGTCTTTTCACCTTCCCTCGGAGTTAGTTCGGCCATGAAGTCTGCCACTGCTTTCCCTTTAACCGCCTTTGCCGGCACGATAACCAGGTGGAATTCACTAAGTTCCATGGCCCATTTGGTCAGTCTTCCCGATACATCCGGCTTTTGCAACAACTGGAGCAGCGGTAGGCCGTTGGGATTGTGACAGTGTGGGCGCGAAAGTATGGTTTCAACCTTCGGACTGCCAAGACCACCGCTAGGGCCAGTCTTTCGATTTTCGGATACCTCTTCTCCGCTCCTATCAGCGACCGGGAGTGGTAATACACCGGCCTTTGCACGCCATCCGCCTCCGAGATCAGGTCTGCACTGACGGTCGTATTCGAGCATGCTACGTACATGGTAAGTGGTTCCCCCCTTGTTGGGGGGCGGAGCGTTGGCAGACTCAAAAGTTGGAGCTTGAGTTCTCTGAAGGCCGCCTCGCATTCGTCCGACCATACCACCCTGGGTCCTGGGTTCCTCAACAGTTGGAAAAATGGTCGTAAGCGGTCCGCCGTTCTCGGCAGGAACCTGCTTAACGCCGCCACCCTTCCGTTCAACTTCTGGACTTCTTTCAGCGTCCGTGGAGGGTTCATGGCCATAACGGCCTCGACCTTTTCCCCTCTTGGATTGATCCCCTCGGGCGTGATTCGGAAGCCCAGAAAGTGCCCCTCCTTGACCCCGAACGTGCACTTTTTTGCCTTTAGCTTGAGCCCTGCTTTCCTGACGTTGGCGAAGGTCTCCTCTAAGTCGGCTATGTACGTTCTGGTCTCCTTCGACCGGACAAGTATGTCGTCCACGTACACCTCCGCGTTTCTGCCTATCTGCACCTCGAACACCTTGTCCATTAGCCTCTGGAACGTCGCCCCGGCGTTGCGCAGGCCGAAAGGCATCACTTTAAAACAGAATATGCCCATCTCTGTGATGAACGACGTCTTCTCCTCGTCCTCCCTTTCCATGGGCACTTGGTTGTACCCCGACTGCGCGTCCATGAAACTCAGCATTTCGCACCCGGAGCTCTGGTCCACCAACCGGTCTACCGACGGCAGCGGGTAGCTATCCTTGGGTCATGTTTTATTGAGGTTGGTGAAGTCGACGCACATCCTCCACCCTACATCTGCCTTTCTCACCATTACCATGTTGGACAACCAGGCGGGGTAACGTACTGGACGAATGAAGCCCACTTGGAGGAGCTTCTTGACCTCCATCTTCGCCGCCTCCCTTTTTTCCGCCCTTAGCGGGCGCAACTTTTTCCTGACGGGGTGGACGCCCGGGGCTATCGTGAGCTTGTATTCTGCCAGCGACCTAGGCACGCCGCTTAGCTCCCCCAGCTTGTCCATAAACAGGTCCTCGTTCCTCCTGAGGAGCTGCTCTAGCTCCCCCTTGAGGTCCTGCGGGAGGTCCCTTCCTACCCGTACCTTGCTCCGACCGAGGCTCATTTGGGTCGTGTGGGATGCTGGCGCTGGCCTCGTGACGCGCTCCCGCATCGAATGCGATAGGCCTTCGTCTGACGTCATCACTTCGCTGACCGAATTGACTGTGCACACTCCCCCTTCGGTTGGGAACTTAAGGCATTGGTGAAGCGACGACATTACTGCCTGGAAAGCGTGCAGCGCCGCTCTTCCTAGGATGGCATTATATCCGGACGTGAAGTTTACGACTGTGAACATGACTTCGACTGTCCTCGCTTGAGCATGCCGGCCAAAAGTGATCTGGATGGATATTATTCCCGCCACCGGGACTTCTGATTGCCCGAAACCTCGGATGGGGGCCCGGCATGAGAGTAGGTCCGTGCGGGCCAGGCCGAGGTCGACAAAGGCGTTCCAGTACAGTACATCTACGGACGCCCCTGTGTCCACCAGGACCCTGTGCAGTCGTACGTTGGACTTGTCCCCCCTTTGGAAGATGGGGGTTATAACTAGGGGGTCGTCGTGGGGCGTGGTGACGTCCTTCATGTCGTCCTCCGTGAACGAGATCTCCATGTTCGTTCGCGGGCGCTTGGCCCCTGTCGTCCGGTCTACGTCGAACGCGTATCCCCGCCCCTCCCATGGGTCGTTGCCTCTTGAAGCCCCTCCTTCTGCGATGGTGAGGATATCCCCTATTGCTTCGTCCGCCGGCTCCTGCTTCGGCACTTGGTGCCCCGTAGGTATTACCGTCGGACGCCTTGCTGCTGGGGCGGGGGGGCTCCGGTTGCGGGTTTCATTTTGTTCAAAACCCTTGCCAGGTTCAGGCATTCGGCTGTCGTGTGGCCGTTATCCTCGTGATACTCACAAAATTTGCGAGTGTCCCTGAACGCCGTTGTGTCCTTCCTCATTGGTCTCGGTGGGGGTAGGGTTCCCGTTCCGCTCAACGTGAGGAAGACCTGCCTTTGATTCGCCGCCGGGGTAGGGCCTACTTCCCTTCGTCCTGCCCCTTCCGGGATGCCGGTCCTATATGTGGTCGCCGGTGGGGCAGCCGGGGGCTTAGACTGCAGCTGTTGATGCTGGGGTTGGCTCTGCTGCTGCTGTCCACCCGTGTTCGCGGAGGCGCTCTTCCCCCTCTGCTGTCGCCTACACTCCTGGATCTTCGCGCCCAGATAGTCTTCCACGTTGCACTCTCCATGGGATCTTTCCATGGCCTCGGCAAAGCTGCTTGGCGTCTTTCGCACCAGGTCTCCCACGAAGTAGGTGGGTCGGAGGCCGTTTGTGAGAGCGTACAGCACCACCTCTTCTGAGATCCGCTCGATCTTCTGCACCTCACTCGCGAACCGATCCATGTATGCGCGCGTGCTCTCTGACTCTCCCTGCGCGATGGTACTGAGAGTAGCTTTGATCTTTGGCGTTCTTCGACGGTGCGCGAAGGCCGCCCGGAATACCGCCACCAGGCCCTCGTAGGTGTGCACGGACCCTGTCTGTAGCGTCCTGTACCAGGCTATCGCATCGCCCGTCAAGGCCCTACGGAACATACGGCACCAGATGTCCTTTCTGCTCGTCCTGTCTTCCATGTTGGTCTTGAACGAGTGTAGGTGGTCCTCCGGGTCTGTGTCGCCCTTGTAGTATGGGATCTTCGGAGCCCTCCAGCCCGAAGGGTATTCTTCGTCCAGCAGGTGTTGCGCTAAGGCTTCTCCGCCGTCCCCCCCTATCGCTGGTGCCGTAATGGCTCCCGGGGCTTTCGCGGGTGGGGTATCACTCCCGGGTCCTTCAACCGAGGGGAGCGGTCCGTACATTGGGTCTCCGCCTCCGCCCCCGTCTGACTCCAGGGTGCGGGGGGTCATCGTGAGCTGGTGTACCTGCTCCTGCAGCTGGCGCTGACTCTCCTGTAGAGTGGATATCAGTTCCACGAGCTGCACCCTCTCTCGCTTGGTCTCCCTTTCCGCGCTCGCCCTCTCCTCCGGCGCTCCCTTCGCCTGAGCCTCTCGTGCTCCCTTTCCCTTTTCTCCCGGGATCGCGACCGGGACCGCGTACTCCTATCCCTGGGCGGGGACGTCGGCCCACTACGCTGGCTCTTTCTGGGCGACTCCCACCCATACCTTATTTCCTCCAACTCCATGCGTAACCTCTCTTCCTGGGCGTCCCACTCTTCGTTGGCCCTTACCTCCTCCGAGTACCGGTCTCGGGAGTGGTGCCGCGCCGGCCGGTACTCCACTGCTGCTCGCTCGCGTCGCTTCGAGCATTCCCCTACTTGATACTCGCTTCTTGTCATCCTCCTCTTCTCCGATTGTCGCGTGTTCGTTTCACGTCAGGTTCACCATTGTTGGTGTGTGGGCTCGCCGGAGTAAGCTCACAACCACAACTTAGTACAAGTATCCTTCTTGGAATTATCAACCTCCTCCCCCGTTGGACCAGGGGAGGTATTTATAGCCTCCCACCGTTGTCCTCGGGCCTCGTGGGCTCGTGCGTTGGGCCCGCCCACTCGCCCGGGCCGCCGACCAGCCTAGTTCGGTCCATGGGCCGCGGGCCGCGGTCCATGGTACCAACACTTACCCTAAACATGCAAATAATTTTCAAAGATTTATATTCTTGGCTTCATTATTACCTTATTTAAATGATCTAATATTTCAAAGAAGAACGCAATAGTTTTTAAATAAAATCGTCTAATCATGCAAGCCATTTTTATTTTTAAAGATTACTTGATGATTTCTTTATTAAAATCATAATCATGCAAAGTCAATTTTCAGAGATTTCCTTTTTCAAAGGTTAAGTTCCTCATTTATGACTATTATTATTTGTAATTCTTTAATCATGCAAGAGTCTTGATAATTTTTCTATTAATTTCCATTTTCATAAAGATGCAAACTATATATTCTCAAAGATTCGTTACTTCTGGTTTTATATTATCTTATTCTATTTCATTTTAAAATAGTACAGAAGCATCTTAGTGGACATTGAGGTATACAACTCTAGTTTTAATTACATTATAACCTAATGCACAGACGACATTACATGTTGTACTTATAACCTTTAATAGTCAACTACCAAAATCAAATATTTTAATTCACTTTAAACGAATATTACCTATTTTATCATTATACACGTACGAATGGACAAAAACCTTCTCAATTGATCTAAGGGGAGGGATTAATTTAGCGTTAAGTAGATCTATGTGTCAAACCTTTTATGTGTCAGTTAAGTAGATCTTAATCCGTCGACCGAAAATGCATTATTAATACTGTACAACAAGTTGTACGTTGTATGTTACATTATCCTCGAGTTGTACTCGTTATCGTATTACGTTGTATCGACGCATTTGACACACTCAATTTTGACATACCGGATGTATGCCCTTATTTAATAACCAAACACTTCCAAACCTTATATTTTTTTTTGTAAAAGGCACCATCAAACATAATTTATAAGTAATAAATAAATTAAATTTAACTTTGTTGTGTAAATTATTATTATATATATTTTTTGAAACAATTAAATTTTATTAAAAAATAAGACTAATGCCTAGTTTACAAAAATAGAGTATAGAAATAGAAGCAGAAGTAAAAAATAAATAAACAAGAAATTTATTGACATTTTCTCATTAGTTATGTAGTCTAGTTATACGGTAACTAGACACGCGGTCTCAGGAGGTTGGTCTTCCATACTTTCATCATAGATGTCTCCAAAGGGTGACAACAACTCTTTTTGTAATACTCTGAATCAAAAGAGAGATTGATGTTTTTAATGACCTCTTTAAAAACTACCTCAACTTCTCAAGAGGTCTACTAACATATTGTCTGTATCTTTTATTTTTTTCCGTCCATATATATGTCACGACAACCACCCAATAGCATTCCATAGTAATTTTTTACGCAGCTTCCGTCAGATCCCCCAATCTAATATCTGGACTGGATTGGGTGGGAACTGGAATATTCATTTTTTTCAGAAAACGAGATTCAGATTCTCAGCCAACGGAATTAAAAGAGATCTTAAATAGGAACAGTTGAAAAAAAGATTACTCCTAGTTTTATCTTTCAGATTATATAACAAGCGAACAGAAGTTACTTATACTTTTCAACTTTTTAATTTTTTTAAATTAATTAAATTTTTAATATAATATAATGATGATTTTTTTTTCACTCGTACTCAAAATTGAATGAGATATAATCTGCGAACCATTATCCATTTTTAGTAATGACACGTGTGATGAACCATGATGATTAAACACGTGTCAATACACATTGGGCGGCTGAAAAATCTACGTGTGCATTAATTTTTCAGTCTATATCACTCTCACCGCAGATTCAGTGACCGGCATCACGACGGACGGCGGTCCACAACAGTCGATGGGGATGCCGACGGCAATCTTCTTCTCTCTTCTCATCTGTCTTACTCTCATAGAAACCTCCGCCTACCACCTTCCATCCTTCTCATCCTCCCTCCGTCTTCCATCAGATAGGCATAGGCGTCCGCGTCCCACATCAATCACATGGGCAGTGCTTGTCGCCGGCTCATCCGGATTCGGAAACTACCGCCACCAAGCCGACGTCTGCCACGCCTATCAAATCCTGAGGAGTGGCGGCGTGAAAGAAGAGAACATCATCGTGTTCATGTACGATGATATTGCCACGAACCCACTAAACCCTCGACCGGGCACACTCATCAACCATCCAGACGGCGGCGATGTGTACGCCGGCGTACCGAAGGACTACACCGGTGAAAGTGCCAACGTTTGGAATCTCTACAACGTCCTTCTTGGAAACGCGACGGGGACGAGCGGAGGGAGTGGGAAGGTGGTTGATAGCAAACCCAATGACCGGATCTTCCTGTTCTATTCCGATCACGGCGGTCCTGGAGTACTCGGCATGCCAGCCGGGCCGTTTCTTTATGCCGGTGATTTCGTCTCTGTTCTTAGGACGAAGCACCAGATGGGGACGTACAGTGAGATGTTGATCTATTTGGAGGCTTGTGAAAGCGGTAGCATCTTCGAAGGAATGATCGGAAAAGAAGAGGAGGAAGAGCTTGAGATCTACGTGACTACGGCTTCGAACGCCATATATATAGTTAAAATGTGATTAAAATATATATAAAAATTAAAATATATATAAAAATCAAACACAGCGGTGATCTTTACAGCGTGGCGTGGATGGAAGACAGCGAGAGCAACGATTTGAAATCGGAGACTGTGAGGGAGCAATATCATCAGGTGAAAGATCGGACATCGAATTACAACACCTTCGCTGTCGGATCACACGTCATGCAATACGGTACTCGGAAGATCAAATCGGATACGCTCTCCGTTTTTCACGGATTTAACCCTCGAAACGCTAACGTTACTTCCAGAACCGATCGCAACCGGGTGATTAGAGACACCGGAGAGAACCAAAGAGACGCCGAAGTTCTGTTTCTGTGGCGGAGATACGAGCGGATGGATGAAAGATCGCCGGAAAGAGAGGAGGTGATGAGAGAGATAACTGATAAGATGGCCGAGAGAGTTCACGTCGATCGAAGCGTAAGATCTATCGGAAGGTTTCTTCTTGAGTTGACGAACAGAGACTTCAACGCCGAACATATCCGACCGGTCGGCGAAGCAGTCGTCGACGACTGGGGGTGTCTGAAGAAGATGGTCGGAGTGTTCGAGAATTACTGTGGACTTCTTGGGCAGTATGGGATGAGACACATGCGTGTCTTCGCGAACATCTGTAATCATGGCCTGAACGTGGCCACAGTGGAAGAAGCTTGCCATCGGAGTTGTGTTCACGATGGAGAATGGAGACGATGGTTTAGTTTGTAATTCTAGTAATATCACAACCGTTGGATTAGATATATCACAACGGACGAGATTATCCCAAAACACGTCCCAAGCACTAAGTCACTCACTAACTACTTACTACTACTAGTCTTCAACCCACTTTATCTCTCTTCCTCTGTTTTCGATTCTCATCTCCGACGACAATCTCCGACGAAATCTCCGGCGACGATGGGTTTACTCTCAAACCTTTCCTTAACCTTACTCGTATTCCTATTCTCGGTATCATTCATCTCCTCTGAGGATTGCACCAACCGACGGATCTATATCCGGAAGCTCCCGGCTCAATTTAACGGCGATCTACTCCACCGTCAGACACTAACGAACCCATTTCTGTCCCCCAATTCACTCTTCCCGCACTTATCCTTCAACGGAATCGGCCCTAAAACCCACAAGAGAATGCATTCCTGGTACAGAACTGACCACCATCTCATCGAACCATTCTTCCACCGGAGACTTCTGGAATACCCTTGTCTAGTTCGCCTCGTTAAAAAATAAAAAATAAATTAAATTAAAAGAAATTAAAAAATAAAGCGACCAACTAAGTTTGTCGCCTGAATTTAAAATGAAATAAAAAGGCGACCAACTGGTTGGTCGCTTAAATATTTCGTAATTTAAAAAATAAATATAATTCGACAACCAACTATAAAAATAAAATCACTGGAAAAAAAAAGTAGAAAGTTTGGATGAGCTAAGTTAATGGAAATTCCGTTAACTATGTTATTTTTAACGGAAATTCCGTTAACTTTGGTTGTCACCAAATTTTCGTTATAAATACTCAAATCCGTTACATTTGGTTTTTCCAATTTTATTCCGTTAACTCTTTTTTTAAATGACGGAAAATATTAAGCATAAATAACGGATTTTCCATCATTTTTTTTATAACGAGAGAATTTCTGTCATTTTTATGTGTTATATTTTCCGAAAATTTAATGGAATTTTTTTCACTTTTGGATTTTAATATAAAATGTTAAAAAAATTAATAAGGTTATATTAAATATTTGTACAAATTTATATTTAATATTAAGTTTGAATAAATATTTTCAAATATTAAAATAAAAAATAAACTCCAATTAAATAAGTCGATTACATCCGAATAAAATAATTTGACTCCAATTAACTATTTTTTTAAAGACGATTTAATTTAAAAATAAATTTTCAAACAAAAACCCAAATTTAACACTTTAGACCAATCAACCAAACCATCATTTCAAAATTATCTAAATACACACTAAATCTATAAATCAAATTTAACTCTAATAAACTAAATCAATTAGTCTCGTCCTCTCCACTTTCCGTTCTAGGGTTTATTTATCCACTTCATTTTCCCTTCCATAGCCCTCCGATCAGTCTTCACAACAACATCTCGCTCACTCGTCCTCTCCAACACAACCAGATCTTTTCCCCTATTCCGGATCCGTCCTCTTCTCGTGCTGTCCGAGAAACTTCTTCTGCCGATGGGAGAAGACTGAATTAGGGTTAGGTTATGATTAGGGTTAGGTTATGATTAGGTTTAGTGTTTGAATTCCCTGAATATTTAAAATTCAGATTGGGTCAGGATTAACCTGAATCATGTCAATACCTAATTACACTATTATGCATATATATTTAAATCAATAAAATATAATTTTTATAATATGTTCTATTTTTATGTCTATATATATAATTAAATATATAAATTTTATGATATAGTCCGTCTACTACAAAAAAAAAGTAGACAGTTTAAGCGAAATAAAGTAAATGTAATTTCCAGTAAAAACATTTATAATCTAAGTTAACAGAATTTTCGTTAAATTTAATAAATTCCGTTAGAAAATTTAATGGATTTTAAAATATTTGTATGAGAATATCGGTTACAAATAAATAATAAATAATTATTTTTCATTTTTCAATATCCCTCCTACAAAATAGTAACCAATTTTATAATATGTTTTATTTGTATGTCAGGTTGTCAACTATATATATAATTAAATGTATATATTTTAAAGATAATATATATTATTATATTAGAGATAATATACTTTTTATAGAAAATATATTTGTTAAATAATTCTTATTATATTTTTAAAATAATTAAATTTTATAAAAATTAATTTTATTTAAAAATTATATTCCAATATTTCCACTTTTCCCACTTGTTTTCTACTTTTCCCACTTCTTTTACTTCTGATTTTCATTTCTAACTACTTAAAAAAAAAAAAAAAACTTCTCCAACTTCCAACTTCCGACATTTCTTCCGATCTCTCTTCCGACTACCTCAACTTCCTCTCTCCAACAAGGTAAACATTTTCAACAAGGTAAATTTCCAGAACCGGCCGGTGGGTGCTGGGGCGAGTTCCCAGCACCCATGCGTCGTCCTATGGACGACGCATTAAATTTCCAGAACCGGCGAGGTCGAATCGACCTCGCCGGTGGATGCTGGGCGAGTTCCCAGCACCCATGCGTCGTCCTATGGAAGTGGAGGAATCTCTTCAAGCGATAATCCCGACGGCAAAGCTTGGACAGGGATATGGAATGACAGAAGCCGGACCGGTGCTCTCCATGTGTCTCAACTTCGCCAAGTTTCCTTTGCCTACCAAATCCGGATCGTGTAGTTGCGTCGTGCGAAACGCTCGGCTTAAATTCTTGGATACTGAAACCTCTGTAACGCTTCCGAGGAACCAACCCGGCGAGATCTGTATTAGAGGTTCGCAGATCATGAAAGGTTACTTAAATGACCCGGTGGCCACATCATCTACGATAGATAAGGAAGGCTGGCTACATACCGGTGACATTGGATACATCGATGATGACGACGAGATCTTCATCATCGACCGTCTTAAGGAGCTGATCAAGTTCAAGGGATTCCAAGTTGCACCGGCGGAAATCGAAGACATGCTCCTTCGTCATCCTAACGTCGCAGATGCCGCAGTAATCCCGTAAGTGATTTTTCTTTAACCGACTAAATTTCTCGCCGGAAATAAAACTGACATGGCCGATGTTGAATATGTAATTTCAGAATGAAAGACGAACTCGCCGGAGAAGTTCCGGTGGCATTCATCGTGAGATCCAGTGACAGCGACGTAACGGAGGACGAGTTGAAGAAATATATTTCCAAACAGGTACGTACATTACGTCCGAACCGGCACAGTTGGTAAAACGTACAAGGTAGAGGTAGATTAAAACCTCTACAGTGTCGAAATGGAATGAAGGTCGAAGACAGACAAAGGTAGAAAGTTAAAGAGGATGGGAGGTTTGGTATAGCAGAAGGGTTAGGAAGTATGAAGGATGACGACGGAGGAAATATGGAGGAGTTAGAAGAGGGTGGTATAAGGAGGAAGAAGAAGATGGGAGGTAGGAGAGGATGTCTTCGTTTGATTGAGTACACTCTTTTCGTTTGACGTCGTGTCTGGACCCCGAGTATGATCCTCCACGGGAGATCACCGCGACAACGATCGCCGGAAGATGTAAATTATCTTCTTGCAATTATTCTTCTTCGTCCCTCAGACGCGTTACGACCGATGTAGCGTCTGCAAACCGGCGGTGCAGAGAGGACAGTAGTGGGTGTTGTTGGCGTCCCGGATGTATCGGAGGATGCCGAGCTGAACGATGATGGTGGACGGTCGGAGATGTTGATCGATTTCTTTGATTTCTTTGAAGACGAAGAGAAAAACTTCATGGTTGCGAGAACGAAGAATTGGATTGGTGGTGGGTGGGTGGGAGGATTGTTGTTGTTAAATGGCCGAAAGAGGGGAGAGAGAGGTGTGAGTGGAAGGTTCCACGCAGCTTCCTCTCCTTTGTCTTCTTCATGGATCGATATGAATTGACTGAACCATTTTCCTGTTAACAGGTGAATTTCATGTAACCAAATAAATCAATCAATTGCATAATCATTTTTATCGCATTCATTAAAGTCTAAATAAAAACATTTGTGTAAATAATTACATACAATTTGTGTAAATAAAACATCTGAGTTGCTCTGAGAAGTAATTTACCCATTGAATTTAATGGCCCTGCTCCAAAATCTGTTTGGACTCTTTGGTGGAGTTTGGAAAATGGACAATGAAGACAGTGACACGTGACTGTCACTGTGGGTGACGCATTAAATTTCCAGAACCGACAAGGTCGATTCGACCTCGCCGGTGGGTGCTGGGCGAGTTCCCAGCACCCATGGACTAAAACCCCTGTCAACAACCGTCGTCTTTTCTCCTTTTACTGGTCTGTCGTATTCCTCATTGTAGTCCTCTCTGTCGTCCTCCTCACAATAGTCTTCCTAAAATCCAACGCATTTCGTCTCCATATATCCTGCCTTTACACCTTTGTAGTCCTATGCATAGTTAGTACTATAGCTCCAATCATGACTACTAATAAAATCAGACTAGGAAGCATAAACCAGACCGAATATTAGGTATAAAGTATGATAATTTCATGATATTATACAATTTCATCTGAATTCTAAGATGAGTTGTAATATAATAGCACGTAAGGAGCTTCTTGTTTGATTAGTGAGATGTGTTGGGTGCTAATTGGGTTTGTTGCAAATAAATTAAATAGCAAGTAATTTTTGGGTAATTTTAATTCTAAAAGCTGGTTGGTGAACTGGTAGCTCGATTTATAATTTTAGTTCTAAAATGTTTTTCATTTAATCAATAAGTAAATAAAAGGGAATGAACTGTTACAATCAAAGTTTTTAATTTAAAATATATTGATTTAATTCTGAATTTAAATGATTTTTTAGTCAATTTTTTGACTAATATTTCTAATCTATTTTTTTTACAGGTTTCGTTTTGCATATTATAGGTAACTTTACAATTTTTTAGTAAATATATTTTTATTGAATGAGTTAACATTATTTAATATGCATGATTTTTTTTTAATTTTAAATTATTGTATGATTCTTTATGTATGAAATTAATATCATGTTAGAATTTATAAAATTGAATGTAATTATATAATAAATAATTATTATTATTATATGATAATTGAAACATCATGCATAACTAAGCTAAGTATAGACGTAACCCATCATTAGTAACACTGAATTGTGTGTCACTGAATCTAGGGTTAGTAATTTTAAGTAGTTAGATCAAAATACTTATGTTTGAAAATATTAATTATTTATCAAACTTAGAATTAATATCGTAGTTTTTCTCCATTTTTCTGTAGAATGTCGAATGAAGACCGAAGTTGGATGTATCAACGTCTTTTATCGAATACCACTATAAATCCTAAGTTTGTGGATGGAGTTGATGAATTTTTAAATTTCGTTGGGACAAAT
>LFYR01001476.1:3596-65664 GCA_001185155.1 Zostera marina | reverse complement strand
CCGGGTGGAGATTGTTGAAGATCGATGCATTGAAGACTCGGAGAGGAACCGGAGCACCAGCAGCTGCGAGCTCATCGGAAATCAGTTTTGCTCGCCGGAGAAATTTTGAGATGTCCTCGTCGGCTTCGTGTCGGGTGTTTTGGAGTTGCATCTGCAACTGGAGAATACGGGACTCGGATGGACGGCCATACGATGATTCGAGTGTGGTCCAAGATTGTCGGAATTATTTCCTCCGACAGTGAGAATAAAATTCAGCTCACGAGGAACTGGTCCTTGCGCCACCATGCCTGAAAATTTGGGCATGTAGGAGAGGCGACAGGAGAGGGCACCATTGGATCGATGAACTGTTGTAGTGAGAAGCAGTTGATCAATGGTGAGAACTGCATTTTCCATACCAAGTAATTCGTCGCCGTGAGTTTTATGTGAAGGAAACTCTGAATTGACCCGAAAGAGGGGGTTCCGGCGAGAGGTTCCGGCATTTGAGGGCCGGTCAGCAGTGGAATTGCTGGAATTTGAGTAGTCCTAGAACCGAAAGCCACATCTGATATCATATTGGATGATGAAAAGGAAGAGGAGGAAGATGCCGATGACATTGAAGGGAAGGAGGAAGAAGAGTTTGACATGGTTGCAAAATAAGAAGGGAAATGTATGTTTGGCCAATAATCGATTAATTATTATGCTTGTTATTACATGTATATATATACACTTGTATTGTTGTAACAAACCCCTTACAATTGTGAGTGAGGTTTGTTACTAAGTTAGTTAAATTCCTAATTAGACAATTAGAAACTTCTAGATGTATATATATATCCAATACCTACATCAAAATCTGTTCTTTGTATTTGTTGCACCCAATTATTCCTTTATTTCACCTCCCCGTTTCATGTACAAGAGTTGGGTATTTATAGTCACATGCATTCTCAATCTACACGACGCGTTGCACTCCAGATGTCTTCTTCATGCGTAAACCAGGCATGCAACCGTGGCTTTCTACTTTTGCGCTGGAAGTGTGTGGTTGGGTTGCACATGTATAAAGGAGCAGCCCAATCACGACACAACAGTTACTCCCCCCTCTCCGACATCGCGACATTGTGCCATCGCTTTGGATAATAATGACTCGATCACTGTTGGAAGAGTACAGACTCGAGCTGGTGTACCTGCAGGGTGTGATCGGTGGCGTCTTAGTGACATAGGTAGATGAGAGGACCAAGAACCGTCTGGCCACATTGTTAGAGCGTTTGAATCACCTGTTCTTTGATGTGAAGCGGAAGCTCGCGCTGCTCCAAAAGGCGGAGGTTACTACGTTTGGGTATTGTGTCTGCGCGCCATGGGGTGTATGGGTACCATACTCCCTACACTACCATCCGCATTCGTCGCGCCAATCGCAAGAGTCGTTAGCTGACTTGGCAGAATAGCGGGACGCCTTTGTTGTTTTACTTCCTTCTTCGTGACTTGTAATACCTGTATCTCCTTGTACTTTAAATAATCGTAATAATATGGATTGTTAGGCAATTTGGTGGATTTTTTCTTTAATTCTAACTTCTTTTTTATAATAATTTTAGGTTTTTATAAAAAGGGGGAAGATGCACGATTTTATTGAACTTGTTTTTCCCTTGGGTTAGATCCCTTCTCACTACAAGAAAGAAGGTTTTTTTTGACCAACTCTAGCGACCAATTTCGAGGTTGGTAGCTTATATTTGACTTTTGAGACCACTTTTGAAGTTGGTCACCTATAGTATAAAGCGACAACATTTGCGACCAACTCCGAAGTTGGTCGCCAATTTTAAGATGGAAGCGACTAACAGTTTGGTCGCCTGACTTTTTTTATTTAAAAAAAATAAAATATCACTTACATATTTTGTTAATTTAAAAAAAAATCAATTTTACTACCAACATAAATTTAAAAAAATAAAAAGGCGATCACCCAGTTGGTCGTATGAAATAAAAAGGCGACCAACCAGTTGGTCCCTTAAATATTTCAATTTTTTTAAAAAATATCTTCCAATTTGGCGACCAAACTGGTTGGTCTATAAATAAATAAATAAAACAATACGACCAACCAGATTGGTCGCCTGATTAAAAAATTCTAAATTTGAAAATTAAAACACAATGAGACTTACCAGATTGGTCGCCTCGTTTAAAATTAAAAACAATGCGACCAATCAAGTTGGTCACCTCATTAATTTTTTTAAAAAATATTAACAATTAATAATTAAAAAAAAAAGAATAGAGCGACCAACCTGGTTGATCGCCTGATTAAAATAAAAAAAGGCCGGTTACCTAATTTTGTTACTCCAACAATTACAGTCCCACGGCGGTTGGGAATATATTTTTTTTAACTTTATATACTTCATTCCACTTTATTTTACAATAACTTAAAGATGACAAATTCAAGATTTCATATTAATTAAGATTTGTTATTGGTGATACAGTATCCGAGACTTGATCACAACACCAGCAATCAGAGATTAAGATAGCCCGGAATGGATGGTGAACACCTGTATAGGTGATGAGAGGAGGCCTCAGTCGACTTCTAAGGAAGTCGAGGACAAAAGTCTCTTCCTGGGACCAGATCTGGGTAGTTAGGCAGTTACGATCCTAATGACCATATTACCTCCATAAGAACCCTATAAATAGAGGTCACTCCCATTCATTAGGGCTAGGTTGATTCAAGAGAGAGAGAACCCCTGCCAGAGTGAGCCTGAGCGACTGAGGTGTCTGAACTGTTTCCGGCGAAGTTCATGGCCTAACGCTTGTTCGAAACGTTGTTCGAGCACTGATCGGGATCCACCCTTATCAGTTGGCGCCGTCTGTGATTGATTTCAAGATACTTACAAAAAAGAAAGCTAGTCGACTTTTTCGAGAAGTCGCGGCCAAATAAGCTTCTAACAGCTTGCCCTCAGCTCCTCAGCTCGACTTTCTCGGGAGGTTTGACTCTCAGGGTCGACTTGTTCCAGTTTGTGCTCGACTTTCTAGAGAGGATCGTCTCCTAGGGTCGACTGGTGCCAGTTCGTGATCGACTTTGTCAGGAGGATCGACTCCCAGGGTCGACTTTTTCTGAGAACAGCCCCAGTCGACTTCAAGCTCATCTGCTTGACTTTGTCAAGGAAGTTGACATAGCCTATCACTCGAGATTTCCCTGAGACAGTTTTAGGATCGACTTTATGAGTTTCAGGTCGACTTTTTCTTCTTCTCTTTTTTAAGAAATGACGAGGATATTTCTAAAAAAAAGAGTACGGGGTTTTTGGTTGTTTGTGGTTTTTTTCCAAATCATAGTCCTCATACCCAAAGCTAGAAAGGGACTTTGGACCTGAAATTTTGTCAACCGATAAATAAAAAGAGTATGAACATACCTATGAGGTGCAAATCTCCGGTTCATAAACGAGTAATTCTAGATAGAGACTCAGACATATACTCCTAAAACAAGTCCAAATTTGCTGCGAAATTGGAAAAATTCAGGAAAATTTCAGTGAATTTTTTTTGCCATCCCACAATTTTGCCAAATGAAAGTAGACTTCAAAAGAGGCCTAATAATGTGATTTAGGTTTTATTTTTTCCTAGTTGCATGAAGTCATAATAGGTATACACTTCGGATTTTTATAAGTGACCATACCTTAGTCAAAGTTCGATATTTTGACTGCTGGTCAATGCTCGAGCGGTCGATATTTTGACCTCTGATCAAAATTCAAGACCGACATTTGGACCACCAGGTCAAACTTTCATGTCAACATTTTGACTGATGGTCAATGCTTGAGTTTGACATTTTTACTTCTGGTCAAAATTCAAAACCAGCATTTCGACCACCAGGTCAGATAAATAGTTTCATTCCATATGGGAAAAATAAGGCCAATGAATAATCTCCTCAAGCTATTTCCTAAACCAAAAGAAATATTTTTATTATGTGCAATACCAACAATCAGTCTTGGTGTTTACATAAAACTGTCTCAACAGGTTAAGTCAATCAAACTATTAAGGTGGGATAAAATGACAAAAGTCATTCATAAAAATAACTTCTCTAAAAAAACCACAGTGGTAAAGTAGAATGGGGGAATGCAAATAAATAGACCTCTCTTCCAGGGGTAGATTAATATCGTAGTCAACACTGCATTCATTAAAAGGTGAAGGGAGTTCAGTACCCTCTCGTAAAATAAGTGGCTTTTATCAATTACGGGTCATATAGTCAAACAATCAGAGATACATGGATCCAATAAGTTGACCAAGGGAAGTAAAGACCATGTTAGCTTCAGAAAATAGGATCCATATATAGACACACGTAGATTGTAGGTCACATAAATACTCAACACGAGTAAACCACAGGTAGGTGGTACAACTTTCATAAGGGGAGGTGAGAATAGGACAGAGGTGATGTCAGATTCATCATAGTTCTCAACAAACACCGGCCCATTACCATATTAATAGTATCACATAACAAGGATGATAGTATGAACAAACGTTTCATACAGAGATAAGCATCCAAACACCCGACCAACATAATTTTTTATACAAATTATTGGGATTTGATTACAAGATCGAGTACAAACCGGGGGTGGAAAATAAGGTGGCCGACGCCTTATCGAGATAGGAAGAACCAGCAACCGAAGGATCATTATTCGCCATCAGCGGACGTGTCAATATGTTATTGGAAAAATTACGAGATGAAATAAAGGCTGGAGGAAACTATATTGGCAAGATAGAAGCAGCCATGAAGCAACAGGAAGGTAACAATTTAATTTTGAGGAATGGATGATTGATTTTTAATAATCGGCTATATGTGGATGAAGCATCACCATTAATCAATATTATATGCTGGGAATTTCATTCTTCAATATTGGGTGGACACGTCGGAGTGGATCGCACATTTCGGAGGATTTACCATATTTTTTGGTGGAAAGGTATGAGACAACATATAAAAAAATTTATTACCAACTATGAAACTTGTCAACATATGAATAGTGAGACTCTCAAACAACAAGGACTGCTCCTACCATTACCAATACCTTCATCTGTATGGTCAGGCATATTAATGGATTCCATAACCCATCTTCCTCTTCGGCGTAGTAAATCGGTAATAATGGTTATTGTAGATCGATTAACCAAATTCTGTCATATTGGGGCACTTCCTCCAAAATTTACAGCAACTTAGGTAGCCGATTTCTTTATCAATCTGGTAGTAAAACTACATGGCATACCAACAATGATAGTGTCTGATCGTAATCCAGTATTTCGTGTGAGCAGATTAAAAAAGTTCAGAGAAAACACTCCTAAGAGTCCGGGAAAGTTACCACTGGTAACTTACAACAATTACGTTGTGGCTGTTTCTGCAGCAGTAATAGATACCAGGGTGAAGAACACAGATGGACAACAAATTAAAGAATTTTTGGTTCAATGGAATAGTCTAGAACTAGAGGAAGTATCATAGGAATCTGAGGATGCTTTGAATCGACTATTTCCATCATTTGACCTTGAGGTCAAGGTCAATCCGACCGAGAATGGTAATGTTACAACAAATTATTCTTGGATCATTTAACATATAGGTTAGTTATTAATGAGGATGGGGACCAAACTTCAAAAGGACAGTCCATGTTGGCTAAAAGAAGCACTCGCCAACCAAGGTACCTGCAGGACTACGTAGTGGAGATACCATAGTTGGAAATGCCAAAACATAATGGGCATCGTACTATTTAATCTTTAGTTAGTTTTGCCTTTTGTTTTCTGTTGTAATAAGCCCATTATATATCTACTGTGGAATGAATGAAAGGAAATCAAGTTTTAAGTTGGAAAACAATTCTTAAGGTAAGGTTCAACTCATCGCCGTTTTCTCAGTCCCGTATTCCGATTGCCGACGAGCCTCGATAGAAGTTTTCTTCTATCAAAGCATCTAGGGCTAAATATCTCGTTCCTCGCGAAATTAGTACTAGTAACTTACTGGTGCTTTCCAATTATTAGCACCCAATGTTTATAACCAATAATAAAGTACAATCCCAAGGAGGCACTCAAAGAATTAGTCTAAACTTTTGCCCGTATACTTAACCTCCACGTCGTCGTGAAATATGCATAGAGAGGACGGAGGTAAGGAATATACATGCCCAAAGTTGTAGGCAAGAATTTTGACATTTTAAAAGGGATAGGATGTATTAATTGGGCAAGTCTGTAGCCCATTGAATAGAAGGGAAAAAATACTTATGGCACAGATCTGAAAGAAATACAATTCTTTAACGAGGCGGTATAAAGCTTGCCAGATTTACGATACTCAAAGAAATCTCCCCACATCTTCGGTCAATGTTCGAGAGCTTGACATTTTGATTTGGTCAACAATGCGGCTCAACATTTGAACCAACGATTTGAAAATCACAGTTCTACATTTTAACCTTGGTCAATGCTCGAAGGTTCAATATTTTGATTGGTCAATAAGGCGGCTCGACGTTTGGACCAACGGTTTGAAGATCGTAGTTCTAGATTTTAACCTTAGTAAATGTTCGAGGGCTCGACATTTTGACTTGATCAACAATGCGACTCGAAATTTGGACCAACGGTTTGAAAATCACGGTGCGAGATTTTGAAAGAAAGGAGATAGGACGAGCGGGGATAGAAAAGTTAGTCAGTGCAGGGCACATACACGAGGTCAAATACCCACAATGGTTAGCCAACCCAGTAATGGTGAAGAAATCCAACGGGAAATGGCGAATGTGTGTGGACTTCATTGACCTTAATAAGGTATGCTCGAGAGACAGTTATCCGATCCTTTCAATTGACAGATTGGCAGATGAAGCTTCAGGAAATGAACTTTTATCAATGAAGGATGCTCATTCAGGTTATAACCAAATACTCATGAAAGAGGAGGACGAGGAGGCCACACCATTTATCATGGATGAGGGACTTTCTTCTATAGGGTTATGCCATTTGGGCTACGAAATGCAGGCGCAACCTTTCAAAGGCTCATGGACAAGGTATTCAAAGAGCAGGAAGGAAGAAACGTCTTGGTAGCCACATATGTAGACGATATCTTGGTAAAATTAAGGTACGAAACGATCACCCAGAGGATCTACAAGAGACATTGGAAACCCTGAAGAAGTACAGAATGAGGCTTAATCCGTTCAAATGCATATTTGGGGTTCAGGAAGGAAAATTCTTAGGGTTCTACGTGGGCCAAAAGGGAATAAAGCCTAACCTGGAAAAAGTGACTACGTTTTTGGAAACGAAGCCACCACAAACTATCAGGGAAGTACAAAAACTCAATGGGAAGATCAACGCCTTGAGTAGATTTATATCCAAAGTAACAGACAAGTGTAAACTCTTCTTTCAACTTCTAAAAACAAGTCAAAAGGTAGCGGTAACGTGGACTCTGGAATGCGAACAAACATTCGAACAGTTAAAGAAACATCTGATATCGCTACCACATTTAGCCTCCCCTCAGGTAGGAGAAAATTTATACGTTTACGTAGATGCATCAGGAGAAGCAATCAGCGCAATACTGATTTGCTAGAGAGATAGTGAGCAGATACCCATCTATTATCATTCCAAGAGTTTGCAAGGGGCAGAGACTTGGTATCCTCCAATTGAAAAAATTGTTCTCGCCGTCATACACACGGCATGGAGATTTCGAGCATACTTTCTGACACACACGATTAAGGTCTTAACTGAACATCCATTACGAAAGATTATTTATAGACCAGACACATCAGGTAGACTTACGAAGTGGGTCCTAGAGCTCAGCGAATTCGATGTCGATTTTGTTCCACCTACAACCATCAAAGGACAAGCCATTACAAATTTCATAGTAGATATGACTCAGGGCAATGAAGACTCTCCTTGGGTAGTGGAAGTCGACGACTCGAGCTGCAGCACAAGCGCCGGAATAGGGGTTAAAATAATAACTCCAGATCAAAAATATACGAACACTCAGTAAAACTGCAATTTATGACTACAAATAATACAACAGAGTATGAAGCTGTAATTCAGGGTTTAAAAATAGTTAAAACACTGGGAGCCTGCTCAGTGATAGTCAGAACTGATTCACAACTAGTAGCACGACAGTCAACAAGGGAGATTTCAGCAAAAGAACCCCAGATAATGTAGTACGTAGCAACATTAAACAAAATAAAGTTATAATTCAACAAAGTAAAAATAGAGCAAATCCCTAGAAGTCAGAACAACTCGATGGATGTACTCGCAAGGCTTGCCTCTGCGTTTGACGACGGCCAAAGTAAAATACTAGTAGATTCAGTATCGGTCCCCTCTTGCAATCTGGTCACAAGTCAGGCCAAGGATTTGAGGCTACCACTACTAGAGTATTTTCACGGTCAAAAGATGTCAGAAGACAAAAATGAGCGTCGAAAGCTGCAGACACGTATCCCGAGATTCTGTCAAATAGGATATGTTCTGTATAAAAAATTATATGATGGGCCCCTAATGAAATATGTTTTTAAAGAGGAAGGCCAATTTGTAATAGAAGAAGTCCACCAAGGAGTATGTGGAATCCATAAGGGAGGGAGATCCCTAGCCCGGAGAGTAGTACGAGTACTTCTGGCCCAGTTTGAAAAAAGATGCAATTCTGTTCGCAAGAAAATGCAGAGCATACCAAGTCCATAGAAACATCCAAAGAAATCCCACCACACCGCTAACCGGAGTCAGCAATCTTATTCCATTCGCAATGTGGGGATTGGATATCGTTGGGCCATTCCCACCATCTACTGGTCAAACCAAATTTATATTCGTCGCAGTAGACTATTTCACGAAATGGGTTGAAGCATTGGTAGTACCCAAGATCACCCAAGGTGCGACAGCCTAATTCGTTTTCAGATGCATTATGTGCAGATTCGGTGCCCTTCTTCACATAGTAATAGACAACAGAACATAGTTCACAAGTGGGGAATTCACAAGGTTATGCAATAACATGGACACGAAGGTCCATTTCTCGTCAGTGTATCGTCCACAAAGAAACAGATAGGTAGAGGTCACGAATAGAGCCATTGTTCAAGAACTAAAGAAAAAGGTCGAACATGCTAAAAGTTCATGGGCCGACCTACTTTCGGAAATCCTATGGGCCTACCGAACCACGGAGAAAACACCCATTGGTGAAACCCCATTCTCTTTAACATACGGAATGGAGGTGTTAATACTAACAGAACTCAGCGTCCCAATAATCACGATTCTAGCATACAACATGGAAGAAAACATGAGATCGTACGCCATAACCCTTGACTTGGTGGATGAGTTACGAGATAATGCGCAGGCTAAGAATGCTGTCTACAAACAAAGTGTCGCCAAATATTACGACAGAAATGTGAAGTTAAAGAATATAAAGAAAGGGAGTTTAGAACCACATTCCACCCCATATGGTTGTTCCCTCATTTGAGGAGGAACCCGATGATAATTATGGGGACGGATAACAAACACGCTCCACTTTTTCCGGCTCTCATCAACCTCATTATAAAAAGAGGGAGCAGGGCCCCCATTGTCTTCAATAATCGGACTCGGAAAAGGATAGGGAGTCCTTGATTTTTTAAGTTTCTACGGAACAAACGGAGGGGGATCCGAAAGGATATCATCCTGGGTCACCTCCGGCGGGAGTTTAACTGGGGAAAGAGGTTCGACAGGGCTACGAGAGATGACTACTTCGACGGGAGTAGGTAAGCGTTATCTTGAGAGTCAAATTCGTCGACGTTAACCTCCCCTTCAAATTCGAAGGAACTACAACTGCTACTGGAATCCTCAGCCTGATCGCTCTCAGAATGAGAAGATCTAGGGCTCTGATCACTAACAGAAAAGGAGGTAGATGCCTCAGAATCGTCAAAGTCTTCAAAAGATTTCTCTTTAGGAGGAGAATCAGGGCCTACAAGAAAAATTAATAAATAAATTATACCCGACGAAAACAAAATAATAAGGGTAGGAGAAACTTACTAGACCCAAAATTGGGAGGCGGCATCTTTTTTAAAGTCTTCTTCTGAGGAACCTTCTTCGGCGGAGAAATCTTCTTAGTTGAAGAATCCCCAGGCAGACTTTCGGCAGGGATGTTAGATCCATATGTCTGGATGGAGATAGCGCCATCCTCAACCATAGGGATAACCTGCAGAGAGATGTCCTCCACATCAGCCTTAGATCTCTCAGCCCGGCTTTTTTCAGAAAAAGCCTTAGACAGTTTGCTAGTTTGATCTCTATCGGAAGACATATTAAGTAGAGAGCTGCAGCAAAAACAAGGGTCAGAAAACACGTAGAAACATGAGTCGACATTAAAGAAGTCGATATAAAGAGAAGGACTCCCTGCAAGTCGACTTTTGAAGGTCGAGCTTAAGAAGTCGACTCTACCCCCAGGGAGCACTTCAGAAGAAGTCGGCCAAAGGAATCAACAATACGAAGTCGA
The DNA here is from genome assembly GCA_001185155.1 of Zostera marina. Lineage (NCBI taxonomy): Eukaryota > Viridiplantae > Streptophyta > Magnoliopsida > Alismatales > Zosteraceae > Zostera > Zostera marina. The sequence goes on along the minus strand of LFYR01001476.1, from coordinate 55,304 downwards.
ACCCACCATTCGAAAGGGAGGACTTCTAAAAAGTCGACCCTAGAGAAGTTGACTCCTATCCGAGGGTGGGACGACCACGAAAAGTTGACTCCAAGAGCCGACTCCAAGAAGTCAAACCCAAGATAGGACAGAGGGGACTCCAAGAAGCTCGACTTCGAAAAGTCAGACTCAAATGAAGTAGACCCCTTTTTCACAGTGTAAGTCGAACCCTTACACTGGAAAACTCGAGCGTTGAGAAGTCGAGGACTAGAGCGAGAAAGTCGAGCTGGGAAGTCGGAGAACGCGAGGAGCAAAAGTGCCCAACCCCCGACTATTTATAGGCAAAAGTTGAGAAGTTGAAGCGTCACGGGCCAAGTGGGCCTATTAGGCTCGAAAACCAGCCCAACCCAGGTCCCAAACACCATAGGCCGACATTCCAATCCTCCAGCTCGACATTATAAATCCAACACTTGACATTTCTATTCTCTCGCTCGACATCGAGATTTTGACAACGGTCGATGCTCGAGGGCTCGACAATTTGACTCAGTCAACAATGCAGCTCGAAATCGGGACTATCGGTTTGAAAATCACGGTGCAGATTTTGACATCGGTCGATGCTCGAGGGCTCGACATCTAGACCTTCGGTTTGGAAATCATAGCATGAGATTTTGACATCGGTCGAAGCTCGAGGGTTAGAAATTTTGACTCAGTTAACAATGCGGCTCGACATCTGGACCATCGGTTTGAAAATCACAGCGCGAGATTTTAACATCGGTTGATGCTCAACGACTCGACATTTTTACTCAATCAACAATGCGGCTCGACATCTGGACCATAAGTTTGAAAATCGCTCGACATCGAGATTTTGACAACGGTCGATGCTCGAGGGCTCGACAATTTGACTCAGTCAACAATGCAGCTCGAAATCGGGACTATCGGTTTGAAAATCACGGTGCAGATTTTGACATCGGTCGATGCTCGAGGGCTCGACATCTAGACCTTCGGTTTGGAAATCATAGCATGAGATTTTGACATCGGTCGAAGCTCGAGGGTTAGAAATTTTGACTCAGTTAACAATGCGGCTCGACATCTGGACCATCGGTTTGAAAATCACAGCGCGAGATTTTAACATCGGTTGATGCTCAACGACTCGACATTTTTACTCAATCAACAATGCGGCTCGACATCTGGACCATAAGTTTGAAAATCACGACGCGAGATTTTGACCTCGGTCGATGCTCGAGGACTCGATATTTTGACTCAGTCAACTATGCGGCTCGACATCTGGACTATCGGTTTGAAAATCACAGTGCGAGATTTTGACATCGGTCGATGCTCGAGGCCTCGACATTTTGACTCAGTCAAAAATGCGGCTCGACATCTGGACCATCGGTTTCAAAATCACGCTGGAGATTTTGACTTCGGTCGATCCTCGAGGGCTCGACATTTTGACGCAATCAACAATGCGGCTCGACATCTGGACCATCGGTTTGAAAATCACGGTGCGGGATTTTGACATCGGTCGATGCTCGAGGGCTCGACATTTTGACTTAGTCAAAATGCAGCTCGACTTCTGGACCATCAGTGTTAAAATAACGACGCGATATTTTGACCTCGGTCTATGCTCGAGGCCTCGATATTTTGACGTAGTTAACAATTTGGTTCGACATCTGGACCATCGGTTTGAAAATCACGGCGTGAGATTTTGACTTCGGTCGATCCTCGAGGGCTCGGCATTTTGACTCAGTCAATAATGCGGCTCGACTTCTGGACCATCAGTTTGAAAATAAAGGCGTGAGATTTTAATTTGACCTCGTCGATGCTCGAGAACTCGACATTTTGACGCAGTCAACAATGCGGCTCGACATCTGGACCATCGGTTTGAAAATCACGGCGCGAGATTTTGACCACGGTCGATGCTCGAAGCCTCGACATTTTGCCGTAGTTAACAATGCGGCTCGACATCTGGACCATCGGTTTGATAATCACGGTGTGAGATTTTGAACACGGTCGATGCTCGAGGCCTCGACATTTTGACGTAGTTAACAATGCGGCTCGACATCTGGACCATCGGTTTGAAAATCACGTCGTGAGATTTTAACTTCGATCGATGCTCGAGGGCTCGACATTTTGACTCAGTCAACAATGCGGTTCGACATCTGGACCATCGGTTTGAAAATCACGGTACGAGATTTTGACGTCGGTCGATGCTCGAGGGCTCGACATTTTGACTCAGTCAACAATGCTCGACATCTGGACCATCAGTGTTAAAATCACGACGCGAGATTTTGACCTCGGTCGATGCTCGAGGACTCGATATTTTGACTCAGTCAACTATGCGGCTCGACATCTGGACTATCGGTTTGAAAATCACAGTGCGAGATTTTGACATCGGTCGATGCTCGAGGCCTCGACATTTTGACTCAGTCAAAAATGCGGCTCGACATCTGGACCATCGGTTTCAAAATCACGCTGGAGATTTTGACTTCGGTCGATCCTCGAGGGCTCGACATTTTGACGCAATCAACAATGCGGCTCGACATCTGGACCATCGGTTTGAAAATCACGATGCGGGATTTTGACATCGGTCGATGCTCGAGGGCTCGACATTTTGACTTAGTCAAAATGCAGCTCGACTTCTGGACCATCAGTGTTAAAATAACGACGCGATATTTTGACCTCGGTCTATGCTCGAGGCCTCGACATTTTGACGTAGTTAACAATTTGGTTCGACATCTGGACCATCGGTTTGAAAATCACGGCGTGAGATTTTGACCTCGGTCGATGCTCGAGGACTCGACATTTTGACTCAGTCAAAATGCGTCTCGACTTCTGGACCATCAGTTTGAAAATCACGGCGTGAGATTTTGACCTCGTCGATGCTCGAGAACTCGACATTTTGACGCAGTCAACAATGCGGCTCGACATCTGGACCATCGGTTTGAAAATCACGGTGCGAGATTTTGATATCGGTCGATACTCGAGGGCTCGACATTTTGACTCAGTCAAAATACGGCTAGACTTCTAGACCATCAGTTTGAAAATCACGGCGTGAGATTTTGACCTCGTCGATGTTCGAGAACTCGACATTTTGACACAGTCAAGAATGCGGCTCGACATCTGGACCATCGGTTTGAAAATCACGGTGCGAGATTTTGACATCGGTCGATGCTCGAGGGCTGGACATTTTGACTCAGTCAACAATGTGGCTCGACATCTGGACCATCGGTTTGAAAATCACGGCGCAAGATTTTGACCTCGGTCGATGCTCGAGGCCTTGACATTTTGACGCAGTCAACAATGCGGCTCGACATTTGGACCATCGGTTTGAAAATCACGGTGCGAGATTTTGACATCGGTCGATGGTCGAGGGCTCTACATTTTGACTCAGTCAACAATGCGGCTCGACTTTTCGACCAAAAAATTCAACTCGACATTTCAAGAAAAATATACCAAAAAATACATATCCCTAATTAATATTGATAGGATGGCGAAGCCGCCTAGGAACATCAACCATTATTGGAGACCTAACACGACGGGAATGCCTCCGACGACGACCACGTCCCGCTTCCACGACAGGTTCCTTAAGAGAAAGATCTACGACAAATCATTCCTCAAACAAGGTCTCTCGAGCAGCCACAGCAACACACTGCCGTTTGAAAATAATCTGACGAAGGGCGGGAAGATCTTAAGCAGGTGCACGAGGGTCAAGTAAACCCAAAATTTTGTTAAGCTTCTCAATCTCTCCTTGCACAAAATCGGCAAAAAGATTCACAAGAAGAGTCATGTTTGAGAAGAGTAAAAGGACCAGGAAGACAGGATCGACTTAAAAAAGTCGACTAGTGAAAGTCGAGGCCAAAAAATGGACCAGAGGAAGTCGTGGCTAAAAGTTGACCCCTTCTTAAAAGTCGTCTCCATTAAGAGTAAGGTCAAATTCGATATCTCACAAAGTCGGTGGGGAGGGGGTGTACGAGAAATACCTCTGAATTCACTGCCAGAAGGGTGTTTTGGCTAAATACCTCTGGATTTACACCATGTCGGGGGTGTACGAGAAATACCTCTGAATTCACAACCGGATGGCTAAATACCTCTGGATTTACGCCAAGTCGGGGGGGGGGGGTGCAAGAGAAATACCTCTGAATTTACCGCCGGAGGAGTGTTTTGGCTAAATACCTCTGGATTTTCACCAAGTCAGGAGGTGCACGAGAAATACCTCTGAAATCGCCGTCGGAGGTTTTTTTTTGGCTAAATACCTTTGGATTTTCACCAAGTCAGAGGTATAAGAGAAATTCCTCTGAATTCACTATCGAAGAGGTGTTTTGGCTAAACACCTCTGGATTTTCACCAAGTCAGGGGGTTTACGAGAAATATCTCTGAATTCACCGCCAGAGGTGTGTTTTGGCTAAATACCTTTGGATTTTCACCATGTCAGGAGGGTGTACGAGAAATACCCCTGGATATGTGATATTTGCCCAAAGAGGGGGTGTGCGAGAAATACCCCTGAAAATTTGATATTTCACGAAGTCAGAGGGTGTACGAGAAATACTCCTGAAAATTTGATATTTCACCAAGTCAGGGAGGGGGTGTACGAGAAATACCTCTGAAAATTTGATATTTCACCAAGTCAGGTTGGTGTACGAGAAATACCCCTGGATATGTGATATTTCACCAAATCGGGGGTGTACGAGAAATACCCCTTAAAAGTTGATATTTTACCAAATCGGGGGTGTACGAGAAATATCCCTGAAAATTTTATATTTCACTGAGTCAAGGGGTGTACGAGAAATACCTCTAAAGAATCACCAAGTCAGAGGGGTATACGAGAAATACCTCTGAAGAATCACCTATCAAGGAGGTGAATAATAAAGGCAAGGGATCCGACCAAGGTTCGGTTACGCGCTCAAGCGAACAACGTTCAAAGGGTCAGGAATAGGTTCACACGGAAAGCGGCTCACTCACACCGGTTGCTCAAAACTGGCAAGGGGAGGAGGTGGAACCCTGGAAATATAAGTTGTGCATCAAACCCTACGAGTACGAGGAACGGGTCTCCTATTGCGGCTGTGGGGGGGAACCTTGGTAACACCAGGGTAGGGATCCCCACCACGACGAGCAAAGGAGAGGGGAATACTAGTGATGTAGGATCTAACACTCAGATCGCATCAACAAGACCAGGAAGCATTCCCCTAAGAAACCTAGTACGTATCGAAGGGGAGAGTACTGGTGATACAGTATCCGAGACTTGATCACGACACTAGCAATCAGAGATTAAGATAGCTCATGATGGATGGTGAACACACGTATAGACGATGGAAGGCCCCAATCGACTTTATGAGGAAATCGACCCCTGCAGGTTGACTTTTGCCAAGTCGACTTCTAAGGAAGTTGAGGACAAAAGTCGACCTTGAGGAATTCGACCTCACAAAGTCGATCTGGGACTATATCCTGAATTCTCGTTACCTTTTGTCATTGAAACAGATACTTGTGAGGTTGGTGTTGTTTCAATCTTACTACAGAAGGAGCATTCTATTGATTACTATAGAAAGAAATGATCTCCTTTGCGAAAGAAAGCTTCCACTTATGCTAAGGAGTTATGGGCTATTGCGGATGCGGTCGAAAAGTGCCGACACTATTTATGAGACAACGAATTAACTATTTGTACCCATCATACCGGAGTAAGCAATAGAATAGCTTTCAGACCCTTTGTTGTAGAAAATACAAAAAAAAATTAACAATGGTTCTTGGCCTTGAGTCTTAGCCTCGCCCGCCTGATGTTGTCGAAGGTTTCCTCCAGATCTGCCAAGTGTGTTCTAGCTTCTCTTGACCAGACCAATATAACATCAACGTATACCTCCATGTTTCTGCCTATTTGTTTTTCAAAGACCTGGTCCATCAATCTCTGAAACGTGGAACCCACTTTCCTTAGTCCGAACGACATCACTTTAAAACAGAAAGTGCCCATTTTCTGTGATGAAGGACGTTTTCTCCTCGTCTCCCCGAGCTATGGGCACCTGGTTGTACCCTGAGTGTGCGTCCATGAAGCTCATGAGCTCGCACTCGGAACTCTGGTCTACCAGACGGTCGACCGACGACAGCGGGTAGCTATCCTTGGGGCACGCTTTGTTGAGGTTCATGAAACCGACACACATACGCCACCCTACGTCCGCCTCTGCACCATTACCACATTAGACAACCATGTGGGGTATATTTCCTGGCGGATGAATCCCGTCTGAAGGAGTTTTGTAACCTCCTCCTTTGTTGCGTCCCTCTTTTCTGCTCTCAGCGGGCGCATTTTCTATCAGATCGGTCGAGCCCCTGGTGCTACTTCGAGCTTGTGCTCCGCCAACGTACGGGTGACGCCTCCCATCTCTCCTAGCTCCCTCGCGAATAGTACGTTCTTCGTTCTTCCTGAAGAGCTAGGTTGATTCGAGTGAGAGTGAACCCCTACCAGAGTGAGCCTGAGCGACTGAGGTATCCGAGCTGTTTCCAACGAAGTTCCTGACCCAACGCTTGTTCGAAACGTCGTCCAAACACTGATCGGGATCAACCTTTATCAGTTATATAACCTAAAACACAATGGGTCAAAAAGAGTACTCAAATATGGCTGAAAATAATCAGCACAAATCTTATTCGAACACACAAAATTCAGTGGATTTTTGTACTGAAAAACAATAAAATATAGTAAACAGAATGAGTCAAGAGTACTCAGATATGGTTGAAAATAATCAGCATAAATCTTGTTCGAACACACAAAATTCAGTGGAGTTTTGTACTGAAAAACACAAAAATATAATAACAAATGAAGATAATAACAATAGTTCTCAAAACACAAATAATATACAAACAGAATCAAGAACAAATCAGCCACAAGTTGGTTCAGATAGCCAAATAAATATGCTGAACACTGATCAAAATCAATTAGATAACTATCAAATAGAAAATAATTCAGATACTAGAATAGACAGTAACCAGAGGGTTCTAGAAAAACATATTTCAGTACCTCCAAATAAGCAAAAAACAAGCTTATGTGAGAGAAAATTAGTGAAATCAACACAACTTCAAGAATATTATCTTGAGAATGTCAAGGATTATCATGAGTCAAAATATCCCATGAGTAATCATGTATCTTACCATAGGATAAATAAACAAGAAAAACATTACCTCAAACAAATAACTATTCATGATGAATGCCAACATCCTTCAATGAAGCTTCAAAAGACCCAAGATATATTGGGTTGAGGCAATGCAAAAAGAGATGAATGATCTTGTAGAGAACAATGCATGGACATTGGTTAATCTTCCCAAAGATAGGAAGTCTATAGGATCCAAATGGATATATAAAATTAAATACAATCCAGATGGTTAAATAGAAAGGCATACAACAAGGCTAGTGGCTAAAGGATTCACACAAAAAGAATGTTTTGATTTTTTTGAAACCTTTGCACTAGTGGTCAAGATGGTAACTATAAAAACTATCATAGCTATAGCATCCATGAAAGAATAGAATTTATACCAATTAAATGTTAATAATGCTTTTCTTCATGGAGAATTGCATGAAGAGGTATACTTAAGACCACCACAAGGCCAGACCTTCTAGAAGAAGGAGATAAAAGAGTATCTAAACTCAACAAATCTTTATATGGCTTAAAACAACCCTCAAAGAACTGGTTTGAGAAACTAAGACGAGTACGCTTAGAGATTGGCTTCACTCAAGCAAAGTTAGATTACTCTCTATTTATAAAAAAAAGAAATCATAACATATTATATCTCATAGTTTATGTAGATGATATAATAATTACAGGAGGTACGTAATGAATTAGAAATTGGAATAATTAAAATCCAATTAGTGTGAAGTACGGATGATCTGAACGGAAATGATCTGAACGGAAGAGAGAGGAGAAGGTTGCGTGAAAATGGAGGAGGCGGTAGAAAAATAGTTGTGGTAAGAAGTAGGGTTTTACCCTTAGCTTCTTGCCTTTTATATTAAAATATTAAATAGCCCACATGATTTTGGTCCAGCCCATCTAATAAACTATTACAACATTAATTAATAGTTTAATAAACTATTACAAAATATTAATAAACATTAATCTTTTGGCTCCTTCTTGGGATGGATCATTGTGTGCTCCAGTGCATCCTTACATGATGGTGTACCTGTGAATACAATGTACAGTTTAACACTCCCCCTCAAACTGGAGAGTATGGCTCTATGATATGCAGTTTGCTTAAGAATAAAGCCATTTCCTTTTCCCCTAGTGCTTTAGTTAGTAAGTCAGCAGGTTGTTGGGATGTTGGAATAAATTCTAGACTTATTAAGCCTTGTGTAATTTTGTCTCTTATGAAATGACAATCTATTTCTATGTGTTTGGTACGTTCATGAAAAACTGGATTTTTGGCTCTGTGAATTGCTGACACGTTGTCACAATATAGTGAGGTTGGCTTTCCATCGAAGACACCTAACTCATGCATTAAGTATTAGATAAATGATATCTCTGAGGATACATTTGCCATTGATCTGTATTCAGCCTCAGCGGAAGATCGTGATACTACATTCTGTTTTTTCGACTTCCATGATATAAGTGACGTCCCTAAGGCGACGCAGAAGCCAATTACCGACATTCTTGTAACTGGGTATGCTACTCGATCTGCATCACAATGTGCTGTAATGTGGAGGTCTGAGTCGTGATGATACATTAATCCTCTACCAGGACAGCTCTTTAAATATCGTAGCACTTTGAAAGCTGCTTCCAAGTGATTTTGCGTTGGTTGTTGCATGAACTGACTGAGGGTGTTTATTGTGTATGTAACATCCACTCGAGTTATTGTCAAATAAATCAGCTTTCCTACCAATTTTCTATATTGTGTAGGATCACTCAATTTTTCACTCTTGTCATCGCGAAAGTTACTGTTTCTCTCGATCGGTACTTTGGATGGCTTTGCTGCTAGCAACCCATACTCATGTATTAGTTCCAGAATATATATTTTTTGATTAATATGTATTCCATTTGGTAAATAAGTCACTTCAATCCCAAGAAGTAACGTAATTTTCCTAAATCTTTAGTGTGAAATTTTGATTGTAATTTAATTTTCAAATTCATTATCTGTTTAGGATTGTGTCTGGTGATAATTATATCATCAACATACACAAGTAGATGTGTAGTGCTTGTTATGGTTTTCAATGTGAACAATGATTGATCAACCTTTGATTGTGTGAAACCTGTATTTATTAGTGTGTCTCGTAATTTTGCGAACCAGTTTCTCGAGGGCCTGTTCAAGACCGTAAAGGGAATTTGTGATGTAGATCTCCATGTAAAAATGTGTTATCAACATCCATTTGATATAATTCCCATCTCTTGGATGATGCCACAACCATTATGGCCTTTACTGTTACTAATTTTTCTACCGGAGCGAAGGTTTCTGTGAAGTCAATTCCCTCCACCTAAGAGTAGCCTTTAGCTACTAGCCTCGCTTTATACCTTTCTAGGGTACCATCTGATTTATATTTCACTTTGTAAACTCACTTTGATCCTACGGGTTTTCTTCCCTGTGGTAGATCTACCAGTTTCCAAGTTTTATTTTCTTGGAGAGCATCTATTTCATTCTTCATGACTCTCTGCCAATTTGAATTGGTAGATGCTTCTTGGTATGTTCGTGGTTCTCTTATTTTGATAATATTGTTTGTATAATTGTGGTGTGCATTGTTCGTTCTGTGGAATGACATGTATTCATTTATAGGATATTTTATTTTTGTGCGGAAGCTGTGCATATGAAGTCATCATATGTTTTCTTCCTGAAAAGATACGTTTCTACTTCTTGAAAAGATACGTTTCTACTTGTAACAAAGTTAGAATTTTTTTTAAGCAAGTAAAGTTAGAATTCTTGGGATCATATATTATGTACCCTTTTGTATGCATGGAGTACCCTACAAATATACCTGACGTGTATGGTGTCAAATAAAGCCTGGCTCGGCGGGCTCGGCTCGTTTAAGCTCGGTAGAAGGTTTGTTTAGTATTTGATAGATCATAGGTTTGATCTCCTATGTCTCCAAATAATTATTTCTTTTAATTCGAGTCCGAGCTCGCGGGCTCGAGCCCGAGCCTGATAATTCTTAAAATAAGCCGAGCCTGAGCCCGGTTCTATAAGCAAAAGCTCGGCTTGGCTCGGCTCGTTTGACACCCTATGGACGTGCATTTACTTGAGAATTTATTTTCTCTATTATTTTTATATGCATATGCAGTATACCCAAAAATCCTAAAATCTTTATAATTTGGCTTGTTTCCGTTTAGGATTTTGAAGGGTGTTTTGTTTTCAAGTTTTCTTGATGGCAGGCGATTTATTATGTGGGTCGCACATAATATGCAATGTCCCCAAAATCGATCAGGTGCATCTGCTCTAATTTTAATTGCCCTAGCTACCTGAGCCAAGTGTTGATGTTTGCGTTCTACTACTCCATTTTATTTTGGAGTGTATGGGCAAGTTAATTGATGAATTATTCCAAGTGATTGGAACAATTCTCTCATCAATATGCTTGTGAATTCGGTGCCATTATCAGATCTGATTATGGATGGCACCTTTCCAAAATGATTCTTTGTAAAATTGATAAAAGATCTGACTAGTGTAAAGGTTTATGACTTATATTGCATCCGAAACACCCAAGTGTTTCTGCTATAGTGGTCTACGATAGTCAAAAACTATGTATGTCCATGGACTGTTGCAATGGGAAATTTTTCCCATATATCTAAATGTAAAGTATGACATGCAAACTTAGATTTAGTAGTACTAGCATAATATAGCAGTTTACGTAGTTTAGCCTTAGGGCAAATATTACAGATATGATTTTTTGTTATGTTAATGCCCAAAATATCAAAAATAGGATGTAAAGTTTCATGCGATGCATGGCCTAAGCGGTCATTCCACGCCTGTGTGGTGACCACATTTGTGTAGGAGACATCCTTCAAAAAAATGTAGAGTCCTACTCGGAGATCACCCTGCTCAATCGTTGTTGTCAATGTCCTTTCCTGTATGATACAACGATTTGCATCGAATATAACCTTGTAATTATTTTGATATGATAATTTGCAATACGATATAAGATTGACAGAGAAATTTGGGATATAAAACACATCATGCAATGTAATTTTTGATGATAGCCTCACTTTCCCAATCATGCATACTCTACACACTCTCAACATACACAAGAGGGGAAGAAGAAGAAGTTGAAGAACTAGAACACACAACCGTGAGAGCAACTCCCACGCAAAGCTTGAACGAGAGTTAGAGCTTGAGCAAGAACAAGAGAGTGAGAAAGTAGCCATTTGGTAACTTGACCGTAGTATCTACGTCATGATGATGCAAGGCAGTAAATAACTTTTTATTTCCAGATAGATATTGTGATGCTCCGGTATCAATTATCCAATCGAAATTTCCAATTCCAGTTGGATCCTTATCATGACATGAGTGTGAATTAACAATGCATGCATTAATTGAATTCATATCCAGAATACATGCATTTGAATTTATTTTATTATTAAATAAATCGATGGTATGTGAATGGATGAGTTTGAGAGATATATTACATGGATTATTTAAATCTTCATTTGTGTTGCATGCATCGATTTTAGCATATGGGTAATATGATTCAATTCCATTTAACATGTTAACAATGTATGAACTAATTGGATGGAAACTAATGATGTGAAATAATAATTTAATTTTAAACACGTTCATACCAGATGATGAATTCAAAATCATCTCCTGCAACACCTTAAGCTGCTCGGGTGTAAATCCCTGGTTGCTTGTTTGTCCGTCCCCACTAGCCACGTTCATTGCACTTGCTGCCTTTCCTTTTCCTTCATATTCAGTTCCACCTTTATGTCCCTTTGGAAAACCAATCAATAACACTCATCTTTAATGTGTTCGTAGCGATCGCAGTGGTCACACCATTTATCTTTGTTCAGTTTCTTCCCAGCTCTACTATATTCAGCATACGGTTTAACATCTTTCTTGCCATTTGGTTTTGAACCAACACCTTTCTTGTTTGATGTTTCCATTGCAAAGGCAGTAGGTTCTACGATCTTCCTTTTGTAAATATTTTTCTATTTTTTCTCCTGTTGAACAATCTGAAAAACCTTATTAATTGAGGGTAAATTGTCTGAATTCAGAATTTGTCCTCTCACTTCCATGAGTGGTTCACTTAGACCCAACAGAAATTGTATTACACAATCTTCCGCCTCAATTTCAGCACATTGTTTAGCTACATCACATTCACATTTTCCACATGTGCACGATGGCTTCACAACGCAGGAGTCAAGTTGATCCCATAGGGATTTGATTTTCTCAAAATAAGTTGAGACAGAATCGTCGTTTTGTGAGATTACCGATATGTCATATTTAATTTGATAAATTTGAGGAGCATTTGCGATTTTATAGCGATCCTCAAGATCCTTCCATGCCACAACCGCCGACGAGGTGTACAAGAGAGTGGTGGCGATGTTCGGTTCGACGACATTGAAGAGCCAAAAAAAGACTAAGCCGTTGCACGTTTCCCAAGCGTCGATGCTTAGACTTCCCGTAGTAGGTTTTCGATTTCTCTAGTGGCGAATCCGAGTTTTTGTCGTGAAATAAGAGCCACCCGCATTGCACAGTGCCAACTATAAAAAATTATCCTCACCTTTCAACTTCTTGGTGACCAGACAAGAGCCGGGTGCATCCGAGGAGTGTATATAATAGATGCTCTTCTGGTCTTGATTTGCCGGAATCATATCCTTGTTACCCTCTAGATCCTTGGGCCAAAGTGGTTGGTCATCGGTTGAATGAGGAGTTGCCATTGCTACTGTTTTGATGGTCTTCGTCGTTGGCTATGTATGTAGATCCACCGGTAGGTTCTGATACCATATAAAGCTCCGATGATCTGAACAGAAATGATCTGAACGGAAGAGAGAGAAGAAGGTTGTGTGAAAATGGAGAAGGAGGCGGTAGAAAAATAGTTGTGGTAAGAAGTTAAGGGTAAAACCCTACTTCTTACCTTTTATATTAAAATATTAAATGACCCACATGATTTTCGTTCAGCCAATCTAAAAAACTATTACAATATTAATTAATAGTTTAATAAGCTATTACAATATTAATAAACATTAATCTTGTGGCTCATTCTTGAGATGGATCATTGTGTGCTCCAGTGCATCCTTACATGATGGTGTACCTGTGAATACAATGTACAGTTTAAAAATTAGAAAATTAATTCAAACTAAAAGATTTAGGGAGATTAATTTACTTCTTAGGTATTGAAGTTTGATATTACAACAAGAGAATATATCTCTCACAAAGAAAGTATGCCTTAGGTATACTAGAAAATTGTGGTCTCTCAGGAGCCAAACCCTCCAAACTACGAATGGAGAGGCATATAGACCTCAAAATGGATAAATCATCATGTATTTAAAACCCCACCTTTTATAGCAGGATAGTGGGAACACTCATCTTTTTAAACATCACTAGAGCAGATTTGAGTTTTCCTGTTTGAGTGAGAGGTGAGTTGGCAGATTCTCATTGTTTGTGAGTTAATTATTCATCTTCACTATCCATTTACATTGGAATGTGCGAAATGTTAACACATGAGGATACGAGATACATTAAGAACACAAATTTTAAGTTTCAATTTGAGTGAGAGGCGGGTTGCAAATTCTCATTGTTTGTGAGTTAATTTCTCATCTTGACTATCTATTTACATTGAGATATTGCAAATGTTGACACATTAAAATACAAAATACATTGAAAACACATATTTTAAGTTTCAATTTGAGTGAGAGGTGAGTTTGCAGATTCTCATTGTTTGTCAGTTAATTTCTCATCTTCACTATCAATTTAAATTGGAATATGTGAAATATTAATTAACACATTAGGATACGAGATACATTGAGAACATAAATTTTAAATTTAAAGTTGAGAGATGAGTTGACAGATTCTCATTGTTTGCGAGTTAATTTCTCATCTTCGCTATCCATTTACATTGGGATATGCGAAATGCTGACACATGAAAGTACAAAATACATTGAGAACACAAATTTTAAGTTTCAATTTGAGTAAAAGGTGAGTTGGCATATTCTCATTGTTTGTGAGTTAATTTTTCATCTTCACTATTCATTTACATTGGAATACGCGAAATGTTAACACATGAGGATGGATAGAAGATACATTGAGAACATAAATTTTAAATTTCAATTTGAGTGAGAGGTGAGTTGGCATATTCTCATTGTTTGTGAGTTAATTTCTCATCTTCACTATCCATTTACATTGAGATATGCGAAATGTTGATACATGAAAATACGAGATACATTGAGAATACAAATTTTAAGTTTCAATTTGAGTGAGAGATGAGTTGGCAGATTCTCATTATTTGTAAGTTAATTTCTCATCTTTACTTTCCATGTACATTAGAATATGAGAAATGTTAACACATGATGATACGAGATACATTGAAAACACAAATTGTAAATTTAAATTTGAATAAAAGGTGACTTGGAAGATTCTCATTGTTTGTGAGTTAATCCCTCATCTTTACTTTCCATTTACATTGGGACATGCGAAATGTTGACAAATGAAAATACGAAATACATTGAGAACACAAATTTTAAGTTTCAATTTGAGTAAAAGGTGAGTTGGTATATTCTCATTGTTTGTGAGTTAATTTCTCATCTTCACTATTCATTTATATTGGAATATGTGAAAAATTAACACATGATTAGGATACGAGATACATTGAGAACACAAATTGTAAATTTCAATTTGAGTGACACTGTTGACAAATTCTCATTGTTTGTGAGTTAATTTCTCATTTCACTATATATCCATTTAAATTGAAATATGTGAAATGGTAACACATTAGGATACAAGATACATTGAGAATACAAATTTTAAATTTCAATTTAAGTAAGAGGTGAGTTGGCAGATTCTCATTATTTGTGAGTTAATTTCTCATCTTCACTATCCATGTTCATTAGAATATGAGAAATGTAAACACATGAGGATACGAGATACATTGAAAACACAAATTTTAAATTTCAATTTGAGTAAGAGGTGAGTTGGCAGATTCTCAATGTTTGTGAGTTAATTTCTCATTTTTACTATCCATTTACATTGGGATATGCGAAATGTAGACACATGAAAATACGAAATACATTGAGACGCAAATTTTAAGCTTCAATTTGAGTGAGAGGTGAGTTGGCAGATTCTCATTGTTTGTGAGTTAATTTCTCATTTTCACTATTCATTTACATTGAGATATGCGAAATGTTGATACATGAGGACACGAGATAAATTGAAAACGTAAATTTTATGTTTCAATTTTAGAGAGAGGTGAGTTGGCAGATTCTCATTATTTGTGAGTTAATTTTTTATCTTCACTATCCATTTACATTGAATATGCGAAATGTTAACAGATGAGGATAAGAGATACATTAAGAACACAAATTTTAAGTTTCAATTTATGTGAGAGATGAATTGACAGATTCTCATTGTTTGTGAGTTAATTTCTCATCTTGACTATCCATTTACATTGAGATATGCGAAATGTTGACACATGAAAATACGGGATACATTGAAAACAACAATTTTAAGTTTCAATTTAAGTGAGAGGTGAGTTTGCAGACTCTCATTGTTTGTGAGTTAATTTATCATCTTCACTATCCATTTAAATTGGATTATGTGAAATGTTAACACATTAGGATACGAGATACATTGAGAACATAAATTTTAAATTTCCATTTAAGTGAGATGAGTTGGCTGATTCTCATTGTTTGTGAGTTAATTTCTTATCTTCACTATCCATTTACATTGGGATATGCGAAATATTGACACATGAAATATGAAATACATTGAGAACACAAATTTTAAGTTTCAATTTAGTGAGAGGTGAGTTGGCAGATTCACATTGTTTGTGAGTTAATTTCACACCCTCACTATCCATTTACATTAGAATATGCAAAATGTTAACATATGAGGATACGAGATACATTGAAAACACAAATTCTAAGTTTCAATTTGAGTTGACAGTTTCTCATTGTTTGTGAGTTAATTTCTCATCTTTACTATCATTTTACATTGAGATATGTGAAATGTTGATACATGAAATTACGAGATATATTGAAAACCAAAATTGTAAGTTTCAATTTGAGTGAAATGTGAGTTTGCAGATTTTCATTGTTTTTGAGTTAATTTCTCATCTTTAGTATCCATTTAAATTGGAATATGTGAAATTTTAACACATTAGGACACGAGATAGATTAAGAACACAAATTTTAAATTTCAATTTAAGTGAGAGATGAATTGGGAGATTCTCATTGTTTGTGAGTTAATTTTTCATCTTCACTATTCATTTACATTGGAATATGCGAAATGTTAACACCCGAAGATACAAGATACATTGAGAACATAAATATTAAGTTTCAATTTAAGTGAGAGGTGAGTTAGTAGATTCTCATTGTTTGTGAGTTATTATCTCCTCTTCACTATTCATTTACATTAGATATGTGAAATGTTGATACATGAAGATACAAGATACATTGAGAACGTAAATTTTATGTTTCAATTTAAATGAGAGGTGAGTCTCATTGTTTATGAGTTAATTTCTCATCTTCACTATTCATTTATATTAGATATGTGAAATGTTGATACATGAAAATACGAGATTAAATAGTTAATTTTTGATCATACATTCATTGGCAATGAAAGTGATATATGAAGTTGGGGTGAGATTCCCCGTCCCCGTACCTGGACGGGTGGGTACGGGGATGGAGAGGATTTTCCTACCGAAATCCTCGGCCATTTCCGGGTACGGGGATGGGGATTGAAATCCCCGCATCGGATAATCCCCGTACCTGAGGAAAATTGCATAAACACCCTATAAAAAATTTTATATTGTATAATTTATATAAATAACCTTATACAATATATTAAATAGATAAATCTATATTTAAAATCGTAAACTTAAATCTATATTTTTAATTAAAAATTTATAATCGTAAACTTAAATGATAAATCTATATTCTAATTTATATTAAAATCGTAAATTTAAAAATAAAAACTCAATCGCCAAATCCCGAATAACCTAATTCCTATTTCCTTCTCAAACATCCAACTCCAAGCATCTGCCACCATCTCCAACTCCAAGGTCCCCACCATAACATCTCCAACTCCAAGGTTCTTAATCTTATACATTGTTCTTAGCCACCATCCACCGAACATCTCCAAGGTCCTGTTTTAGGTATATTTAAAAATAATAATAATAATAATAATAATAATAATAATAAATAATAATAATAATAATATTTCAGTCGGGGACGATTTTTGGGACCGGGGATTTCCCCATTCCTGGTAAAAATGATCGGGTACGGGGAACTCAATCTCCGCCCCGTCCCCGTACCTGCTCACCCCTAATATGGAGGGAAAGTATTTCCCGACTGCAGAAGCAAGATGTTTTAACAACGGTGTAGTGTTGCCTACAATAACAACGGGGACGACGACGACAACGTAGATCGAAAATGGTTAAAACATAGAGAACATAAGGAAAATAACAAACCCTAGGTAAAACGAATGGTGGCGGTGAGAGATGGTAAGGAGACTGATGAAAATCACTCAGATCTTCACTTTAAATAGAATTTTTGACGGATCCCTAAACAACTACGTACGCGGATTTAATTAAAATATATTTGAACGGGTCATTTATATACTCGGACGAGCCGATCCGACCATCAGTACGTCCAAACATAAATTAAACTGAAATATTTAGTCTAATTAGGGGTGTAAATGGACCGGGTCTGGACTAGCTGGCCTGGACCTAAACCTATGACGTTAGTTTGGGTCTAGGTCGAGTCTAAAAGGAAAATATTTGAACCCATACCCATAAAAAAATCCAAGTCGAGGTCCAAATAGAGACTTTTACTTAAAAAAAAGTATACAAAAGTATACAAAAAAATCAATAATTTTTTTAGTAAAAGTCTAAAACAGTAAAAATTATTTTCGGTATTCGATGAATTGTTCATTCGGTGAGTCGTGTGAAAATCATGGTGATATTGCACAGACTGATCATAATCGTGTGAAAATCGGTAACGAACTGATCATAATCTTGTTAAATCATGATGAAAATTAAATACTATTATTGTTAGAATGAGAAAGTTAAAATTTCAGGGCTTTATATAGCAAGTGTGATTAGATTTAGTTTTGGGATTTATTTGTATAATTGTTAACTTCTAAACATATAAGGATTTATTCATAATTATAAATAATTCATCACCAAATATTACAAATTTAATTAATTATTGAATTATTAAAAAAAGTATAAATAAATTTTAAAAAAAAACTTATATAAAACATAATATTAAGTTTAAGACTCCTCCTTATGAACAATATTGCACAGACCTTTCCAAAATTTGATCCTATCAGAACCAATCACCTTGTGTTTCGTGTTCCCACCGTCGGATCCTATCAAAGATGGAGCGGAGTTAAACCTCCGATGACAAAGAGTAGCACTTAATGAGTACCTATCCGACCGACTGGCTGTCAATAGCTTCTTCTTTATTCTGCAAATCATCTTCGTCACGAAGTAAGAACTTGAATTCGACTTCGTTGACAGAGGATAGTGATTGGCAAACGAACCGATAAGGTTATATTTCTTCGACCATGGTTGTTGGAGGACCTCACTCCGAGGAGGAAGCGGGGAGGAAATTGTAGTGAAATAATTACCCAAGTAGTATTGCCGCTTATAAGTTTTTGGCACTTCCAGCTGAGACTCCCACTTGAAAGGGACAGTCGGAGGTGGAAAATAGTAGTAGACGTCGGTATCCATTCTGGCGATCGATGAGGAAATCTAGCGATCGATGACTAAGTTGGAAGATTCAATTTATACAAGTATTTAGCATTATTAAACACGATCTACAACACAAAATCACATATACCATGCATATCATAAACGTGTGTTTTCAGTTTCAACTGTATGTCTATGAAAGGATCACGATCTTTGAATTTGACAGACCAGTTGCGTGCAGAGGCCAGAATTTCTACGCGGGGATAACGGAATATATCTTCCACCCAATTATGTAATTCACTAAATTGTGTGGGAGTTTCGTTGTGTACGTATTTTTATTATGTCTTTCTCGAAACTAAATATTTTTATTAAATTTATTTTGATGATCTAAATAATTTAACATATTAGACAATTAGTATCAAGAAATATTATTTCAATTAAGCATAAACAACTAGGGTGTTTGATGAAGCATTTAATCTGCTACCAAGGCTCGCGGTGGTGCGAGGTGATGTCGGAGGCTCTGGAGTCCACGACGCCCGCTCTACGTCAAATACCTGCAAGAAGTGAATAGGCGATTCTCTTAGTGGTGCTCTGGTGGAGGTGGAACTTATGTTGTGCCTTTGAGTGTCCCCTTGGAATCCTTTTTATAGGGTCTCGGAGGGCGCGATCAAAGGCGGACATCGCGCCTATTGCCATATATGGGTGCATTTATGGCGTGGCCTGGCAGCGAGTAACGGTTGTAAATCGGCGATTCAGGTATGGAAATCGCCTATTTAGGGCAAATTCGCCGAGTTTCAAGGGGCGAGATATGCAGTCTACCATACTGCCGATCTGGGCCCTAACTCGGCGATTTGGTAGTCCAATCGCGATTTACGGGTTTACTCGGCGATTTAACGATGAACTTGTTCCGCACCGTGGGAGCCTTCCGAGGGTCCGGCGTAAAGCGACGGAACCCTAGTCCTTGTTGAAGGGCGTTGTTGGGAGTGATTGTCGTAATCAGACATGTCTCACCAGTGTTCAACGAGCCGAGTTGAGCTTTTGCTTATAAAGCCGGGCTCGAGCTCATTAAGGAATTGTCCAGGATCGGGCTCGGCTCGTTAAGGAATTGTCCAGACTCAAGCTCGAAGTTGGCAAACTCGGACTCGGCTCAGGCTCGAACTTGCAATTCTACAAATTGAAAGAAAAAATCTGAATATTTTAACAAAAATATCTATATTTATATCAGTAGGAACTTGCATTAATTGAGCAAGCTTGTTTACCGGGAAAGCCAGTTCCGTCTTGGTTATGGTAAGGTACTGTAGGGCTTCAATGACTTGACTAAATAGTGTTGAGGAGTCACATAGAATTTTTACTATCATACATTTAATTCGTGGATCCATTGGAATTGCTGCTGATTTCAAATTGTCCAGATCCACCTTATCAAGAATTGATTTTGCATATTGATGGTGTGTTAAGAACACTGAATTGTCCTTATCTCGTGAAATATGAATTCTCAAAAATTGTTCCGGATTTCCTAATTTCCTCACCAAAAAATGTATTGAAATTGCCTTAATCGTATTTTCAATAAATTTTTCCGATGAGCTGGTGAGGATGATATCATCAACATATACGATGAAAATTGCAAATACTCCACCTGTATCATAAATGAATAATGAGTTATCACTCACACTTTCTCTGAATGATAAATCGATCACTATATCTCTTAGTCGTTTGAACCATGCTCGTGGTGACTGTTTAATTTTGTATATCAATATTTTCAACTTGTAGACATGATGCGGGAAGTCAGGATCTGTGTAATTTGGTGCGACTCCGAATAATCTTTTGAACGATGACTCGCCGACCAATGCCGCAGATGGTGTGCTTGGACCACTTACAAGATGTAGAGCTTTTCTTCTAGCACACTCTCAACGTATAAGAGGGGAAGAAGAAGTTGAAGAACTAGAGTACACAACCTTGAGAGCAACTCCAATACAAATCTTGAACGAGAGCTAGAGCTTGAGCAAGAGAGAACGAAAGTAGAGCTTTGATCCAAAGAGAACTTTAGCAAAGATGGCAAGTGATGACTTTAGCTCTTGGGTGCGCACCTCCTTTTATAGTAGACGTTGATGGCATGGAGGTAAATTCTTCATCTTCAAAACACCTAGGAAGAAGAGATTCAAAAACTCTCATTGAATACTCCATGAATGATTTTCATTGGTGGAGAGCTTCACTTGAATTTGAATTTTCATCTTGGGAGATTGTGTAACATTAAATCCAAGATCATGATTGGATTTCATCTTGGAAGATTGAGCCTCCACACGTTGTTTTTGCACTTTTTCAATTTGAACTATTCAACTAGGATTTTGTGCAGCATTAATTGAATCCAAGATCCTTGTAGTTAATATGTTGGATACGCTCTTGGAATCTTTGTTGTGATTGCATTTCTACACGTTTTCTACATCTTGGGTCCATTTGAAGCTTGAATAAAGAGTTGTAGTTTTTACACTTTGTTGATTAACCTTTAAGACATTGATCAACTTGAAACAAGAGTTAATGCAAACAAATAGGTGTGCATAATTAAATACAAGCTTCAATAATTAACTTGATTAATAATAGAGATTTGTTTGATGAAAATAATATTGATATCATTTTAGTTTAATCATATATCATGTCAATTTTATCTATATGAGTTTAATAGACTTATTCTATCATTTCTATGTAGCTTTAACTCATATATTTCTATATCTTGTTAATTAGGATTTACTGCACTTAGAATTAATTAATAACTAAATATTTTATTGAGAATCTTATTTCTACAATATTACGATGATAAGTGTGATTGAATAAAGATAAATAAAGTACTGAGTATTGCAGGTTTCTGAAGACAGAGTAGATAGATGATGGATGATACTAAAGCTGAGACGTTGGATGATGAGCTCGGATGATCGTGAGCTGGGAAGACTGATTCGAGTTGGAGATGATCGCAAGCTTTGAGAGAAGGACAGCAAGAAGACGAATTGATCCAGGGATTCCACTCTGTAAAAGTAGAACCAAAGGCACAAATGTATCTTGGGTTTGCATGTTATTTATAGATGTTTATTTTAATTATCCAACCAACGGCTATGTTAGCCTTTAATTAGGGGATATGAGTGATTGTTGAGATCTTTAATTGTGATTTCATAATTTAATTTGATTATGGTTTTTTTAGTAATTTCCTGATTACGTTGAATTAATGTAATTTTTATTGTCAACTTTTAATGAATACCTCTATACTTCCTCATCTCCTCCATTTATTTTCATTGAGATACTGAAATGTTGACATATGGAGATATGAGAGACATTAAAAATACAATTTTTAAACTTCGATATGAGGGGTATTATTATTAGAAATAATCTAATTTAGAAAATGTATTCTTAATTTCAATTGATTTAGGGATTTGAAATCCAACCAATGAAGCATTGTAAATATTATAAATAAGATAAGAACTCGGTGGAAAAAACCACAGTTCATTCTCACATCTTTAATCTACACTCATTCATTTATAATCTAGTTGGAGGTATTCAAAAAATATTAAAAACAGGTATTTACTACTCTAATTTCTA
This sequence comes from Zostera marina, assembly GCA_001185155.1. Taxonomy (NCBI): domain Eukaryota; kingdom Viridiplantae; phylum Streptophyta; class Magnoliopsida; order Alismatales; family Zosteraceae; genus Zostera; species Zostera marina. The sequence continues at coordinate 32,950 of LFYR01001476.1, read as the reverse complement.
TTAACCAGATTAAATTAATTTTAATATATATGACTAACAATTATCGATCATATTAATTTATTTAAGATCATATATTATTTAAAGATGGATTTAGTTCTCATTTGTAATTAAAAAGATTCAAAATCCCTTATCATTTTTGAGATTTTTTTGTCGCTGCACACCGGAAACACTACATTAACCTAGTGTGGCATAGATTGAACACACTACACACTTATTTGAAGACTTTGAAGTTTAAAGACTCGGTTATAATTTCTAAATTTTCTAATCACTTTTGAAATATTTTGCCTTTGCTATTTTCTATATTTTTGTCAAAATTTCTACTATATTCTATATTAATTAATCTAGAAGTCTACAAAACTATTCTATTGTTTAATATATATAAGGAACATTTGTTAACTTTTATAATAAAAAGAATTCCATTTTTATAATATTTTTTGTTATATTAAATTTCTATTATATTTATAACTGTGAATTTTAAATTAATATACTTAAATATAAAATGTTAATTTATATGATTATTATAAAAAAAATTACAATTGTTTTTAATTAATATGTTAAACAATTTAATAAAAGATTTTGATATTACAAAAATACTCGATATATACACGATTTAAACAATTTGATATATACTCCATTCTTCTTAGATTCATCCTTCTTAATTTTTTTTTTCATTTTTCTTAGCATATAAGGCTGTCGAATTTCCATTTATTTTTTCTTTGTTGTAAATTTTTTAGCATTCCTATATGCCTGACCCGCCCTGTTCTGTGCCCCGTTTTCCCAGAACGGGGCGTTTTCCATAACAGAGCGACCCCGCCGGCGTCCCGTCCCGTTCTCACCCTTGGTTTAGCCACACAAAAAATAGATAATACATAAATATCTTTTCTATTTCTAATATCTTACAATATATATATTCTCTCTCGACCCGTCTTTAAATTATTCCCTACAATGTCTTCATCGTCATCTATCGAATCTTCAATTGTAACCAGGTTTTCATCAACAGATGGGGAAGAAGTGAAATTCAAGAGATCTATGTAGGGGTAAGTGGGTATATGACTGGGGACAGAGAGATACCTGGACCAAATTAAATTATGGAATTTATTTTTATTGATTTTAAACAATAATGTAAAATACTGAATAAAAAAATAAGAAGTCTGAAATTATAGTTCAAATAGTTAAAAATTAAATAGTTCAAATGTAAATAGATAATAATTAAGTAAATTAACAAAGATTATCGATAAAAATTAATTTTTAAACTCTTTAACTTCATCAACTTCTTCACCACTAGCAAAAGATCTTCTTCGTGGCGACCAAGATCAATCAGGCTCATAGTTTCTATGTCCGGAATAACCGAGTTTGATTTCGGAATTTGAGGTTAAAGATTAAGGGAATATTAAAATGTAGAGGGTCGAATATAAATTTTTTATGAGTATATTTTGAATATAAATTTATGTATTTAACATATTATATATGGTTATTTATATAAATTATACTATATAATATTTTATATAAGGTATAAATATATGTCTGTGATACAAAATATGAATACGTGTGAAATTGTGAATGGGTGTTGATTAAATACAAAATATGAATACGTCTATGATAAAATCAATTTGGATACGTATATTCTTACTCGTTAAATAAGATCAAAATGAATTACACATTTACGAATACATAATCTAGGCATTGTGAATGATAGAAATGATTTTAAGTTTGTTGTTTGAATAAAATATTTGAATATGGATATATTTGTGATAGAATTGTTGGGATATTTATATATATTTACGATGAAGACGATTAAGGTTTTATCAAGTTTCATCTATTTATAAAGATTCATCCATTTGAATTCGATTTCGTTTTTATGTTAAGGGTAGGTTCAACGAAATCGATTTTCTATGTTTAGTAAGATTTATCTAGTTTCATCTATTTATAAAGAAGTAATCAGGCATGTTTCACCAGCACTCCCCCCTGAAGAGAGCACAAGAAATATGCGTGTATCGCAGTACCCCCCCCCAACCAAGGTTCAATGTGTGTGATCCAGCACCAAGGCCAAAGCGACAAGATGAGATCGAATCATCCGCCCACAGTGACGTAATGATTCAGAATCCATAGGCCAAAGCGTCAAGAATGTATCGAGTTCCAGGCCACGGTAACTCTGTTTATAGTCCTTCCCTGATCAGGGGCGACTGCACTGTGTTATCGAGGCCGAAGCGACAAGATAAATTCCGGCCAAAGCGACGGAATACGATTCAGGTCGGAGCGACAGAATCGGGTTCTTGCCAGAGCGATAGAACCAAGTTCTAGCCGAAGCGATAGAACCAAGTTCTAGCCGAAGCGATAGAACTAATGTTTATAGTCCACTCTGATCAAGAGCGACTTAAAGTCCTCAACGACGGCCCCCTTCAAGGCTTTTTAGCGACAAGATGGGTTGAGATCGTTAAGGCCAAAGCGATAGAACGATCTCTAGTGTATCAAGGCAGAATGCGACAAAATACTTGGACTCACTATTAGAGTCTTATTCTGGCCAAAGCGACAGAATAATACCTGCAAAAAAGAAAACATTCTGGCCAAAGCGACAGAATAATACCTGCAAAAAAGAAAACATCCTGCAAAACAACTAGATCAGTCTAAAAACGCAGAAAACATCCTGCAAAACAACTAGATCAGTCTAAAAACGCATATGACTATTGACCGAAAATACCTCTTGCGATATTCTTCTCCTTACTTTAGCCAATCCTCGGTGAATCTGGGCGAAGCGACAGACTCACCGTGCTCATGTTTGACGACTTCTGGCCAGAGCGACAGAAGTGTCGGGAGAGCTTGTGATACTCTCCCCTGAGGTTTGACAATTTCCGGCCGGAGCGACAGAAAAGTCGGGAGAGCTTGTGATACTCCCCTTTGAAACCTGCATAAAAATATGTTCTGGCTGAAGTGGTAGGAGTGTCAGAGAGAGTTTGTGATACTCCCCCCGAATTGTGATAACTTCTGGTCGAAGCGACAGAATTATCGTGGAGAGTTTGTGATACTCCCCTTGGAATGAAACGACTTCTAGCCAAAACGACAGAAGTGTTGATGAGAGTTTATGATGCTCTCCTCCAAAGATGGGCGAGACGGCTTCCGGCTAGGGTGACAGAAGCGTCGGAGAGAGTTTGTGATACTCCCCCTGAAATCGTGCCGTTGTGACAGATTGTAGAGTTATGCTTTGGATGTTTGTGCCCGAGGCGATAGAATTATTGAGGAGAGCTTGTGATACTCCCCTCTAAAATCATGTCAACCCGACAACTTTTTAAAATATTGGTGTAACGGAGGTATTGGAGGGAGCTTGTGATACTCCCCCCGAGAATCATGTCGTCGTGACATATGAAATGAATTTTCGAAATATTTTGCAATCTTTCTATTTTGATTATCAATGAACTACCTTCTGTCTTTTCTTTGCCAATCTTCCATATAAACTACCTTTAAATTGTAACCTAGGCTCGAAACTAGATTCACAAGCCGTAACTTAGCCACTCTGGACGTAAGTTAGACTCTGCTAACCCTCGCTTAGCCACTTTGGACGTAAGCTTGGTCGTACGAATCGTAGTTCAGTCGTCAGTTAAATTAGCGGATAATTTATATCTCCAAATTGACGCAGAGTTGCAAAGAATAGTACCGATAAACCAAAAATTAAGATGCACAATATTATTTGGAATCGTAGGGTTGGATCCACAATTTAGGACTACAATTCTAGATTTGAACCCCGGTGTTTTAGCCAAGCTCCAGCCATAGCGATAGAGTGACTCTCGATCCTCATCAAGGCTATAGCGACAAGATGGGATATGATCATTAAGGCCACAGCGACAAAATTAACACCAGGGTACCATTAATTGTAGTCGCAAATATTTAGAATCTCATGTTTGATTCGTAACTCGGAGTCGTAATTTAGATTCTTAAGTCGCACCTTGGACTTGTAAATCGTAAACTTGACTTGTAATCGTAATTTAGACTCTTTGTCGTAAATTAGATTTTGTAATCATCACTTAGACTCGTGGGTCGTAAGCTAGATCTGAGTAACGGGTGTCATCCGGCCAAAGCGACGGATTGATTCCTATGAAATTATCCCTTGTAGGTTTGCTGTATTAATCCTAGAACCGTAACGTAGGCTCGAAACTGGACTCGCAAATCGTAATTTAGACTCTTTGTCGTAAATTAGATTTTGAAAGAGAACTTAGATTCATAAATATTTGGAATCTTAGGGTTTGATTCGCAAATATTCGTGAGAGTCGTAATTTAGATTCTTAAGTCGCATTTTGACTCGTAAATCGTAAACTAGACTTGTAATCGTAATTTAGACTCTTTGTCGTAAATTAGATTTCGTAACTATCACCTTGACTCGTGGGTCGAACAGATGATAGATAAGGTCGAAGCGACGGATGTCACCCAGCCGAAGCGATGGGTGATTGATCCGTCTGAAGTGATGAATGATTATTCTAAATGTTGCATACATATCGCAGAATAAAATCGCTGTTAGATTGCGACAACTAATAGAACAATAGAAGCGACAACCAAAAGAGTAGATGAGTTCTTTTGATGTTTGGTTGCCACTGACGGATGCATAACCTATTTAGTTACTCTAGCCTATCTTTCTTCTGACAGATGGTAGTTACCCACTAATAGCGTGACACACTTGATTGTGAGTGTGAACTGTGGCTTTGGTTGCCATCACTGTCATAGGATTGAGAGCGTAAGCTATGGCTTTGGTGACCATAACTTTTACCAGACTGAGAGTGTGAGTTATGACTTTGGTGGCCATAACTTTTACCAGACTGAGAGTGTGAGTTATGACTTTGGTGGCCATAACTGCTACTGGATTTAGGGTGTGAGCTATGACTCTGGTGGTCATAACTGCTACCCGGAGACTCCTTGCTGTATCGAAGAAGAGTAGTCGAGGTTTCGGATTGGGAACTTGTATCCTCGTATGCATCTTCTTTAGCATAGCGAGGTTTCTTTCGGCTGGACGGCTCGAGTTCGTCCAGCTTGTCATTGTTCTCCTCTTCTATACGATTGATCTCGTTGGAAGAGGTCGGGCAGGGTCTCCACTTTATGGAGCATCAGATTCCGGGCCAAAGGGGAGAAGGGCACCAACCCTCTCACGTATCATGCTATGGTCAGACTTGGGATTAGATCGTTCACTTCTGTCATCATCGAAGTGAACTTAATCGTGTAATCCCTCAGAGACAGCTTGTTCTGTCGTAGTGCCAGTAGTGCGCTGGCACTGTGTTTTATTCTGATCATCCCCACATGTTGGGCGATGAACTTGGAAGAGAGGTCCGTGAAGCTGGAGACTGAGCCAGCCGGCAGACCGGAAAACCAACGATATGCGTTGCCTTTCAGAGTGCCTGGGAAGGCCCGACACAACAACCCATTATCGGTAGTTTACGGCTCCAAGATATTCAGGTAGAGGTTAACATGATCCTCAGGATCTGTCGTTCCATCGTACGAGTCTATCTTCGGACACCGCCAAGATTGCGGAAAAGGTTTTCTCAGGAGGTCCCTATGAAAAGGTGCCCTTCCTATTTTGAGAAGATCATGTGGGTCCCTTAGATCATGCTTGCCTTTACGAAGCATTTCCTTGATTACCCTATTCATGAGTGTGGCATCGTAATCCGCACGAGTCGTGGAACTCGAAGGTACACCCGAGTGATGTACTGCGGACCTGTGGTGAGAACCGAGATGCTTGTGTCTCTTTGTTTCACCGTGGTTGTCTCCCATAGGAGAGTGATGCGAGTTGGATTTGGGTTGCCTTGAGATTGCAGTTTTCTTTCCCTTGAGTTCTCGAAGCTCCTTGGATATCCTTGATTCGGACCGATGATGTGTACTTAAGTTTGTCTTCCTCAAAGGTGGGTTAGACTTGCTTGTTGTACACCGTACGGTGGTCCGACTCCTTGAAGCCTCTAGGTTGGTTATCCTTTTGTCCAACTTCAACATGAGAGCATGCATGTGCGCTAGCCTTTCCTGTGTTGTCGGAGTTGGGTTCACACCCCCATTTAGTGGGAGTGGTGAGGACACCTCATGTGTAGGTGATGGCGCATTAGAGATTGGTACAGTACGAGAACCAACCCCTCTGCCAGAAGCTCCTACCTCAGTAGCAGTGGCGAGAGCTTTCTTTTAACGATCCTTAGTAAAAGGAGCCATAAATGGGATGGTTGCTTCTATCGGGTCGAAGCAACAGACTACGAGTGGAAGTTCTTCCGAAGTGTCGGAAGCTATGGGTAGGTACCTGCCCCCCCGGGTGTTACAAAACAGAAAAAATTTCGTATAATATTTCTTTGTAGTTTTGTGACCCCCTTGAGCAGTGTTACTAGTCCCCAAAGTTTGAAATCTGCAAAAAATATCGAAATTTTTTTGCAGTTTTTTGGCAGAAAATTGTGCCGCCGGAGGTGGTTTTTGGGATGCCTCTTTAGACCTATCCCAGAAAAGATTCCTTGCACTGTTGGGAAATTCTGCTCTTTGGTACTCGTAGAGAAAACTTTTTTCACGTGATATGTGGTCTCAGAATCCCAAAATCAGATCTGGGTATTCCGGGGGTGGACCGATGAAATCACTGGAAGTGAAAAAAGGTGAAAATCCCCATACTTTTTTTTTTACCGAAACGACGAGGCGAATCCAACCGTGGCGATGGATTTTCGTTTCGGTAAAAGAGCTGGGCTATGAGTAGTCTTATTCAGCCAAAGCGATGAATGAAGACGATGATCGAATGGACGAGTTTACCCCAAGATAGGCGAGTTTGCCCAAGATAGGCGAGTTTGCCCCTTGATAGGCGAGTTTTCCCCTTGATAGGCGAGTTTGCCCTTAGATAGGCGATTTTTGCTTGGGAAAAATCGAACCTATGCAAAGACGTAAGTTCCCAAAGCAAAGGATGACTTGACCGAGCTTGTTCATAAAACAAAGAAATAAGTCGGCGAGATAGGGGAGAACTCGGCGACTTTAGATTTCGAGGTGTTTTTCGAACAAAGTCGTGGACAACACTCTTAGCTAGCAGACGATATCCGGATCGGGCGATTCTCAAGGATAAGTCGACGATTTAAGGCTAAATCGGACCTGAACCGAGAATCAGACGATCTAACTCGGCGATTTTTTAACAAACTCGGCGAACCTTCTAGCTAGGAGAGCTCGAGCCGGATTTTTAAAAAATCGCGATTACGACGGGATACCGGTGGTTCGGTAGTCCCACAGACGGCGCCAGCTGATGAAGCACTGAATCTGCTACCAGGACTCGCGGTGGTACGAGGTTGATGCCGGAGGCTTTGGAGTCCACGACGCACGCTCTACGTCAAATACCTGCAAGTGGAAACTAGGCGATTCTAATGAGACTCGCCGAGTTTCGTAGTGATGCTCTGGTGTGAGAGAGGAACTTGAATCGTGCCTTTGAGTGTCCCCTTGAGACCCTTTTTATAGGATCTCGGAGGGCGCAATCAAAGGCGGACATCGCGCCTATGGTCATATATGGTAACATTTATGACGTTGGCTGACGGCGAGTAACGGTCGTAAGTCGCCGATTCAGGTATGGAAGTCTCCTAGTTAGGGCTAACTCGGCGAGTTTCTAGGGCCAAGATGTACAGTCTACCATACTACCGATCTTGCCTTAACTCGGCGAGTTATCCTGTATGTCGGCGACTTGGTAGTCCAATCGGGCGACTTACGGGCTAACTCGGCGATCTGGACGATGAACGTGTTCCGCACCGTGGGAGCTCTCCGGGGGTCCTGCCATAGCGACGGAGCCCTAGTCCTTGTTGTAAGGCGTTGCTGGTAGTGACTGACGTAATCAGGCATGTCTCACCACTCAACTGTATCACAAAGGGCACACTTTGTTCGAACCACTATCCCCCAATTGTTCGAATGTTCTTAGCTTACCCCATCTCAATCTCCATAAGCAGAAGGCCATCTTTGAGGTACGTGTCCACACTCCTACAGCCAGAGGATCAGAGACGGCTGTCGGTGATAATTTTGCTCTTATAAGGCTCGATTTTATACTACCGCTGATTGAGCAATCTAGTCCTGCAGAATAGCATAATTTGATATCCTCTTTGACCCTCAGAATGCTAGACCAGATTTGGGGAATCTTTGGGGTGGATTTGGATTTCCGTCAACTCTCTCCCTTTGGAATAGCGTGCCTGCATCCAAACCGCCCATGGAGAACTCCCATTCCAGATTCTATATGCCCATTTGACCCTAGCAACTCTTGCGAGTAGCACCGGATCCGCCAAGCCTAGACCCCCGTCCTCCTTAGCCATAATCATTCTGCTCCATGCTATACCTTTAGAGTCTCCCCATATAAACCGATAAATGATTTGTCGTGCTTTTTTGATAACCATCATGGGAATTTTGAGACATTGGAACCAATACTGTAGCTTCCCCACTAAAACCCAATTTGCAACTTTTCCTCCATATGACAATGCTCTGTTTTTCCTTTAATATCCCTCCCAACTAGAGGCACACCTAGATATTTAAGCGGTAAAAGGCTTTCCTGGAACCCCATCAACTGCAGTAGGTCATCCTTGATCTGATCACATGAATTGGAGAATATCATCGAACTCTTGGAACAATTAATTTCCAGTCCTGAATTTTTGGTAAAGTCATCCAGAATTGCCTTAATTGCCCTCAGAGTTATAGGATTAGCCTTTGCAAAGCATAGTACATCGTCAGCGAAAATGAGGTGTGTTGGAGAGATTGCTCCCCCCATAACGAAGGTATTCAATTCTCCACATTTTTCGATAAAATGCATTGACTGCGAAAGGTTCTCCATAACTAAATTGAAGAGGATCGGTGAAAGTGGATCTCCTTGCCGAAGTCCTCTTCCACTGCCAAATTGAGCCGAAGGCTCTCCCTCTATGAGGAAGGAAAAGGTCACGGTCGAGATACACTGAGTGATGAGTCTGACCAATGCTCCTGAGAATCTCATACTGACCAGAGTAATACGAATCACTTCCCAGCTAATTAAATCAAATGCTTTAGTAATATCAAGGCTTATACAAACTCGTCTAGCCGTTGCCTTCTGATTGAAACCTCTTAATAATTCTTCCGCTAGGAGGACATTATCAGAAATGATTCTACCCTTTGTGAAATCCGCTTGATTGCCTGAGAGTAGCTCTGGAGTTACAAACCCAATCCTATTAGCCAATAACTTAGATATAATCTTATAAATAGTGTTTATCCCAGAGATGGGTCTATAATCTCGAATATGCGAGACCTTTGGAAATTTAGGAATGATAGTGATGAATGTATTATTGATGTGCTTTAAAGAACCTCGTCCATCGAAGAAATCCTCTATAAGCGCCATCACATCTCTCTTAATGTGTCCCCAGTATCGTTTGAAAAAATCTCGCCGTAAACCCATCGGGTCCTGGGGCTTTTTCCGGACACAAGCTAGAGATCACTTCCCACACCTCCTTCTCCACTTGCCTCCGCGCCATCCAATGATTCATCACTTCAGCCACTAATTTCGGGAACCATCTCAGAGGGTTGTCGGTGCTACTGTTCAAAGGATGTCTTTCACGAAACAATTCTTTAAAATAAGTGACTCCTTCCATCTCCAGTTGGTCCCTTGTTACTAGTGGATTCCCTTGATCATCTAAGTTAGGGCATCCTCCGTTGTCGGTGCGCGAAATCCTCCCTCAACACCTTCTCGAGGTCCTCATACGTATGGATTGACCCCACGGGAAGCATTTTGTACCATGCGATCGTGTCCCTCTTTAGCGCCCTGCAGAATATTCGACACTAGATGTCCTTGCGACCGGTCCTATCCTCCATGTTCATTCTGAATGCGTGGAGGTATTCTACCGGGTCAGTATCCCCTTTGTACAAGAGGATCTTTGGGGCTCTCCACGTGACGGGGTACACGGCCGCCAGCAAGTATTGCGCCAAAGCTTCTCCTCCGACCCCGTAAATAGTCATGATCGCACCGCTTCCGGGTTCTCCTCCTCCCCCTCTATCCGACTCGAGGGTGTGGCGGTCGATGGTTAGTTGGAGGATCTTCTCCTACAGCTGTCGTTGGCTCTCCTGCAGGGCAGAGACCAACTTGGTGAGTTTCGCCTTATCCCGCCTGTCGTTTCTTTCTCGTGCTTGTCGCTCCTTTCCGCGTGCCTGGTGTGGCGACGCCTGTCATGCTCTCTCCTGTCCCTTCTTTTGGCAGGGGATGGGGACTTGCTAGGCCTCCTCCCTCTCTTACCTTCGTGGGGCCTGCACAATCTCAAGTACGAGTTATAGGGCTCAGTCGGATCTACGCTGGCCTCCCACGGTGGCGTCCTTCTTTCTAGTGTTCTCTCGGAGTCAGTGTGCAACTGCTTCTCTAGGTGGCGCCGCGTGTTCTCCCTCCTATGGACGATGCTTCTGGTGATCATCTTGCTCCTTCGTTCGGGTAGTGTATAGTGTTCACGTCAGGGTCACCACTGATGGTGTGTGGGCTTACAGACGAGCCTCACACACACAACTCACTCTTTACACCTGGTCTTCTCTCTCTCAAGTTTTCAGCCTCCTCCTCTGTTGGACAAGAGGAGGTATTTATAGATTTAGCCATGGGCATCCCTTGGCCCAGGCCTTTCGTGCGGTCAGGCCTACGATCCATGCTCCTTCGCGCTGCCGGGTCCGACCGTGGTTGGTTCGGTCCATGGTCCGTTAGACGGGCCGTGGTACCAACACATAGATATTGTAGTAACACTTATGTGTTTTATTTAGATTGCTTTTACATTGAATTAGTGTTTCATTCACATTAAATTTACAAAAAAACAATTCAAGTCTGATAACATCAAAAATCATAAGTATGAATCCAATTTAACCAAATTTTCATTCAAAAAATATGGTAAATTCAATTGAGAACTCATTACTTAAATACGAAATATGATCTTGATCATTAAATATATAATGAATGCTCACTTAATTTAATCATGGATGATAATATCTTGGCAATAATTTCGAGTAAATTACTTTGAGCCATGTGGGTTAAAATTAAAAATAAATGAAAGGATAAGATTGAGGTTATCTAAAGTTTTCAAATGGTAGGTTCTCATCTGACCCTCAAAAAATATATATAGAACTTTTTCTATACTATTTACTGAGACGTTGCGTGCAATCTTTTAAAGATCTAAAGTTTCTCTATTATTTGGAATGATATGGTTTAAGCTCGTTAACATGTTCATCATATCTTATGATTATATCTTCTGCTATTTCATCTCTTCATTAATTTTGTTCAATTTTGTGCTTGATATAGGATCTCGTGCTTGATCGTATCACCAATATCCAGATATTCGGATATACAACCTAATTAGAATGGAACGATCCATTTAGGTTTTGAGGTACTCTAGGTCGACTTTTCCATTTTGACTTTGACTGGGTCGACTTTTCAGGTCAACTTCCTCAAGTCGATCCTAGAAAGTCGAACGAGAGTCAGATCTAGGTTTGCATGGCAGTTTGGTGGTTACTGGCGGTCACTTTCAGTCATTAGGAGGGATTGATTTTTTGGAGAGCACTTTGAGAGATCACTGAGAGAAAGTGGATAGAGCATTACCGAGTTCGAACGTGTTTCCTAGTGGAGTTTTCGGTCTGATGCTTGTTCGAAACGGTCCTCGACCGATCGAGTTCCACTCTTATCAGAATAGTCATTTCTTTTTTTTGGTCTAAAGATTTATTTCCCCTAATAATTATTTAATTAATAAAAAGTTTTCACAACCCTGAAATATTTTAATATATATTTGTAGTCATCATTCAGATCATCGAAACCAAGTATTTTGAAATTGATGATACATTATCACGAATTTGGTCACGACACTATCAACAAGAGCTTCAGATAGCCTAAGGTGAATGGAGATACACATATAGGTTAGAGGAGGTTCCAAGCCGACTTATGAGAAGGTCGACTTTTTCAGAGATCGACTTTTCAGAAGTCGACCTGGATAAATTCGACCTCTAGAAAAGTCGATTTCAGAAAATCGACTTGGAACCAGATCTGATCAGTTAGGCGGTTACGACCTTAATGACCAGATTATCCTAATGAGCATAGGGTCACTCTCATTCATTTGGGTAGGTTGAATTTCAGAGAGAAATTTAATCGAAGCAGAGTCAGAGCAACTGAATAGTTCGAACTGATTTTCCTGGGGAGTTTCCAGTTTGATGCTTGTTCAAAATGTCATCGAGCACTGATTGAGTTCCACCTTCATCACAAATATAGATATGATTGGGTAATAGCATTAATTTCCATCTTTATTTGATTGAAATGCAGTTACAAATTAGTAAAATTTCCATCAAGAATTTCATATAATAAAATTTGATAAAAATCGTGATTTTTATATCAAAAAAATATAATGAAAAAATTAAATAAGACAAATGAGAAAATATTAATTAAACAATAAAAATTAAACAACAATCCATCCATCCATTCTTTATAAAACACAACTATCTGGATTTTTGATATTCTTCTAAATTTAAACAGATTAAATTTAAATATTTTCTGTTTGTATCATTCAAATTTAGACGTCAATAAAAAATGTGATCGGCTCCCCATATGGCGCCATTTATAAAAACCAAAATTTCACATGTTTTCATGCAATGTAGACATAAATGTTTATGTTCCACCCTCACCGCATTTATTTTAAATGGTACCCAAAATAACCCTAAAACGGATGTTACTTAGTGGTGGGTCTGGATCCCAAATTAGGTATGGTAAGATACCTGAGGAGGGGTCGAGGAGTCGGGTTGGAGTCCGTTCCTTAGGAACAAAACTCTTTTGGGGTGGACGGGTGGTGGTAGTTACCCTACGTTTGCCCCACGTCTGACTAGTCGACTTAGTTGATTGTTGACGATTTCGATCCTTGCCTTCCTTCGGGGAGGAAGGGAAGGAGGATGTCTTCAATGGACTATGGTCGTGTGGGAGTATCGAACCCTCGGGTGGACACAAGCACATGGTAGGCGGAAGCATGTCTAATATTTTTGAAGGGTTTTGAAACCGAGATGAGAGGGAGAGGTGTGTGGAAACCTGAGGCTAGCCAGATGAGTTAATTTTTTAGAGAGTGTATGAGTTGTCTTTTTTTTATTACGATTTGTGTTAATTGTAGACTTCGGGCGTACCTCTATATGGGGCCAGGTACAGCGGGGCTCACTGCCACGTGGTGTACTATTTTTTGGGTATATATTTATCACGATTTTTATTAAAAAAAAAAGAAATCTGTATATGAAGTTTGATATTATTTTATATTTTTATCCTAAATTTTTTTTTTACAAATAAATTCATCAAATTAAATTTATATATATAGTAGTTATTTATAAATGCATCCATGAGATATCATGTGAAATATCATTTATTTTATCGTTAGTTTTTTATCCCAAGTGGTGTAACCCACCGTGGCCAGGGCAGATATTCAATCCTGTTTTTCATTTTTTATCCCGTTGCCCCGATCATATTCCCGAGGCGGGTCTCGGGGCAAGGCGAAACCCAGGCAGGTCGCTTCGGTTTAAAAAAATTAATTTTTAATTTTTTTTTATTAATTTAATTTAAATTATATTATATTATATATAAGATTATTAATTAAGATTGAATTTTTTAAGAATTAAGGTAAAAAGTTTACCCATTTTAAATTTTAGGTTTACTTTTTAATTTATAATTTTATAATTTCAGACGGGTCGCCCTGGATCTCAGGGTCTGGCGTGGGTCTTTAAGCAGGGAGGTAGGGTGCCTGACCTGCCCCGTTTTATCAGAACGGGGCGACCTGTCCTGTTCTCACCTCTAGTTTAGCCACACAAAAAATAGGTAGTAACTAAATATCTATCTTTTCTATTTCTGATATCTTACTATATATATTCTCTCTCAACACGTCTTTAAATCATTCCTTACAATGTCTTCATCATTATCTACCGAATCTTCAATTGAAACCAGGTTTTCTTCAACGGATGGGGAAGAAGTGAGATTCGAGTACTCTTCAACGTCGTCATCTAAGGAAATCTTCAAAGGAAACCAGATTTTGTTCGTCGTCGAAAAGAAAAGATGAGATGGAAAACCCTTTTAAGGATGAATTTTTGGATTGACAAACCAGTATTATTTTTGGACTCATCGACAAAATCGCGAAAAGCTGCGATTGATTCAAAATTTTCTGATGAAGAAGATACGGCAACTTCACGGTAAAATGAAATTGATGAAGAATGAACGTATTTCAAAATAAATACACATATTTAGCCTCCCACCAGAGTACCGGTTCCCGATGGATCTATATATATCTTCAATTTTGATTAACAAGTTTTTTATTAAAAAAAAAGTAAACAAAAATTAATATATGTGTCAAAAAATATTACATTGGAGATGATACACTTCTTCAGAATTAAGTCCAATAATTAAGATTTAATAACTTTGAGTTTTTATCTAATTATGGATATATTATGAATTCTTTATGTATGAATTTTAAAAAATATAGATGGTTTCTGATGCAAACTATTATAAAAAAAATTGTGAGATGAGATCCACTCGTGATGATGAGATCCGACGTACCGCATCAAAAATGCTAAACAGTCACCTTCCATATTTAACTCTTCTAAATATTAGTTCCTATTATTCATCGTTTCTTCCACAGTTCTATCCCCTATTCATTACTTTATTTCCTCTTATATATGTCATGTCACCATTTCATTCAACAATTAAACAAAATAAATTAAACATACCATTTCCCTACAATGTCTTGATACCGAATCTTCAATTGTAACCAGGTCTTCTTCAACGGATGGGGGATTCGAGAGATCTCTGTAGGGGTGAGTGGGTATGACTGAGGACAAAGAGGTACCTAGACCAAATTATTGATTTTTTTTTAATGATTTTAAACAATAATGTAAAATACTGAATAAAAAAATAAGAAGTATGAAATTATAGCTCAAATAGTTAAAAATTAAATAGTTCAAATGTAAATAGATAATAATTAAGTAAATTAACAAAAATTATCGATAATAATTAATTTTTAAATTCTTTAACTTCATCAACTTCTTCACCACTACCAAAAGATCTTCTTCTTGTGGTGACCAAGATCAATTGGGCTCATAGCTTCCTCGAATATTGAATTCTGTAGATCTTCATCGTTTGGAACTAGGATTGTATCTTTGTGTAGTATGAGATCCCTTTTAATTGAATAATAATTTACCTCAGTTGGTGCGGTGACTGAGGCGTATCCAGGAGGGGGCAAGGGAGGGCAATTGCCCCCCCTAAAATTTGGAAAAAAAGCGAGGACCTATATGTAATAATTTTTTTTATAGGGGGTTAAGTGTAATTTTCACAATATATTAATATTTTTTAAAGGTTAATATATAAATTTCACAATATATTAATCTTCAAACCCTCTTCTCCCCCGTTTTCCCCCAAATCCATCTTCTCCACTTCTCTTCTCCACTTCGGGACTCTAGCTCTTCTCCGGACTCCGGGAATCTCTTCTCCACTTCTCCCTCCGTTGCTACTTGTTGGATTCTCTGGTATTTATTTGTTGAATTGTTGATCTTGTTTGTTGTTTCTACTGCTCTTCATGTCTTGACTCTGGAACGTTGGACACAACCAGGTTTGTCAGATTTTCTCTACCTCCAAAGTCCAAATTAATTTTTTTTTATGTTCATTTGGAATTAAAAATTAAAATAGTTTGATCACAAATCTATGAAACCCAATAACTCTGCTTACGTTGTTTTTTTCCTTTAATATTACGACACATTATCATATCTAATCATCCCTTTTTTACCCAGACTATATAATGCCTACGAAAGCAAATCAATGTATAGCAAGATATTGGTGAGATGAAAATCTTAACGATTTATTCTTTTTTTTTGGTTCTTAGACATTTTATTCGATTTAATTTCATCGCAATTTCTTTGCAGATAATCATTTTGGTTCTACTGGTGCCCATATTGTTTGGATTTCTTCTATCTTATCTCTTATAAATCATTTTACTTTCTTTAGGTAGTTGTTCCTTTTTTGCCAACTTATGATATTTCTGGAAATTGAAACCTAAGAAGATTTGCTTTATTTAGAATTCGATCATTTGGATTTATGAATGTTATATTGATTATCCTTCATCAATAATGTGAACCAATTCTAGACTTTTGGTGTATTAAATGTACACAATAATTACAGTGAATATGCTATTAATTATATGTGTCTTCGTCGTAGGACATTGAAGTAATGTAAAATGTATTTGAAATTTTTATTGTTAATTAAATGAATGTATTTATTTTTAATTTGAATATTAATTAATGTATTGAATATTAATTAATGTATTGAATATTAATTATGGAATGAATGTATTGATTTTTTATAAGCTTTTATAATCAATTATATGAATAGGTCAACCCAAAATTTGTATAGGTTTTTTAATTAGTACAAAAAAAAAATTTCGCCTTCGGCGAATCTTGCCCCCTGCCGAGGAATCCTGGATACGCCACTGGTGGTGAGTATTATAGCCCATAAAGTCCGGTAAGATTGATCGTTCTCTACTTCTATTTTAACTATATCCACCAAATCGGAAATGGATGTTGACATTATATTCATGATCACTTCCTCGTCTACTAGATTCCAATCCTCCCTCCTCGATAGAGCATCGACAATGATATTGTTTTCCCCAGTCCTGTGTATGACGTCGTACGAGTAACCCATTGATTGATGCAAAAATTTTTGTTGTGCAGGTGTATGAATCTTTTGTGTCAAAATATTTTTCAAACTATCATGATCGGTTACTATGACAAATCTTTTGCATAAGAGATATTGTCTCTATTTCTTTACAGATTCCACGATGATTACCATCTCCTTGATGTAGGTTGAGCTGTAGTGGACTGAGCAGGAATTATTTGCTAAAATATGCAATTGGTAGCTTCCTCTGTGTGAGCACGGCCCCCATCGCGAACCCAGATGCGTCCGTTTCGACAGTAAATGACTCTTGGAAATTTGGCAGTCTGTGTATCAGAGTGCTTGTGAGAGCTTCTTTGAGTTTGGAGAAAGCTTCGAATGCCTCATCGGCCCATTGGAAGTTGTCTTTGCATAAGAGTTTGGTCAAAGGAGTTGCGATTGTTGCGTATTACTTGACAAATCGTCGATAATAGCGGTCAGTCCTAAAAAGCCATGCAATTGTTTAATACTTTTTGGGATTGGCCAATTTGATACTGCCTCTATTTTAGATTGATTAACTTCAACTCCCATTGCTGATATTTTGTGACCCAGATAATTTATCGATTCCAGAGCGAAGTCATATTTTTTTCTATTAGCTACCAATTTGTGTTCAGCCAACGTTGCCAGTGCTAGTCGGACATGACTCAAGTGAGATTCCCAATCTTGACTGTAAATAAGGATATCATCGAAGAAGACAAGAATGCTTTTCCGGAGTTGAGGTTTGAAGACGGTATTCTTCGTCGATTGAAAAGTCGACGGAGCATTACAGAGCCCGAAGGGCATAATATGGAATTCATAGTGTCCGTCGTGCGTTCTGAAAGCCGATTTATGCACGGATTCGGGAGTGAGATGGATCTGATGAAATCCTGATTTTAGGTCGATTTTCGAAAAAATATTTTGGACCATGTAACTTGTCAAACATCTCATTGACAGTAGGGATCGAGTATGCATCCTTCATTGTTATCTCGTTTAATGATCGGTAGTCGCCACAAAATCTCCAAGTTCCATTCTTCTTCCTCACGAGTATAACCGGTGATGAGTACGGTGATTTGCTAGGCCGAATGATTTCGTCAGTGAGCATGTCATCTACTAATTTTGTGATTTCTTCTTTTTGATGGTATGGGTATTTGTATGGCTTTACTTTAACAGGACTAGCTCCCGAGTGTATCATTATCTGATGGTCAGTAGCTCTCGGTGGTGGAAGGCCTTCCAACGGGTCGAAAGCATTATTTGTACTGCTAGAATTATTTGTACTGCTAGAGCAACTTCAATTGATGGTGTGGTTGACTTTGGGTCGTCTACGGAGTCAACCTTGAGGAAAAATTATTGACAATCTTCATCTTCTAATCTGATGTCTTCAAAAAATGAAACTGCGGCTGGTGTTTTATCCTGTTCAGACAAGGTATGCATGGTATTGGATCTTCTACCGTAGTCGAAAGTAACAGGGACAAGGGTTTGCAACCATGCAACTTCTAGAATTATGTCGGCACCCTGAAAGGGTACCACATGAAAGTCAACGTCGAAGATGAATGGTCCAAAAGTAAGGAAAATATTTCTACAAACATTTTGACAGATCATGGTGTTTCCGTTGCCGACTAGTATGGGAAGTTTGCTGGAGGTGTCCACCTGTAGTTCTAGTTGCCGAACCCACTTTCCATGAATGAAATTGAGGTTAGCTCCTGAATCTACCAGTATTTGGACTTGTGTCCCGTTCACTATGCCTTGAACATGGATTGTTCTCGGGGTTGCTTCTCCAACTAACCTGCACAATGTGACATCCTAATTTTCTTCCATCTTTGTAACTTGAACTGGTTGTGGGTTCTCTGTATCAGGTTGCTCGGGCGATGATTCTTCTTCTAATCTTGCTTCTAAATAGAGGACCTTGGTTGGATGTTTGCATGTATGTCTCTGGAAATATTTTTCGTCGTAATTAAAACAAAGTCCAGCCTCACGTCTCCTTGCTTGTTCTTCACTTGTTAATTGTTTGACTCCCGATGGAGGTTACCAACTTTGGGTGCAGTTGAACCCACTTAGGTGAAATGGAATTGGTGAAAACTGACGCACGATCGGTGGTGGTAACGGTGGAGAAGGAGGTATTTATATGAGACTCGGATGGCATTGTGATGTCTCCTCAGCGTGGTGAAGTCTGGTGGCCGTGGTTGCAAGATCTGGTGGTCTAGTCTTGAGAGGATGGCCATCATACCATCTTCTAATTGGGCGATTGCTCCGGCGGAGTGAACCTGTGATTCCGTTTGTGAGGCTGCCAAATCATCGAGGCGTTTAGCAAGTGTTTGGATATTGTTAGTTTCATCAGATGGTTGTGAGGTCCCGTCAGCCATGGAATACACTCGAATGAAAGCACCAAATGTAACGGCGGCGTTGGGCCGTTAGCTCCGATATTTCGTCGGAGGGGAATTGAGTAAACTAAAAATTAACTAAGTAAACTAAAAGTAACTGACAAAGTATTCTCCTCTCTTTTCTTCATTCAAATACTATTTATACAACCGCCAATGGCAGCCGCTAACGGCAACCGTTCACAATTGGTTTAACAATTGTTGGACCATATTGAAATAAACATAAAACATAAAGTGATTATAAAATGTTGTAGGGTAAAATTAATAATTTTCTTTCCCAACAACTAGATTATGCAGTAGTCGTTGAGATTGGTTGGAGATCGACGTAGTCGTTTGTTAGGAAGTTCGGTCGTAACAACTATCAAAATACTTTTATTTCTCACTCCTCCTGAAGATTGAAGGAGACCGGAGTGGAGCGTGAGCAGCATTAGGTTTTAGGGTTTGGCGACCAAGAGTCGCAGAGAGGAATGAGGGGACGATTGGGAGAGACGCGAGATAGGGTTTTTGAGTTTTTGAATATTGGAATTGAAGAATAAATTATTACAACTTGCTATATATACTAACCCTAGTTTCTAATGGGTCAACATCCGAGTTGGGTCTGTTATACTTAGTAATAACTTAATTAAACTAAAACTTAATAAACCAGACTTAATAATCTTAATACCCCCCCTCAAGCTGGAGAGTGTATATCATAGAGTCCCAGCTTGGGTAGTAAATTGCGTAATGATTCAAGGCTTGCTGGTTTTGTTAGGATGTCTGCTACTTGTGATGTTGTAGAGACATGTTGTAGTTTGAATAATCCAGCTTGAAGATGATCACGAATTAAGTGGCAGTCAATCTCTATGTGTTTGGTTCGCTCATGGAACACTAGATTTGTTGCAATATGGATTGCAGCCATGTTGTCACAGTGTAATATTGTTTCTCCTGATGGTTTTACCTGCAAGTCATTCAAAAAATAGTGCAGCCACATTATTTCACATACAGTTGATGCCATAGCTCTATATTCACTTTCAGCAGATGATCTGCTTATAGTTGTTTGTTTCTTTGATTTCCATGCTATGGCTGAGCCACCTAATAGGATTGTGTATCCTGTTATGGATCTTCTGGTGTTGGGACAATCTGCCCAATATGAATCACAGTAGGCCTCTAGTTGTAGAGGTGCATCTCTTTTGTATAGAATACCTTTACCTGGTGTGCCTTTGATATATTTCAGTATTTTTATAGCAGAATTAAAATGCGATTGTTTTGGTTCTGCCAAGAATTGGCTGTGGTGACTAACAACAAATGAGATATCAGGTCTTGTAATTGTTAAATATAACAATTTTCCAATCAGCTTTCTATAGGTTGATGGTTCTTTTAGTAGAGTATCATTCTCAGAGTTTTTATAATTATGAGACATTGGGATTTTGGATGGTGATGAGCCCAATTGTCCAAAATCATGTAAAATGTCAAGAGCATACTTTTTTTGTGATAGGAATATGCCCATGTTAGATTGAGATACCTCAATTCCTAAAAAATATTTGAGCTTGCCCAAATCTTTTATATGGAATTGGAGGTGTAGATACTCTTTTAATTTTTGTATCTCAGATTCATCATCTCCTGAAATAATCAAGTCATCCACATATATGAGTAGACAGGTATATGATTTCGCATTTGATTTAAAGAATAATGTATAATCAGAGTGAGATTGATTATACCCAAATTTAGTCAAGGCTGATGTGAGTTTTTCATACCAATTCTTATTTGCTTGTTTCAAGCCATATAAGGATTTTTTTAATTTGCAAACCCTGGTGTCATCTGCTGGTAACATCCCTGGAGGAGGGGACATGTAGATTTCTTCAGATAATTCACCATGTAGGAAAGCATTGCTCACATCCATTTGATATGTTGTCCAACTCTTGATTGAGGCCACTGCTAGAAGGGTCCTGACAGAGATGATTTTTGCCACAGGTGAGAATGTCTCTTTGTAATCAAACCCTTCTATCTGAGTGTGTCCCCTTGCTACAAGCCTGGCCTTTAGCCTTTCAATTTGGCCATTAGATTTATGTTTCACTTTGTATACCCATCTGGAGCCAACAATCTTTCTTTCTTTTGGTCTTGG
This sequence comes from Zostera marina, assembly GCA_001185155.1. Lineage (NCBI taxonomy): Eukaryota > Viridiplantae > Streptophyta > Magnoliopsida > Alismatales > Zosteraceae > Zostera > Zostera marina. The sequence goes on along the minus strand of LFYR01001476.1, from coordinate 11,847 downwards.
TACTATTTCCCAAGTATCATTTAATTCTAGAGCTGCAAGTTCATCATTCATGACTCTCACCCATTCAGGGCTTTGACTTGCTTGTTTAAAAGATGATGGCTCAGTTGTAATAGAGATTTTGTCTAAATAGTCAGTGTGAGAGGTGGATAGCCTTTTATATGTTAGGTAATCATGCATAGGGTATGAAGTGCCTTTAGATTTACCATTGCTTGTGGCAAATGAACAGAAATAATCATTCAATTTTGTTGGAGGTCTTCTATGTCTGCTTGGGTATCTTAAACTTGGTTGTGAATCAGCTGGAGTTTGATTTGGTATTTGTTTAGCTTCTAGGTTTAGAGGTACTATTGATAAGTCACATGTTTGATTTGTTTGTGTTATCTCTGAGAGTTCAGAATTTGATATAGTTGAATTTGTGTCTGAATCATCAGAGATTAACTCAATTTGATTTATCTCAGAGAGATCAATGCCAGTTGTTGGATTTTTGTTTTGGTTTTTCGTTATCGTTTGATTGTTTGTTTTATCCTGATCCTTATTTAGAGGGAACACATCCTCATAAAAGGTCACATCTCTACTTGTGGAGATGTGATGGGTATCTAATTCATATATGATTGAACCCTTTTGGGTTGGGGATGAACCTAGATATATGCACTTTTTTTCTCTGGGGGAGAACTTGTCTTCTTTAACAAGACAAGTTACATAGCATAGGCAGCCAAAGGTCCTTAGACCTTCATAGTCAGGCTTCCTGGAGTGCATAAGTTCATATGAGGATAGGTTATGTGTTACCTTGGATGGTAACATGTTGATGATCTTGGTTGCTTGAAGTATTGAATATCCCCACAACTCAATTGGTAGTGTGGATTGTAACTTCAGTGATCTAGCTACATTTAGGAGGTGTTGATGTTTCCTCTCAACCACACCATTTTGTTGTGGTGTATGGGGGCAACTAGAGTAATGGATGATTCCATTTGTTTTTAGGAATTCATCCATGGTTGAAGAGAAGAACTCTCCACCATTATCAGTCCTTATAGCTTTGATAGACATATCAAAGTGGTTTTTGATGAGGGCATGCAGATTTTTAAAAATAATGAAACATTCAGACTTCATAGCAATTAAATAAGTCTAAGTATATCTAGTATAGTCATCAACCACAGTCAAAAAATATTTCTTCCCATGGACTGTTGGAGTGTGAAAGTTCCGCCACACATCCATGTGAAGTAAATCAAATGCATGTTTAGTTCTAGATGCATGTAATGGAAATGACTACCTAGGTTGTTTAGAGAAATGACATGTATCACAGTATTTATCAAAAGTAATATTTTTAAAGTCTAAAGAAAGATTGTTCAAAATGTGTTTGAGTCTATCACTTGAAGTGTGATCCAATCTTTTGTGCCATGTTGATGTTGTTATGGCACCTGCAAAACAGTTTCCACCACTGGTTTGTGGCAGACAATATAGTCCTTTCTTCATTTACTCTGACCAACTTCCTTCATCTGAACCTTGTCATATATGAATGCACATGATTTAGAAAATTGAACTGAATAAGTATCATGTTGTGTTAACTTGCTAATGGATAGCAAGTTTACTTGAAAGGATGGGATATAATATACATCCTCCAATGTCATGTCGGGTGAGATGGAGATATCACCCTTTTGGGACACTGTTTGGCTGTCCCCATTTGGTAGTGAGATCTTGAATGGATCACACTTTGTGAGTTTTAGGAATAAGGACTCATTCCCACTCAGGTGTTCTGATGCACCTGAGTCAATGATCCAGTATGTATTTGAATAATTTAAAAAAACATTATTAGCATTACCTGAGTTGTGCTTAGGCAGGGGCTTTGGATTATACTTTTCAGAGTAGAGGGGAAAGCCATATGGACCAATAGGATTATCAGGAGATTCTGGCTTCTTTACATCATTGTCCCAAGCTGACCAGGTCTGTTCAGAATTTACACAGTTGGCAGAGCCTTGTGGTTTATTGATCACAGTAGCTGTTGAGGTAGTAGGTTTGGATCTTGTGGCAGATGTTGTGTTTCTGGAAGGGTATCCATGCTGGTTAAAACATTTCTCATCACTGTGCCCAAATGCAGCACAGTGAAAGCAGTAATACCTTGTGTTTACTTGCTTGCCACTCCTATAATAGATGGGTTCAGTTGGGGTAGGAGGCCTTTTCCTTTGTGTTGATGAGGAAGGAGTGTTTGTAGGTTTGGTTGTTTGATAGGGTGCCTTTCCCTTAGATGAGTAGAAGGCAGAGCCTTGAGTGGTGTTGGTATTGTTGATCAATTGTTGTTGGGCCTCTTCATGAATAACCATTGAGAATACCTTCCCAAAGATGGGAAGCTTATCCATAGACAGGATGGTTGACCTTATCTGCCTAAAATTATCATTCAAGCCCATCAAGAATTTTCTCACCTTTAGTCTCTCCTCCCTTTCATTGATTCTCCCATTCACATTGCAGGTGCATGTGATGCAACTACACCTGGGTACCTCACCATAGGCATCAACCTCTCTCCACATAGTCTTAAGGGTAGCACTGAATTTTGAAACTGAGTTTGAACCCTGTTGGAGTAGAGAAATATCCTGTGTTAACTGAAATAGATGGGTTTCATTGGACTGCCTGTACTGATCCCTTAGATCAGCCCATATTATAGAAGCATCATCAGTGTACATGATTTGAGAGGCTATCTCCTGTGAGACAGAGCTCCATATCCATGGCCTTATAATCCCATGACAAGTTATCCAGGCCTCATGTTCTTCCTCTTCATTCAGAGATGGTTCCTTTATGGCTCCATTAACAAATCCTAGCTTTCTTCTAGTGATTAGCATTGTAGTCATTTCCCTATTCCAGGGATAATAATTTTGGCTGCCCTGTAGGATATTTATTATGGTTGGGGGAACATAATCTGTGGATTTGAAAAAATAAATGGATGTGGGATCAAACAGTGGGCCACCAAGTGGCTTCTTTTGTATTGTTTGAACAACCTGGCCAGATGAGACATCCTGTTGAACATTCTCAGTTTCTGACATGTAGAAGACTCTGTAACATTTTTCATGATCATAAAATAGTATTAATTCGATGTTTACTGATCTTGAATGAATCATAGATAGTAAATCATAATTTAGATTAGGTGATTTGATTTGGTCAGTGGTTACCAACCCACCTTTGATTTTAATAGAGTATCTGAGTAGCAGCGGAAATACTATAAGATTAACATTTATTTTGATTAACATGTATCTAGTAGAGTGTATCATATAACAGAATAAGTATTTACTATGAAATGTATTATTTGGCATGAAACATATCATTAAACTATGGTGTGATATTGAGTATATTTTACTTAACACATTGTGTGTAAATACATGTGTAAGATACCAGTCAAGTGTATGATGTATAGATATCATGTTAACATGAACTAGTCTACCGAATAATATATCACATGAAGAGTATGTGTATTTACTGTTGATGGTCAACAAATAGCAGTGATTTATATGCATTAGTTCACATTTACATAAATACAGCATAACCTGAGACATGAATATATCAGTGTTTTTCATTTTCATGTGAGATTTTATACTTAGAAATGGCATATGAAATAGTGTGTGAAGACATGCAACACATAATAGTATAGATCTAAAATATCTGCTTATGATTTCGTGTATAGTATCGTTATCAAAATGATAATGAGATATCAAAGACAACAGTGACAGGAGTGATGTTGTGCAAAGACATGCAATGAAGAATCGTTTGGATCTAAGATGATCAACATGCATGACATTCATAACATCTAGATATATTTTATCACAAACAAACTAATGGAGTTCTTTAGATATACCAGACTTAGTATTTGATCAAGAACAAGTGTCGAGATCCCGACAGAGTCGGAACGGCGTGAACCTGGAAGGTTTCGAAAGCTTTTCAGTGAGATCAACAGCACAACACTCCACGAGGCTCTGATACCATGAAGATTGAAGTTGACCGGAGTGGAGCGTGAGCAGCGTTAGGTTTTAGGGTTTGGCGACCAAGAGTCGCAGAGAGGAATGAGGGGACGATTGGGAGAGACGCGAGATAGGGTTTTTGAGTTTTTGAATATTGGAATTGAAGAATAAATTATTACAACTTGCTATATATACTAACCCTAGTTTCTAATGGGCCAACATCCGAGTTGGGCCTGTTATACTTAGTAATAACTTAATTAAACTAAAACTTAATAAAACAGACTTAATAATCTTAATACCTCCATGATATTGCACCACCTGCGTTTTAAAGATGTAACCAAATATCGACTTCTTTTCTTCTTGACATCCACAAAGATCTGAATCAGAATATCCAATAACAAATGAAATATCTAGCCATACTTGAGAATACATAAGGCTCACAATAGAAAAGTCTTTATCTAATTCTTTTTTTAATTTGTTGAAGGTTATTCAGCTAAACTCAACTTATCATACAACCTACAGCCTATCGCTTAGGATGGACTCATAATCCATCGCTACAGTTGAATTCGTCTCTTCATTTATACTCCAAATAAATTTAAAAAAAAAAGAGATTTTCGCCATTTCTCTCTTTTATTGATTCTGTCGGTCCATTTCTGAAATACCCAGATAAAATCTTGGGATTCTAAGACCATAATTCACTTGAAAAAAGAGTTCTCTACGAGTACCAAAAGACAGAATTTTCGAAAAATGCATGGGATTTTCTGAGGGATAGGTCTAAACAGACATCCCAAAAATCACCCCCGATGGCACGATTCTCTGCATAAAAATTGTAAAAAATTTCTCATATTTTTTGCTAATCTCGAACTTTGAGGGAAAATAATACTCTTCAACTAGGTTATAAAAGTGCAAAGAAATAACATAACAAAAAAATTTCAATTTTGTAACACCTGGGGGAGCAGGCACCCACCCATAGCTTCCGACGCTTTGGAAGAACTTCCACTCACTATCTGTCGTTTCGTCCTGATAGAAACAACCATCCCATCTATGGCTCCCGTTACTAAGAGTTAGAAGAAGACTGCTTCCATTACTACTAAGGCAATAGCTGCTAGTAAGATGGCTGGTTCTAGTACTGTACTAGCCTCTAATGCACCACTGTCAACACAAGATTCTAAGGTGCTCACATCACTCCCACCAAATAGCGGAGTGCCTATACCACTCATGCTGAATGGAGAAGTGAACCTGGTGATACAGTATTTGAGACTTGATCACGACACCAACAATCAGAGATTGATGCAGCCTAGAATGGATGGTGAAATACCCGTATAGGTGATGGGATCGGAGGACCATGTCCGCTTATGGGGAGATCGACTTCTATAGGTCGACTTTGCCAAGTCAACTTTTCCAGAATTCGACCTCAAGAAGTCGAACAGGAAAAGTTGACCTGGGTAAAGTCGATCCTAGGGAAGTCGACCTGGAGCCAGATCTGAGCGGTTAGGCAGTTACGACCCAAATGACCAGATTACCCCCATAAAATGCCCTATAAATAGAGGTTCATTTCCATTCATTTGGGTAGGTTGTATTCGAGAGAGAAATTCCTAAGCAAAGAGAGCCTGAGAAACTGAAGAGTGCGAGAGATTTTCCGTGGAGTTTCTAGCCTAAGGCTTGTTCGAAGCATCGTCTAACACTAATCGGGATCCACCCTTATCAATTGGCACCATTTGTAATTTCAAGCTACTTATAACAGAAAGCTATTCGACTTTTTCGAGAGGTCGTAGGCCAGGAAAGCTGCCTTGAAATCGAGCTGAAGCTCTCTAGTTCGAGTTTCCCAGGTCAAGATCTTCTTTCACAATTTGAGTTCGACTTTCGTAGTCCAAGGTCAACTTTATGAGTTCCAGTTCGACTTTCAGAGTTGAACTTCGACTTTCTTAGTTCGAGTTCAACATTCCTATGTGGCGATACACGCCTGCAATCACATGCTCTCTTCAGGAGGGAGTACAGCTGATACATGCCTGATTACGCCTGTCACTCCCAGCAATACTCCTCAACAGGAACTAGGGTTCTGTTCGCTTTATGCCAAACCCATGGAAGGCTCCCACGATTGCCAATCTTGTCCCTAAATCGGCAATTCCCCTCCTGAATCGCCGATTTACGACCGTTACTCATCGCCAGCCCACAGTTTAATGGCTCATTAATGCGGGCCATTATGACTCGGGAGCGATGCCCGCTACGGAGTGCGCCCCCAAAGACCCCATAAAAGGAGTCCCAAGGGGTCACTCCAAGGCATCAGATCAGCTCCACCCAGTCTAGAGCAATACACAGAGAGAATCGCCGATTCCACACCTTAATCGCCGATTCCCTCTTACAGGATTTGACGTAGAGCGTGTGGCGTGGACTCCAGAGCCTCTGGTATCTTCTCACACCACCACGAGCCCCTGTTAGTATTTTCCGTGCTTCATCAGCTGGCACCGTCTGTGGGAATATCGAATCGCCGATATTCCGTCGTAATCGCCGATTTTTCTTTGCAAAGTCCAGTTTGAACTCTCTCCGAGAGATCGCTGACTTTTTCGACTGAATAAATCGCCGATTCCATATTTGAATCTCCGATTCTTGTCTGAAGCTTTCGTTGGATTTCTCCTCGAAATCACCGACTTCACTCATAGAATCGCCGATTTAGGAATCGTCTATTTGCTAAGAGTGTTGTCAATGACTCTGATCAAAAGACCCTGAAAAGTTGAAATCGCCGATTCCACCTAGGAAATTGCCGAATTGCTTGGTTTTTTGAGTGAGTTTGGTCAAATCTGCTACAAGGGGTTCGCGGTGGTGCGAGGTGATGTCGGAGGCTCTGGAGTCCATGACGCGCGCTCTACGTCAAATCATATTGGATATTCTCTCTGTAGTGCTCTAGATTGATTGGAACTTGTGTCATGCCTTGGAGTGACCCCTTGGGACCCCTTTTATAGGGTCTTTAGGGACGCACTACGTGGCGGGCATCGTGTCTGTTGCCATAACGGGGCGCATTAATGGCCCATTATGACGTAGGCAGGTGGCGAGTAATGGCCGTAAATAGGCGATTTAGGCAGGGAATCGGCGATTTAGGGGCGAACTCGGCGAGCTCTAAAGGGCGAGATATGCAGTCTACAAATACTGATGATCTCGGCCTCAATTCGGCGATTTACTACTAAACTTGGTGATTTGGTAGCCCAATCGACGATTTACGGGTTAACTCGGCGATTTGACGATGACCTTTGTTCCGCACCGTGGGAGCCTTCTGGGGGTCCGACATATAGCGATAGAACCTTAGTCCTTGTTGAAGGACGTTGCTGGGAGTGACTGACGTAATTAGGCATGTCTCACCAGTACTCCCCCCTGAAGAGAGCACAAGAAACATGCGGATATCACCAATATCCCCCCCCCAAGCAAGGTTGTATGTGATCCGCATCAAGGCCAAAGAGACAAGATGGGATAGAATCATTGTGGCAACAACGACACAATGATTCTGAATCCATTAAGGCCAAAACAACAAAATGGACCTGATTCTGGCTGAAGCGACAGAATCTAGTTCTAGGCCACAGAACTATGTGTTTATAGTCTGACCCTAATCAAGAGCGACTTTTTCTGTGCATCAAGGCCAAAGTTTATAAGGGTGGAACCATATGCTTCCACTCATTCTAGGTTATCTCAGACTGGTGTTGTGGTCCGGTACGGGATACTGTATCACCAGTACTCCACCCCTTCGACACATGTTGGGGCACTTGGGGACTGCTTCCTGGCTGGCGTTATCTGAGTGTCGGATCCTGCACCACCAGTACTCAACCCCTTCCTTTGCTTGCACTGGTAGGGTTCCTACCCTTGTGTCACCAGGGTTCCCTCCTTGCAGCGACGGGAGGCCCGTTCTTGTGTTTACGAGGTTAGACGCACAACTTATATTTTATCTGGTGCCCCACCTTCTCTCCTTGCCAGTGCCTTCTTCGAGTGGATGAAGTGCCCGGGCTTCTTTCCACGCAAACTTGTTCTTGACCCTACAGTCTTTGTCCACCTAAGCGTTTCAACCGAGCCTGCTCGGGTCACCTTTCCCTTATTTTTTTTACTTCCTTTGGCCAGGGGTATTTCTTACACCCCCCGATTTGTGACTGTCCGGAGGTATTTTTTCTTACACCCCCTGGCTTGGTGACTGTCCAGGGATATTTTTTCCCACACCCCCTGGCTTGGTGACTGTCCGGAGGTATTTCTTTTTACACCCCCCGGCTTGGTGGCTTTCCAAGGGTATTTCTTCTTACACCCCTGGCTTGGTGACTATCCGAAGGTATTTCTTCTTA
>LFYR01001475.1:0-64113 GCA_001185155.1 Zostera marina | reverse complement strand
CGGAGGAAACTGAGAAATGGTCACGCCGCAGTAAGACATCGCCTCGGCCACCAAAGACGGAAGCGGAAGAACGAGACCGGCATCGGCAAAGGGCGTGTAAAGGGCGACCAAGCCCGGCGGCGGATCGGAGGCAAGACGCTCGCCAGCAACAGTGAAGGGCAGGTCGGGCTGGCCCATCTTCGCCAGCGCCTCCCGGATCACATCGACCCCGACGGTGGACTGAGGGTCCTTGGGGGAGGGAGCGACGAAGAGCGTCGAAATCATTTTGCTCGCCGGAGTTCGTGCGCCGTCGCGGCCGGAGGAGGAAGCGGAGGCCATCAGCAACCTGGGAGAGAAGGTGGGAGAGAATAAAAGAGAGGGAAGGAAGTCAGTCGCGTGAAGCGAATGGGGATTTATATAGGGGTTAAGGAGGGTACGGAAGACGAAGCGTCGCGTACCCGGATTGGTCAGAATCAGATGGCCGGGAAGCTCCCGAGAGAGCCCAAGAACCGGCCCGTCGGGGGCAAGGGCGAAGATCAGGGACCGGCGCGATCGGCGGAGCGGGGGAGAGGCGCCCGGGGTAAGCTCGGCGGGATCCAGCGACCGAACGATGCAGGAGGAGCGCGGTGGGGGAGTCCAGACGGGCCGACTGGCAGACCCCACCAACGAAACGACGTAGCAGGGCGACGCTTGAGCCGGCGATAGGGGGACCCGGCACGAGGGACGGGTGCAGAGCTCGAGAAGGATGCGGGCAACGTCGACAGAAGACGCCGAGATGCGCGAATCTGCACGGACGTGCGAAGACAATTAAAGCGAAAGGAAAAAAAGAGGCAAAGGCATTTTTCATTAAATTAAACCAAGTGTTACAAGCGGCCGGTGGCACGGCGGAAAAAAGTACACAACGCACAACAATAGCTAAGTCTGGATACAAAAAAGAAATAGGAGAGAAGTTGAACGAGGCGCGCCCCAGACGTCGTCCCATGGAGGCGGATCCACGGCCCGGATGAGCGTGGTCGCGGTCGCGGACGTCCCCCGGACGAACTTAAGGGGCTGGCTTCGAGGATCCCGACAAAAAGTGGCGCAGGTCATAGGCCGGGAGGGACGAAGACCCGCGGGAGCGACGAGGACCTCGCGGCCGGCGCCGCCTCGGAAGGGGCGTTGGATCAGCGACAGCAGAGGGAGCGACGTTCGTACCTTGCGCGCGGGAAGCACGCGAAGTTCCAGCAGAACCCGACGTGTCAGGATAGGTGACGAGGGGGAGCTCCGCGACAATGTCGCGGCAGCGAATCCGGTTGAGGCGACGGTGGACGTCGATCAGCACGGCGTTAAGGCGCTGAGTCTCGGCCACGGCGACACTGTTGGGGACACCAGTAGGCGACAGCAGGCACAGGGCCCAGGTAGCATGTTGAGCTTGCACTTCGCGACCATACTCCTCAAGGATGTCTCGAGCACTCATAGCGGAAAAGAGAGGGGATGTGGAAAATAAGGCTCTCAAGCAGCCTATTTATAGAGAAGCAAAGAAGGAGGGGCCCGAGAACCAAGGAGCTTTAATGAGAGTCGGTGGGGGTCGGAAGGAGGGTGGACGGCCCCAGGCCCCCGGGCCTGCTAAGGAAGGGGGGAGTACTGTTGGTACCATGGACCGCGGACCGCGGCCCATGGACCGAACCGGACCAGACGGCCCAGACGGACGGACGGGCGGGCGGACGAGCGGACGAACGGGGCCGACCGTACAAGCCCACGAGTCCCAATGACAACAAGCGAAGGCTATAAATACCTCCCCTGGCCCAACTGGGGAGGGGGTTGACAATTCTGGGAGAGTGAACACTTGGGAGAGTTGAGGTTGTGAGCTTACACCTGCGAGCACACACACCAACACTTACTTTTGACCTTCACGTTGTAGTATTTTCCCAATTTTCTTTTATACTTCTCTTCTTTAATTCGTGCTTCTTCTCTGATCTCTTCTATGCTTTCTTGTTATATTAGAATGAATAGCTTCTTCATTTTTTTCAGCGTTAAAGTGTTTAATTATTGTCGTTGGCCATACTAATTCGACTGGGGCGACTTCTTCTAGGCCGAATGCTAAGATGTAGGGGGTTTGTCCGGTGGCCGTTTTGTATGCCCATATATAGGACCTCTGGAATCGTATCTTCCCATGTCTTGGGATTGTCACCTATTTTTCTCTTTAAGATATTTATAATTGTTTTATTTACCGCTTCCACCTGCCCATTTGATTGTGGATGGTGGACCGATGCAAAACTTAGTTTAATATTGCTATCTTTGCAGAAGTTTTTCATTGCTTTTCCTGCAAATTGCGTGTCATTATCGGTGATTATCTGGATTGTAAAACTGACAGAAAAAGTACAAGCGGTACATGTTTTCTGTTAGGAAGTTCACTTATATCCTGGTCATGCAAAAAACAACAGAGTATAGTTTTATCCACAACTGAAGCAGAATATATGGCAGCATCCAATGGTTGCGCACAAATTCTGTGGATGAAGCAAACTCTGTCTGACTATGATGTCAAATTAGACACAGTATCTTTAAAATGTGACAATAAGAGTGCAATATGTCTATCAAAAAATTTTGTACTGCACTCTAGGACAAAACATATTGATGTCAGACATCACTTCCTTAGAGATCATGTAGAAAAGAAAAACATATGTCTGGAATATATATATTCCAACTGAAGATCAGATGGCAGACATATTTACTAAACCTCTAGATCAGGAAACTCACATAAAAATTAGAAGGACTATGGGTACATGTGAGTTAGATGAAATTTAAACATATATTTGACCAATCAAAATTGCGAATTTTTTAGTCAAATATACATGCATCATTGATCACATTTTTTTTAAATACATGATCATAAGTTTAAATGAAATCATAATGAAATCCAAATAAAATTGCATGAGATTAAAACTTAAAACTTGTACGAGTCTAAGTATCTTGGTTAAAATTAAATCTATACATGCCATGATAAAATAAATTAAATCCATGCTTTATGTTCAAATTCATAATTCTTATATGTTGCATCACATGGAAAATTACTTTGCATGGGTCATAAACCAAGAAATTTCTACACATAGACTCTCACATGCTAAGAATATTATGATAAAATTCATCATGTACATGTTTGAAAGAAGGAAATCAACTCATGCATGATGTTAAAATGCTAGAAGTAAAAATTTAAAATCTTTAAAATCTTTTTTGAAAATCAAAATGAGCTAGCATAAACTATCTTTAAACAAATCTTGAAACACTTAGAAGATCATGCAATAATCATTCATATCTACAAGCATGCATCGAAAAATTATTCACATGTTAAATTCAAGATCTGATAAGAAGTTAGACTTAAGAAACAATATTCATGACTCAATAAAAATTAAAAATTCATATGCCATTAAAATATAATATTTTTGCATGTGATAACCTTAGAGTCAAAAGAATTTTAAATCAATATTATCTAAATTGCCATGATATACTTCATTGATAATATTGTCAAAACTCAAATTATATGGTCTTTATGCTAACTCTCTTATAAGTAAGACCACAGAAAAAGTCAAAATTGATCAAGGTATGAACATATCAAAGATTTTTTCTTGATCAATTGGAATACAAGGCATGACCTAAATATCTCTCTGAATATACGTCTCATCTGATATATGATTAAGGGGGAGATACATGTATCATCTGTTAGCTAGTGTTACTAGTTTACAATAGGGGAGATAAGGGTTACTTTGTCGATATCAAGGGGGAGATAGACTCATGAATTGATATGAATGAGTCTACTTATGTTAATTCATACATGATTAAATATGTAAATTCATTCATATATACCATGCTCTTATATGCCTCATAAATTATAGACTCATGAATTGATATGAATGAGTCTACTTGTATTAATTCATACATGATTAAATAGGTAAATTCATTCATATATACCATGTCCTTATATGCCTCATAAATCATTCGTTAAGGGGGAGCATGAAATATAAGGATCAAAACAAGTCTAGATCATATCATGAACATGAAGGGAGAAAAATTGAAAATTTAATAAATATGAATCAAAACAAATATGCCATCAACAAAGCGGGAGAATGTAGAATCTAAATTGCCGATACATAGTTTGTATTGATAATCATGTTTAATTAACCCTAATCATGTTATTAGTCAATAGGGTGAATTGATATTTTGAATTGAACCTAATCTCAAATTAATAGGTCGACATACTAAAACCCTAGAATTGGTTGACCATGTTTAAACCAAGTCTAAAGTCCAAAGTCAACTTATGGTCAACAAGTCAATATTTGACTTTACTATTTTATAGGGTGATTTGATTTTAAATTAAACCTAATCTCAATTAGGCTCATATTAAACCCTAGAATTATTTGGCTAAATGTAAATTAAGTCAAAAGTCAAAACCCTAATTCATGGTCAACTTATCAACACTTTTTAAACCATGTGATTATTATTAATTCACTTAACCCTGATTATGCTTGAATTAATATCTTTGATCAAGGAAATAAGTTGCTCACATGGATAAGAAAATGTGTATTTCTTAAACAAAGATATCACATGGGTTGAAAAAAGATGATTTCCTTGGACAAAGGGAATGTCTCACACGTTGGAGACAAAATGCTTTAAGGGTTTATTTTAACACTTTTACATTGTGGCTATTATTATTATTTAATCTTGATTATGTTTATTAACATCTTTTGATCAAGAAATTAGGTTATTCACATGGATTGAAAAAGAGTGATTTTCTTGGATAAAGATATCACATGGGATAAGAAAATGCACTTTTCTTGGACAAAGATATGTTTCACACGTTGGTGATAAAAGTTAGATTTATCAATGCAAGAGCTTACTTTATCAAAGGAAGGAAGAATCTCTAACACATTTTGGACTCTTATGAGAGATCAAAGAACCGTCAATTTAAGATCCAATGGTGGAGATCAAGTTGCCCATGCTATAAATAGAGGTGCATACCAAGTGCAAATTCAACCACACTTCAAGAGCTTTCAAAATTCCCACTTTGAGTTCCACATTTCCACTCTCAAGTCCACCACCTTCAAAGTTTCCAACGTTCAAGGTTGTGTCCAAGTGTTCTTTGCTCAAAGTTCCAAAAAACTCTACACTTCTTCTAATCTTCTTGAGTGATACAAGTTAAGTTGAAGTGTTGTCCAAAACTCTTACATCATTTTTGTGTGTGTTCCACTTTGGTTGAGAGAGGTTGTTCTCAAGATTACCAAGGTGTAAGGTTATTGAGTTGAACCAAAAATCTCAGGTTGGTTTTATAGAGTTTCCTGGTAAAACTCTTAGGTTGAATCTACCTATAAAGATTCAAGGTTGGTTTTATAGAGTTTCCTGGTAATACTCTTAGGTGGAATCTACCTGTAAAAGATTCAAGGTTCTTGAGCGTGGTAGCCTAGTAAAAGCTCTGGTTGGTTTTATAGAATTTTCTGGTAAAACTCTTAGGTGGAATCTACCTGTAAAAGATTCAGGTTTGCCAATACCTTTAGGCAAGTAATTTCGTGAGGGTATATCACGAGACTGGACGTAGGTCGATTAAGACTGAACCAGTATAAATTCCTTTGTGTTCTTTTGTTTTTGTTTTCTATTTTTAATAATCTAACATTAAGTTAAAAAGAAACAAAGAGATCTCTCATCCAGTTATCTGGTCATAAACTGAGGTTTACTACTTTCGTGCAGATCCCTTATCCAGTTATCTGGTCATCATCTGAGGTTACTTCAAGTTAAATTTATTATCCAGTTATCTTATTATTTATATACTTTAACTTATATTGCAACTCTTGTGCTTATAAGAGAACTTAGTATTCATATACTATAGTTGGCTTATCAAGTACTATTATTCAAGTTAAAGTCATTCTCCAGTTAACTGGTCATTCATAATATATTTCAACTTATAATATAACGTATGCTTATAATATAACTTAGTATTCATATACTACAGTTAGTTATAAAACACTATCTGATAAGTTGACTTAGTATTCATATACTATAGTTAACTTTGAAAGAGAATGCATTACGGTATATTATAAAATACAATATTATACTTACTAAAGTTATATAATAATATTTTATTACTCACAATACTATATTATTATTATCTTTTGCTATTGTATTCTTAAGTGTTTTTGAAGATTTTCCGCTACAATCTGCACTAATCGAAAAGAGGCTATTAACCACCCCTCTAGCCTCGGATCACAATCCAACACTTACCTGTACCCATTTATCTTCCTTTGTGTTCTTTGTTGCCCCTAATTTTGCTAGGGCGTCTGCTTCTTCTATATATTCTCTTTTTACCAGGTTTATTTTTATCTAGCTGAATTCTTCCATTGCGTTTACTGCTAACTCCTTTTAATCTTTTAAACTTTGGTCTTTAACTTTGTAGGCTCTCTTGATTTGATTTGCTACTAGCTAAGAGTCCGTATATATTTCTAAAGCTCTGATCCCTAGCTCTTTTGCTAGCTCTAATCTTGCTATTAAAGCCTTGTATTCCGCAACATTATTTGTCGTTGATGGACGATACTTAGGAGATAGATCGCCAGAGTAGATGAGGGAGGCAGCAATCGTACAGTAACTCTGGAGTTAGGGTTGCTACAACCCAGATTCCGTTTTGGGTTTTTACTTAATTGATTAATTTCTAATAGGAAATAAGTGTTTGCCTTTTATATGGCTTACACGTCATTGACACATGATAACATAAATGGTTCTGCAAACTAACAGACCTTGACCTAACTACTGCTAACTAAAATTAACAGTCCCTTTAATTCAGTTCAAATCCCTTTAGGCGCGAGGACAGCTTCTTCACCCTGACCGGGCGTCCCACCTCCGTGTTGCTGCTTCCAGTCTCCGCTTGATCCGGCTCCGCCGTCTCCAACTCCGTGTCTTCCTCCAGTTGTGCTCGCACATCGCCTAGAACCTCCTCTTCCTCCAGAGTCTGTCTATCATCTCCATTCCCCTTGGAAACGACCTTGTTCTCAAGGTGAGGGATGGAAATGCCCTTCACAGCTGGTTGACCTCCTCCACCGAAGTCTCCTCCGGATCGCGTCCCGTTCATCGGACCTTAGCCTGCTCCAGTAGCCGTCCTTTTCCCAGCAATGTTCTCTTCTCCAGCACTGTCTCAGGGTAAATCACTGGTTGGCTTCCCACTGCAATTTTTGGTAAGCCCCCAATCTCTACTGGTGGTAATACACCTTTGTATTTCTTCAATAGACTAATGGTGAGACATGCCTGATTACGTTAGTCACTCCCAGTAACGCCCTTCAAACAAGGAATAGGGTTCCGTCGCTATATGCCGGACCCCCGGAAGGCTTCCACGGTGCGGAGCACGTGTCTACGTCAAGAGCCCAAGGCAACACTTGGGAGTCGCCGACTGGGGCTACCAAGTCGCCGACTCCAGTGGTGTATCGCCGACTCCGGCCAGGGAACTTGGGTCTGGTAGACCGAGGACTTGGCCTTAAAGGAGTCGGCAACTCCACCTCTGGGTCGGCGACTCCCACACCTGAGTCGCCGACTCCCAACCGTTACTTGGGCGGGCCCACACCATTATGGCACCCTTCAATAGGGTACCATAATGGGGTGGGCCCCACTCAATTGAATGGAAACGCCTCCAGGACCCTATAAAAGGGGTCCTAGTAGGGGTGTCCTCCATTCATAACATATTCACTTGACCAACACACTCCACACTAGAGCATCCAGGAGCCCGAATCGCCTACTCCCAAGAGAGTCGCCGATTCCCCTCCTCTTCTGCAGGTGTTTGACGTAGAGCGCGCGTCGTGGACTCCACAGCCTCCGCCCATCTCGCAACCCCGCGAGCCTACTGGTAGCAGATTCCGTGCTTCATCAACTGACATGAAAAACATCATGGATTAGGCTATTGTTTGGTAACTTGATTTTGTATGCTACCTCACTATTTTTTTTTGAAACTTCATAAGGCCCGTAATATCTTGCTGAAAGTTTGTGATGTAGCTTTCTTGCAATAGAGATCTGTCTATAAGACTTTAGTTTAACAAACACTCAATCCCCAACTTCGAATTCTATTTCACTTCTATGAAGATTAGCTTGCCTCTTCATTCTTTCTTTAGCCTTGTCCATATTGATTTTGATTACTTCTAGAATTTCCTGTCTTCTGAAAATTTTCTCCTCAGCCTCACTATTCTCTGAGCTTCCTCTAATTGCTACCACAAAAGTGTTAGCCTCCCTGCCATATAGGGCTCTAAATGGGGTCATCCCTATAAATATATTGAATGTGGAGTTGTGCCATAATTCTGCCCAAGGGAGTAGGGTTAACCATTTCTTTGGTTGTTCATAAGCTAAACACCTCAAAAACATTTCAATACCCCTATTTACTACCTCGGTCTGCCCATCTGTCTCTAGGTGATAAGCAGAGGATAATTACAGAGTTGTCCCGCTTAACCTGTTAATTTCTCTCCAAAAACTACTAGTAAAGACCTTGTCCCTGTCAGAGACAATTGATGTTGGTACTCCATGTAATCTTATTATTTCTTAAACAAAGAAGGCTGCCACCATCTTAGAATTGAACCCTGCTGGTAAACTTCCCAAATGGCAGAATTTAGAAAGTCTGTCCACTACAACTATAATGACTGATTTACCCTTGACTAGTGGTAGATTTGTTATAAAGTCTGTTGAAATGTCCTGCCATACTGCCTCAGGGGTGGGGAGAGGCTTTAAGAGGCCTTGTGGTTTCTTTGTAGATGTTTTCATTCTTTGGCACACCACACAATTCTCCACATAGTTTTTTATTACTTTTGACATACCTTTCCACCAGAAAATAAGTTTGATTCTTCTGACTGTTCTTTCCACACCTGAGTGACCTCCAATGATGCTGTCATGATACTCCCTGAGAATGTCATTGATTAAAGTTGATGAGTGTGATACCACATACTTATTATCCATGAGAAGTAACCCTTCTCTCATCACTAATTGTATATTTTTTTCAGTACCATTCTGTATGTTCTCTTTCATTTTCAGTAATTCAGAATCTGAATTTTGTTCCTCCTTCACCCTGTCAATTAGGCTACTAATCAGAGCACACAGACTTAAGATTGATCCCCCTTGTAGTTCTTCTTTACATTCATCTCCCTCAAACTATCTGGACAGAGCATCTGCTGCCCTATTTTCTTTCCCTGGCTTGTATTTGATAGAATAATCAAATCCCAACAGTTGGCATAGGAACTTCTGTTGGTCAGGAGTTTGTATTATCTGGCTCACCATGTTCTTTATACTCTGGTGATCTATATGAATTACAAAATGATTTCCCAACAAGTAATGCCTCCACTTAGAAACAGCCTGAGTGATAGCTAACATTTCCTTTGCATAAGTAGATGCTAATAGCATTTTTCTTGATATCTTTGAGCTAAAAAATGCAATAGGGTGACCCTCTTGACTTAATACTACCCCAACTCCATTTAAGCAAGCATCAGTCTCTATAGCAAATGGCTTTTTAAAATCTGGATGGTGTAATACTGGGGCTGATACTATGGCTTCCTTAAGAGATGAAAAACTCTTTTCTGCCAGGTCATTCCAAGCAAATTGATCTTTTTTTAGCAAATCTGTCATAGGGGCAGCCAAGTGTGAACAATTCTTTACAAACTTCCTGTAGTACCCAGATAAGCCTAGAAACCCTCTTAAAGCTCTAACATTTTTTGGTGTTGGCCAATTCAGAATTAAAGCTATCTTTTCTGGATCAGGGTTTATTCCTTGCCCAGATATTATGTGTCCTAAGAACTGCAGTTCCTCCTGAAAAAACAAGCATTTGGACTGTTTGGCAAATAATTTATTCTTTCTAAGTATCATCAAAACAGTTTTTAGATGATTGACATGGTCTTCTCTTGAAGGGCTGAAAACTAGAATGTCATCAAAGAAAACCAGCACAAAGTTCCTTAATAATGGGGAAAATATTCTATTCATAGTAGCTTGGAATGTTGCTGGTGCATTTGTGAGGCCAAAAGGCATCACTAGAAACTCATAGTGACCCTGATGAGTCCTAAAAGCAGTTTTCTCCACATCCTCTGGTTTTATTAGTATCTGATGATAGCCAGGCCTCAAATCTAATTTTGAGAAGATTCTAGCCCCCTTTAGTTCAGCTAGTATCTCATCCACTGTTGGAATAGGGAACTTGTCCTTGGCTGTGATTTTATTCAAGGCTCTATAGTCAATACATAGCCTCCAACTGCCATCTTTTTTTTTAACCAACAAAACTGGTGAAGAGTAAGGGATGCTGCTCTCTCTAATTGTTTGCTGCCTAAGCATCTCTTGCACTATTCTTTCTATCTCATCCTTTTGAAATTGGGCATGTCTGTAGGGTCTAACACTGACAGGGTTTGCAAGCTTTTCTAATGTAATATTATGAAATTGTGACCTGGTTGGTGGCAGTCCCACAGGTTCCTCAAACACATCAGAAAATTCATTTAAAATGGGCTTTAGTGATTCTGCCTCATTTTCAGAATTTTTTCCTTTTTCTTCTTTTTCAGTTTCAATTTCTCCCACATATTCGAATCTACAGAAAAAAGCTCCCACAGTTGTGGTTGTTAGTGAATTCATTTCATTCTTAGATAGCTCTTCATCAGATAATAGTGGTTCCCCCACCCATTTGATTCTTTCACCTTTCCAATTAAAATCAATGTTCATATTGGTGTAGTTGGAAAGAACTGAACCAACTGTTTTGAACCATTGAATTCCCAATACTTGGTTGGTTCCCTCCATATTGAGGACAAATATATCAATCTTCATAGTTACCCCTTGCACAGTCATTTCCACCTGTTTACACATTTTGTCACATCTTAGGGATACCTGATACTAAAAATGATGGTATAGAAGTGATTGGTAGCCTTAATTGCCTTGCCACCTCTTCTTGGAGAAAATTATGGGTAGAGCCAAAGTCTAGTAATACAAAAACTCTTAAGTTATTAATGCTTGCTGATAATTTTAATGTTCTTGGACTCAACTGCCCTTGTAGAGAATGGTAGCTTATATGTGTGTGTTCAACCCTTATTTCTTCAACTGCATCAACAAATTTCTCCTCCACCTCTTAGCATCAGTAAATTCAGCAAAGTACTGTCCATCTGCAGATAATAGAAACAACCTCCCCTTACATTTATGACCTCTTTTCCATTTCTCAGTACAATTAAAACACTCATTTTTAGACCTTTTTATTCTCATTTCAGCAAGTGAAAGTTTCTATCTCAATATAGGTCCCTTTGTGCCTTCAGTTGAAGGTAATGCTAGTGCCTTCTTGTATGGAGGTATGTATGGTTGTAATGATGTAGATGGTCTAGAATTCACTTCTACTACCAAAGATCTTGTAGGAGGGCAGTGTTAAACTTGTGGGAGGGATGCTCGCCGGCGATATTGAAGGCCGGAGTAGCTTGTAGCGCGAGATTGCTCTGGAGCAAGAATTGGGGGAACTTCTAGGGTTCCTCGTACTAACGGAACCTAGAAGTTAGTTGAGTGATTAACGAAAGCAATTACACTAATCACTGTATTGATTGAATTGATTCAATTACATATTTAGTACTCTCTATTTATTGAGTGATTAGTGTTAACCAACTTGACTAATTAATAACTAACTATTACATCAATTGAATCTATTGAGTTAGCCCATTAGTCTTTAAGTTGATTAGCCCATTCCGGACTTAGCCTATTCCGGATTTATTGAAACATTTGCAGTCTTGACCCCAAGCTTCATCGTTATCACATCCAAGTCCATTTATTGAAACTTTTGCGCTATTGCCCTTAAGTTCATCTGTTATAACTTTATTAGCCTTGGGCTTTTTACCTGCACAATATTCTTAAAACAAGTAATTGCATATATGTCCAATTACAGTTTAATTACAGATTTAGTTAACTTCTTTAGTTAGTTATATTATTCCTTTACTCCCCCCTCAAGCCTTGGAATATATATTCAATATTCCAAGCTTGAAATGGAATGCATTAATTTCTTTTTCACCAAGTGCCTTGGTTAAAAAATCGGCAAGTTGGAATTTAGTTCCAATTTGCTTTAGTAAGATCTTCTTTTGATTTATCATATCTCTTATGAAATGACAATCTACTTCTATATGCTTTGTCCTTTCATGGAAAACTGGATTATTTGCCAAGTGAATGGCTGACCTGTTGTCACAGTAGAGGTCTGTTGGTTTTATGATTTTTATTTTCAATTCATCCATCAATTGGTGGATCCATATGATTTCACAAGATGCTTGAGCTATAGCTCTATATTCAGCCTCACATGATGACCTTGCTATTGTATTCTGTTTTTTCGTTTTCCATGAAATCAGTGAGTCCCCTAACATGATGCAGAACCCTGTCAAGGATTTTCTGCTGATCTGGCATGCTGCCCAATCAGCATCACAGTATCCCTTGATCACCATATTTCCATTTTTGCTATATAGAAGCCCTTGTCCAGGAGCATTCTTAATGTACCTTATCAATTTAAAAAGAACTTTAAGATGAACCTCTTTTGGTTCATGCATGAACTGACTTAACCAGTTTACTGTAAAACTCAGATCTGGCCTTGTTATATTAAGATAGATCATTTTTCCAACCATCTTTCTATAGAAGGTTGGGTTTTTGATTAATGGGGAATCATCATTCTTAAGATCTATGTGTCTTTCCATTGGGATCTTAGATGGCTTTGCACCAGAAAGGCCAGATTCTTCTAGAATACCCAGTGCATATTTTCTTTGAGATAAATATATGCCCTGGGGTGAATGAGATACTTCAATACCCAAGAAGTAACTTAGTATTCCTAGGTCTTTTAATTTGAATTGTTTTTCCAATAGTATTTTGGTTATTCCAATTTCCAATTCATTACTGCCTGTTATAATAATGTCATCCACATAGACAATTAGATATAGGATATTCTGATTTTTCTCTCTTATAAATAGAGAGTAATCAGATTTTGCTTGATGAAAACCAATATCTAAGAGGACTCCTCTTAGTTTCTCAAACCAGCTTCTTGAGGCTTGTTTGAGACCATATAAAGATTTGTTTAGCTTACATACTCTCTTATCTTTTTCTTCAAGTAAGCCTTGTGGAGGTTTTAGATATACCTCTTCATGTAATTCTCCATGCAAAAATGCATTATTTACATCTAATTGATATAAATTCCATCTTTTGATGGCAGCAATTGCTATTATACTTTTTATGGTTACCATTTTAACTACAGGTGCAAAAGTTTCAAAAAAATCGAAACCTTCCTTTTGTGTAAAGCCTTTGGCAACAAGCCTTGCTTTGTACCTTTCTACTTGGCCATCTGGTTTATACTTGATCTTATAGATCCATTTTGAACCAATAGATTTCCTGTTTTTAGGGAGATTTGTGAGAGTCCATGTGTTATTCTCTTTTAAGGCTCTCATTTCATTTTGCATAGCTTCAACCCATTTTGGGTCATTTGAAGCTTCATTGTATGAACTTGGTTCATGATTAACTGTTATTTGTTTTAGAAAATGTTTATGGTGTTCATTTATTTTATTATATGAGACATGGTTACTCATTGGGTATTTTGACTCATATTCTTTCTTTTCATTTTGAAAAACAAAATCCTGAAAATGTTTTGGTTTTATAATTTTTCTTCCATAAAAGCTTGTTTTTTGGCTTGTTGGTTGTAAAAGATTATTTTCAGGGTTTGTTTTACCCTGATTTTGTTCTAAAATGTTCTCTGAACTGCTATCTGAATTAGTTGTCTGGCTATTCAGAATGCTTTGTCCAGAGCATCCTTCTTGCCCTGGGTTTTGGAAATGTTTTTCTAATGATTTTAAATTTTTAGTATGTTTTGTTTTCCCTTGATTCTCTTTTGAACTATGTTCTAAGTTATCTAGGATAAGCTGTCCAGAGTTCATCTCTTGATCTGGATTTTGAAATTGTTTATCTAAGGATTTTTTGTTTTTAACAAGATCTATTCTTCCTTGTTCTTGTTCTGGATTTTTTTCTAAAATATTTTCTGAAAAATGCTCTGGACTATCTTGTCCAGAGTTTGTTCTATTTTCTTCTGTTTGAATGAACTCATTACTTTTTAATGGTTCATTTTCAAAACAGCTTTCTTTTAATCTATTGTCTTCATTGTGCTGATCATTTTCAGCTAAATCCAATGATTTATCTTTTTCTGTTGTGAAACAGATTTCTTTTAATCCATTATCTTCATTGGGCTGATCATCTTCAACTGAATCCAATGATTTATCTTTTCCTGTTGTGTTTGTTCCAGGTATAACTGGGTTTAAATTTTTTCTTATGCTGCTGGTTTTATAGTTAGATAGCATATCAGTTTGTGGTATATTATTTTGAGATTTGCTGTTATTTGACTCTGTATTTCCAGACTGCATTTTAATTTTATTATTCTCATTATGCTGATGAATAATCTGTTCATATAGATTTTGTAATGGTTTTTCGTTTATTTCTTTGTTTTGTGAATTTTTAGACATATCTTTAAATGGAAAAATATTTTCTCTAAACACAACATTTCTAGAAATATGAAACTTTATGTTTTCAATTTCTAAGATTAGGTATCCTTTTGTATTGGGTGGATAACCCATAAAAATTCCTTTGAATGTTCTTGGTGAGAACTTATGTTCTCTTATGTTTGTAGTTGCATAACACAAACATCCAAAAGTTTTGAAATTATCATAATTCGGGTTTTTTTTATGTAAGATTTCATAAGGAGTTTTGTTCTCCAATACCCTAGATGGGATTCTATTTATTATGTGGGCAGCAGTTAAGATGCACTCCCCCCAGTATTCTAAGGGTACTTTACTTTGAAAATGAAGTGCTCTGGCTACTTCTAACAGATGCTTATGTTTTCTCTCAACTATAGCATTTTGTTGAGGTGAATATGGGCATGAGTACTGATGTTCTATCCCATACTTTTCTAGTAATGTTTTAAAATTATTTGAAGAGAATTCTCCTCCATTATCACTCCTTATTGTTTTTATATTTTTGTCAAAAAAATTCTTGACTTTTATTATGAAATTCTTAATGCATTCTAAAACCATGTTTTTGGTTTTAATCAAGAAGATCCAAGTTGTTCTACTTAGATCTTCAACTATGGTTAAAAAAAATGAATAACCATCATGTGAGTTTATGGGAAATTTTCCCCAAACATCTATGTGTATTAACTCAAATAGATGTTTTGATTTTGTTAAACTATTTTTGTATTTTAGTTTAGCTTGCTTTGCAAGTGGGCATACATAACAATTTTCTTTTATGAAATCTAAATTTTTATTTATTTCTGAATTATTTTGTTTATTTTCATGAAAAAATACATCATGTTTTCCTATATTATTATTACAATGATACTTATGAATAGACTTTGAATTTATAGATTTACATTCTATTTTATTATTTTTAACTAGCATCTTCATCTTTCCTGATGATAAATGCCCTAATCTCTTATGCCAAACTTCAAAGTCCATGGCTGTGTGTGCTATTTCAGGGGATTGTGGCTTCCAAAAATATAGTCCTCTTTGACTTCTACCCTGCCCAATCACTCTCCCTGATATTTTTCCTGAAAATGGCATTCATTTTGATCAAATATAACATTTAAATTTGAATCAGAGGTTAACTTGTTTACTGAGATCAGATTAACCTTAAATTCTGGAATATAGAAAACATTTTTTAATACAATGTTTTGGGATAATGTTATATCTCCAATGGAAGTGACTTTGCATATTTCACCACTTGGTATGGTGACATAATGCTCATAATTCCCTATTGGAGTTTTATCAAAATGATGGAGATTCCCACTCATGTGTTGGGAGGCTCCAGTATCTATAATCCAATCATTTTTATAATTTAACATATGAAAAGAAAAACTCATACCAGAGGATTTACTCAAGAAATCTTTGAGCATTAGTAGCTCTTCATTAGTCAGCCCTTGCATCTCCCTTGAGGTGGTGGCTTGATTTGCTGTTTCTTGAAAATCCTTCTTTGAGTCATCTTTTCCACTACAAAAAAAAGTAGGCTTATCACCTGGAAAACCAACTAGATGATAACAATCTTCTCTCTTATGCCCAAAATATTTGCAATTCTCGCAATAGAACCTAGTGTCTAGCTTCTTTCCATTCTTGCTATACAATCCCTTTTTCTTTGGATCATCTTTCTTAATTTCAACCTTCTTTGCAAACATAGCATTTGCTTCTCCACCTAATTTTTCTTTAGAGTTTGTTTTATGCTTTTCTTCTTGTATAACTAAGCAAAAAATCTGATTCATGGTGGGAAGCTCAGGAAATGCTAATATTTGACTCCTAAGAGCCATGAAATCATCATTTAAACCTAACAAAAAATGATGAATCCTATCTTTTTCCAATTTTTTATTGTAAATTGGAGTGCACATATCACAAAATTTGCAATCTGGTTTCTCAATCTCAACAAATTGATCCCATAAGGATTTAAATTTATCAAAAAAAACAGATACTGAATCACTTGATTGATTTAAGGTATTAATCTCATACCTTAATTGGCTTGTTTTAGGAGCATTTTTCTGTTTGTACCTTTCTTGAAGGTCTGTCCATGCTCCATAAGCTGTATCTGTATGAATAAGAGTAGAAGCTATTTGAGGACTTACACTGTTAATAATCCAAGATAGGATTAATCCGTTTATCATCTCCCAATCTTCATACTCTTCCCCTGTCTCATCTATAGGCTTCTTAATTCTGCCATTAATGAAGGCTGTTTTCTTTCTGGATACTAGAGACAACTTCATCGAATTGGCCCATGCTACATAGTTTTCTTCTCCTCTTAATTTGTCAGCAACCATCTGTGCTCCTGGATGATCTCCAGCAGTGAGATGATAGGGGGATGTTCTTGAGTAATTCTTGTTGTTTTCCTTTCGATAGCTCTTGTGTATCGTTCTTGGTTTCTTCTTCAATAAGCTCGACGATTTGCTGTCATCGCTGGAATCTTCAGAACTTTTAGCATTCTTTGATTCATCAGCTGAGTCTTGCATTGCGGAAGCAGTGAGATCTTTGTCGTCGTTACCGGTAGATACCATGTTAAACTTGTAGAAGGGACACTCGCCGGCGATATTGAAGACCGGAGTTGCCTGTAGCGCGAGATTGCTTGGGAGCAAGAATTGGGGGAACTTCTAGGGTTCCTCGTACTAACGGAACCTAGAAGTTGGTTGAGAGAGATTAAGAGAAATGATTACACTAATCACTGTATTATTCAAATTGAGTTTATTACATCTTTAGTACTCTCTATTTATTGAGTAATTAGTGTTAACCAACTTGACTAATTAATAACTAACTATTACATCAATTAAATCTATTGAGTTAGCCCATTAGTCTTTAAGTTGATTAGCCCATTCCGGATTTAGCCCATTCTGGATTTATTGAAACATTTGCAGTCTTGACCCCAAGCTTCATCGTTATCACATCCAAGTCCATTTATTGAAACTTTTGCGCTATTGCCCTTAAGTTCGTCTGTTATAACTTTATTAGCCTTGGGCTTTTTACCTGCACAATGTTCTTAAAACAAGTAATTGCATATATGTCCAATTACAGTTTAATTACAGATTTAGTTAATTTCTTTAGTTAGTTCTCTTATTCCTTTAGTTATGAGGTGTACATCTGTGGGAGCATGCATATATTTGCATACCTGATTTATTGCATAGGTTATATCTGGCCGCGAGATGGGAAGATATTGTAAAGCTCCGACTAGACTCTGATACGGTGTGGGATCTACTAGTTATTATCCCTTCTGAAGTGTTAATGGTTTTCCCTGAGCATCTGGGGTAGTTGTATGTTTACATTTCAGCAGATTGAACCTTGATAGTAAGTCCATGGAATATTTCTTCTGGGTAACCACGGACTGTTCACCATTACATTTCATTTCCAAACCAAGAAAGTATTAATTAGATTGTCCCAGATCATGACATCAGAATTGTTGGCATATCTTCTTTATGAATTTCTATAAATTTTCTTTATTCTTGCCCGTAAAACTTTATAAATACCCCTGTAAAACTCTATAAATAGGGAGGGATTCTCCCCAGAAAAGGGATCGAGATTCATATGAGTCGCTACCACTTGAAGTAGAGCGTGATTACGAAAGACTGGAGCTCCTGATTTCGACTTCTCAAGGGAAGTCGATCGAATATCTTTAGCTTACGTCTGAATCCTCGAGTACTGTTGAAATCGACCTTCATCAACTAACACACAAGAAAACTCTAACACATACATTAGTTCCCCTGATCAATCTCGAAGATGTCAACTCTAACATCGATTAAATGGAGGGAGAAACAGACCTTGACTAGCTTATGAACCAAGAGTAATTGTCGATTTCCTCCTTTGTGTTGGATTTTATCAACGAATTTGATAAGAAGCCAGTGACTTCTTCTAACCAAGCTTTAATTGAAGGAGGAATTTTCCCAAATCAGGCGAGACTTGAGCATTGAAAAATCAACGAGTAGTGTTGAGACGTTGACGACTTCTAAAGAGCAAGGGGCATCAATGTCGGCGAAAACTATTGTCGGACCAAAGACTTTTGTTCTCAAGAGAAAAACGAAGAGGGTGATCTCGGTGAGTACTTATGAGAAATCATTGAGTACGTACTTACGAGACTTTGCCGAGTACCGTCATGCTTTCTTTGAGTGTGCGTCCAACAATTGGTGATGTCGACAAGATTCTTCACACAATCCTTGAGGATAAGGATCGAGATTGGGGCTACTGGTGGCCTTCCTGAACTATTAGAGGAGACAGTTGTTGTTACGGAGCGCCACGTCAAAATCCATTCAGAGAAACGGAGAAAGTTTCAGACAATGGAACGAAGAAGAAAAGGAAGAGGAAAGAAGTTATAGAGCCCTCAGGTGAACTGACACATATACAGGGTGAATATCATTTAAAATTAGACATCAATCATTGTTAGTACCAGGGCTCGTTAAGTCGGACCCTGGACCAAGCAGGCCTACTAGGCCCGTTAAGCCCTAGGGCAGGAGTTATAAATACCTCCCATAGTGCAGCTGGGAGGAGGATCGATTACCTGAGAATAGGAATACTAGAGAGTTGTGTGTGTGAGCACCCTAGCGCGAGCCCACACACCATCAGTGGTGAACCTGACGTGAATCTAATACACAACCGGAGAGAGGATGGTCGGAGGAAGCGGGTTCCACAAAGGGCAAAGCTCGAAGCAGCTCGGATAGAAAGCAGCTCGCGACAGGGAGATAAGCCCGACTACTGCAAGGGCGGAGCGATCGCGAGAGGAGGGGGAAGACTCGGATAGATCCGAGCCCTACTTCTCGTACAGAAAGCAGTGCGTTGCCTGGGCGCTCGAGACCCAGGAGGTAGCGTGGAGGGCGAGAATGGAGGAAGCGGATAGGGCGGCCCGTCACAAGGAGAGGACCGAGACAGAGGAGACGGTCCGACGTTTGAAGAGGAGGACAGGCGTAGGGAGGAAAGGAAACAGAGACGGGAGAGGCGGGACCGCTCCTGGACCCCAACGGAGAGGGGGGAGCGCCGCAGGAGGAAGCTCTCGGAGATGGTCTCCGCTCTACAGAACAGCCAACGGCAGCTGCAAGAACAACTCCTCCAGTTAACCGCCGAACGACGAGTGCTGGAGTCGGATGGCGCTGGTGGAGGCGCGGCAGGGGGGACCCCGCGAGTGGAGCGATAGTCACGGTGCCCGGCACGGGGAGCGGGGAAGCCCTAGCACAGCATTTGCTGGAAGGCGAGTACCCCATCGGCTGGAGGACCCCGAGTACAAGGGAGATACCGACCCGAGTGACCACCTGCATTCCTTTAAAACAAACATGGAGCACAGGACCGATAGGAAGGGCATTTGGTGCAGAATGTTCCGAAGGGCGCTCAAGGGTGACGTCGTGGCGTGGTACAGAACGCTCCCCAAGGCCTCGATCCATACCTTCGAGGAGCTAGAGAGAACCTTCTTGGCGGCCTTCGCCCACAAGCGAAGGAGACCGAAGACCGAAGCCACCTTCAGTGCAGTAGTACAGGGGGACTTCGAGACCACGCGAGCGTACATGGACCGGTTCGCGGGGGTGGTGCAGGAAATCGAGGGGCTAACGGAAAATGTGATCATGTACACCCTCACGAACAGCCTGAGACCCGCGTTTTTCGCGGGAGACCTCGTCCGGAAGCCGCCGAAGACGTTCGCAGAGGCCATGGAGAGGTCCCACAGGGAGTCTAACGTAGAGGAATACCTGGGGCGAGGACGCAAGAGTTCAATAGGCGCCAACAGAAAGCGAGGAGAGCATAGGCGGGAAAACAGGCCCCCCAGCGACAACAACCGCAGAAGGCTCAGCCAGCACCGGCAGCCTCGACGGCCGCATGCAGAGCCCCTGCCCCAGCCGCCGCGAGGGGGAACAGACGAGAGACAGAAAACACCCCGGCGGCGAACCAGAGGCAAGTCTTCCTCACCCTGGGCGGGGTCGGGGCCCTCCCGCCAGCACGGCCCATGATAGGAGAATCAACCGCCTACAGAGATGCGGGCAAGTTTTGCGAATACCACCAGAACAAGGGGCACACAACCGACGAGTGCCTAAACCTAGCCAAGGTGTTAGGAAAGCTAAGCGCTGCGCCCGAGGCACCCCCGGCCCCACCCGTCCGGAGACCCGCCGTCATCAAGACCGAACACCGGGTACCCAAGCAGGAGCCAGTGGAGGAACCATTCGGGGACATCCTGACGATAGCGGGAGGAAGCACATCTCGCGGCGCGGACCCATGGGAAGGCCGCCAATACACTACAGACATCGATCGGGCGGCCGATGGGAAACGTCCGCGGTTGGACGCGGACATCACGTTCATAGAGGCGGACATGAAGGACGTCACCACTCCGCACGACGACTCACTAGTGATAACCCCGATTTTTCAGAGGGGGAACAAGGAGAAGGTGCGGCTCCACAGAGTGCTGATCGACACTGGGGTATCGGTAGACATCCTATACTGGAACGTTTTTGTGGACTTAGGCCTCGCCCGCACGGATCTACTCCCGAGCAGGGCACCGATAAGAGGGTTCGGTTAGTCGGAGGTCCCGGTGGCAGGCATCATAGCCATCCCGGTGACGTTAGGTCGCCATGCCCAGGCGAAAACGGTCGAGGTCAACTTCACGGTAGTTAACTTCACCTCCGGCTACAACGCCATCCTGGGGCGGACGACATTACACGCTTTCCAAGCGGTAACGTTATCGCTCTACCAGTGCCTGAAGTTTCCGACCCCCGCCGGCGTATGCACAGTAATGGGGTCACAAAAAAAGGCCCGCGAGTGTTACTTCAACTCAGTAGGCGAGGTAATGACGTCTGGAGAGGAGTTACCGCACGCGCTCCGAGAAGACACTCCGAAGCCAGAGTCGGCGTCATCCACGGTACCAACGCCACTAGCAAAGAACGAGGTGCGGATGGGAAAGGACCTACCGGAGGAATTCAGAAGGAACCTTGAGAGCCTCCTCAGAGAAAACGAGGACCTGTTCGCCGCCGGGGCTAGGAGGAGTGGCCCGGGAAACGGCATAGCACAGGCTGGAAGTAGCCCAGGGAGCCAAGGCGGTCCGGCAAAAGCTGCGGCCTTTGAGGGCCGAGAAGAGGGACGCCGCAGAGGCAGAGGTGGAGAAGCTCCTAGAAGCGGGCTTCATACACCCGGTCCGGTACCCAGAATGGCTGTTCAACGTCGTCATGGTTAGGAAAGCCGACGCCGGATGGCGTATGTGCGTTGATTTCACGAACCTCAACAAAGGCATGCCCCAAGGACAGTTACCCCCTACCGTCAGTAGACAGACTGGTAGACCAGAGCTCGGGTTGCGTGATGCTCAGCTTCATGGATGCGCACTCGGGATACAACCAAGTCCTCATGGCTAGAGCAGACGAGGAGAAGAACTCGTTCATCACCGACTCGGGGACCTTCTATTTCAAGGTAATGCCATTCGGGCTGCGTAACGCGGGGGTCACATTTCAGCGTCTTATGGACAAGGTCTTCGAAGAGCAGATTGGCAGAAATGTCGAGATATACGTTGATGACATACTGGTCTGGTCAAAACGAGCAGACACTCACCTCGACGACTTAAAGGAGACGTTTCGCAACATCAGGAAGGAAGGCCTGAAGTTGAAAGCAAGGAAATGCACCCCTTTGAGGTAAACGAAGGCCATTTCCTGGGATTCAGGATTACCCCAGAGGGCATCAAGCCCAGAAGGGAAAAAGTGGAGGCAGTCATGGAAATGGCCCCACCTAGGACCATAAAGGAGATCCAGAAGCTGAACGGAAGGGTGGCGGCCCTTAGTAGGTTCCTGCCAAAAGCGACGGACCGGCTTCGCACGTTTTTCCAGCTATTGAAATCGCCTGGACCAAGAGTGGTCTGGACAAAGGAGTGCGAGTCAGCGTTCGGCAAGCTGAAGAGGCGGCTTGCGCACCTGCCAACACTGTGGCCACCCCGAAGCGGCGAGCCGCTCACAATGTACGTCGCCCATTCAGAGGGGGCGGTCAGCGCGGTCCTCCTATCAGAGGCAGACGGCGCGCAAAGGCCGGTCTACTATTACTCACGGTCGCTATCAGGACACAATTTCGGTCACTCGGCATCGGGTACA
The DNA here is from genome assembly GCA_001185155.1 of Zostera marina. Lineage (NCBI taxonomy): Eukaryota > Viridiplantae > Streptophyta > Magnoliopsida > Alismatales > Zosteraceae > Zostera > Zostera marina. Next base: position 41,573 of record LFYR01001475.1, on the reverse strand, counting down.
CATGGAACCAGTGAAAGAATAGGGGTAGGGTAGGCTCGTGGCCACAGGCGCTGCAAAGATAGGTGAACAAAAGGACGCTCTCAATGGCACCCGGCGGAAGCTGTGAGAGCGACACTCGACAGTGGTTGAACAGGTTCTGGAGGAAGCGGCAGAGTCAGGCCAAGGTCGGCATAGAAAATGTAGACCACGACGTACCCAGGAGGAGGATGGGAAGCGACAAGGTCCCCGGCCGGCTGGTACTTCGCAGGATCCTTGTACTTGTAAATGCTCTTCAAAGCCTCAAGACAGCTAGAGGTAAAAGCCCTCGTCAGCGGATTCTTGGAATCAGGAGGGGGAATGGAGGCCTAATGGATCAGATTGGCTACCGAGAGATCAGGAGAGACTGGGTTGGAGGCCATTGTAACTCTGCAAGAAGGTCGCCAAACTCAAGTAAAGCGGGAAAGAGGGGAGGTAAAAAAGGAAAGTGACTGAAGTAAAAAAGGACAGTAAGTATTTATAAAGAAAGGGGGCACAGAAGACGAAGAGTCGCGAATACCTGGCCTCGTCGAAAGAAGGGGGCCCTGGAGAGCGGCCCAACAGAGCACAACGGAGCCGAAAGCTCAAGAGAGAAGGTAACGAGCCGCGGGGCTGGCAAACGGGAGCCGAATCCCAGCGGGGTGAAGGCCGAGGCGGGGAGCCGGAATGACCATTGGAGGGCCGAGGAACCAGAGGAGTGTCACCCGGGGGTCCGGAAATCAGAGGGGCGTCTCCTGGGGGCAAAAGGGCACTGGGGGCCCGAGGAGGGGTGTAAGTGGACGAGCGAAGCTCGAGCAGAGCGCGGGCCAGTTCGGTGGTAGGCGGTGAGGGTAAATCAACAGCGCGAACTGAGGCATGAAAGAGAAAAGGACGTTCAAAATTCAAAAAAGAAAGGCAAAATACTTCGAAATGGTATTAAAGTAATAAATTTCTATTACAAGCCCGAAGGCACTACAAAGTTACAGCAAAAGTCACAAGGCGCCTTAAGCTACAAAAAAGAAAAAAAGCTAAACGTGCTTTAAAGAAAAAGCGAAACGACGCCGAGAAGCAAGTCGGGGGAACCACACGATCTCCCTCCAAGAGATGCTTAAGACAACACAAGGAGAAGGGAGGAGGTACCCACAGACGGCGCACCTGCAGGGCCAAAGGGACCCATGACCGATAGGGACCGGGCCGAAGCAGCCCCCGAACCCGGCGCAAACGGAGGCCTAGCGGCCAGACTTTGACGGCCCCGACAGGAAGTGCCGCAAGTCAGTAGCAGGGAGAGACGAGGACCCACGTGAACCGTGACGACCGCAAAAGCGCCGGCGGCGACCCCCACCAGCAACAAGGGCAGCAGAGGCCGAACCACGCAAGGAGCAGCAAAAGCCAGATGCGGCAGAGGCGGCAGCAACAGAGGAAGCCGGGGTCCCAGAAGGAGGAGCATCGGCCTGGCGAAGTTGCGCGAGGCAGCGATGGATGTCGATCATGACGGAGTTAAGTCGTTGGCTTTCTGATACGGCAACAAAATGGAAAGAACCAGCAGGCATCAGCAAGCACTCAGTCCAAGTAGAGTGCTGAAGCTTCACTTCACGACCAAACTCTTCAGCAGATCTTGAACGACCATCGGTCTTGTTTTCTTCTTCTGGTCATCAAAAGAAGAGGGGGAATATTTATAGACACGTGAAGAAGGGAGGGCGTGGCTCACAAGACGCCATAAAGGAAGGTAGGTGGGCGGCCCTTTAGGCCCCCCCGGTTCGGGGGGGAGTACTGTTAGTATCAGGGCCCGTCAAGTCGGACCCTGGACCAAGCAGGCCTATTAGGCCCATTAGACCCTAGGGCAGGAGTTATAAATACCTCCCATAGTGCAGCTGAGAGGAGGATCGGTTACCTGAGAATAGGAATGCTAGAGAGTTATGTGTGTGAACACCCTAGCGCGAGCCCACACACCATCAATCATGAACGTGACAAGTACACACTTGTTAGAGATAACTAAATCAAGTAACTACTTAGGTAGATAAGATTAATTATTATTTATTCAATGTTGATTAATTAAATCCATATTTTATATATGATATTTTCTAACAAAAACATCAGTTAGAATATAGTGATATATTTGAACATTAGCTATCACTATTTTCATTTCTTTATATATAAAAATCATCTTTCAAAATAATAAGATATTAATTTTATATTAAAAATAATAGATTTGTGAATGGATGTATGATATATAGATAGATAGAGGGGGGGGGAGGGGAGGGGAGTTTATTTAGTAAAACCAAACAACATGTAGCCAACATTCAAATAAAGTTAAACAGATGATTGGATCCTCTCTTGGGTACCATCATCATATTCTTCATTCTCCCTTGTAAGGTCTTCCAATCCCTTGCCCTTCGACTCTGGTATTGTGAATATTGTCATCAAGAGTCCCAAAAAGTTAACAACAGCCAACACGAACAAAGAGTTTCTCACTCCAATTCCGGGTGGATACCCATGAGACACCTTCGATTTATCTGTGCTTTGGGCTGCATACAAAAATCCAAAGGCCCCAATGATCGCCCCTGCCTTTCCAGCCGCAGCCGATATTCCATGACACGTTGACCTAAGTCTTGCGGGGAATATCTCAGCAGGCACGACGAATGTTGTTGCATTCGGGCCAAAGTTTGCAAAGAAGAATGTCAGACCATACATGACGACAAAGCCGATCCTATTCTCTTGCTTTGTCCAGTGATTGTATGGGACAGCCAAACCTAACATGAACACTGTCATGAAGAAGAATCCCATGGCTTGGATGGCAAACCTCCCCATGACATCAATCAATGCAACAGTGAACCAGTAACCTGGAACTGTACCGCAGAGGGCGATTAGTGTCTGAGCTCTTCCAATTTTGGTCACTTCTTCGATGGCATTCATCGTGCTTGCGTTTGGAATCCACCCTATAGCACTGAATATATCTTTTTGGAATAGATTTTGGCTGTAGAAGGCGATGTCAAGAAGGAACCATGTGGTTGTTGTACCAAGAAGATGCAATCCGTGCCGACGAAGGAATTCTTTTGAGAAGAGATCGAAAGAGTTTTTTGTTGACGTAGTAAAGCGATCGACCTTGTCTTGCTCATCTTCGATCTCCATCTGTAAAACCTTTGACATGTCGGAGGCTGCCCTCTTTGCATTTTTCTGAACAAGAGCAGTGTAGCGAGCTGTCTCCGGCATCTTCATACGCCAATAGTAGGTAAGAGCCGCTGGTATTGCTCCAATCATGAGAATCAACCTCCATACATAGTCTGCCTGTGGAGCAGTCGAACCAACCGGGTCTATTTCATACGATGGCACATCGTAATAGCGATTGAATGCAGAAGACACTATGATGGCAATGACCCCTCCACCAAGAATTCCAAATCCTTGCATAGCGAAGACAGCAGCAATAAAAGCCCCCCTTGTTTTCTTGTTTGCATACTCCGACATGATTGTGGCAGAAAGAGGGTAGTCTCCACCGATGCCGAAGCCAAGCCAGAAACGAAAGAAACACAATGTTGCCATCACACTCTTGGGTTCACTCCCAAAGGAGAGACCACATGCGATGGATGCAATGACCATGAGGATGAGAGTCATACCATAAACCCTCTTTCGACCCATCTTGTCTCCCAACCAACCGAAAAAGAGTTGACCGGTAAGGGTACCAACAAACGCCACACCATTGACAGCTGCTCCTACATTGGGAGGTAAACTACCAGGTTTGGAGGAGCCATCTACGTAGTAGTATATGCGACCTAAAAGCTTTGTGATGAGGGAAATAGTGAAAAGATCGTATGCATCGGTAAAGAAGCCCATGCCAGCAATGACGATGGCTTTGAAGTGGTAGAGTTGAGTTTTTGCAACATCAAGGGAATTTAAAACACTGATCTCTTCTTTCACCATTTTGGCTTCCTGTATTAATCAGTAAAACCTTATCATATATGAATCATCAAACATTTATATATACACTACCTATTCTAATAATTTTACAAATCATTGATCGATAATACCTTTGGTTGATGATGAAGATCGACGACTTAGCCTGAAGGGTTGAAGAGGTTGAGTACTGAAAATCCGGAATGCAATGAGATTAGATGATCGACAAGTCTTCTATTTATAATCAACATTTTCTATATGGATAATTATATTCATATTTTTGATTAGCTTTTTTAAATATAATTTATTATTTATACATAATTATAAGTTAATGCTCATCACATTTTTTGTCGATATATTTTAATTGGTAAGAAGGTATATCCAAGTTTTGAAATGGACAGTTGGGAACTATCAAATTTTTAATGATATAACTGTAATCGTCTAAATTCACGATGCTAATATTATAATGTGCTTTGCGAGTTAGCGTGCTAAGCATGTTTATGAATTATGATATTAATAGAATTTGAAACAAAAACCATTTTAATATTTACAAAATTCCTGGAATATTCTCTGTGTTAACTGTCATCTTATAATTTTAGTCAAGAATAATAATAATATATTTTTAGAATTTAGAATATATTATTCATCTACATAAACATCAATTATTCTGACTTTTATTTGTATTAATCAATCAATAAATAAATTTGTTTTATAATTTTTTTAAGTATTTTTTTAAAATTCTTAATTTCTCAGAGAATTGAAATTTGCCAGACAACGACGAAAAATATAATTAAGTCGAAAGAGAGGGAAATCGATTTAATCAAAAGTCAAATGTGAAAAACAACTAATTTTATTGTCTCTAAAATTTAGTATTTTAAAATATGATTACTAATGAATTTACACGATCGGATTAAGGTTTAATCTTTCTATCTCTACTGTAGGTCAAGTGTCTAGTGTAACATGTCCTCCCTCCTCTTAATAGATTGGTATTTATTGACCTGTTTGCTTTATACTTATTTAATTATTAACCAATCTTCGTGCTCGCAAATCGTCTTGTCTTCTCAGGACACTTTAACTTATGTTGATAATATTGATTACTTCAGGTAATATTTCAAGCAAGTAAGATAATTAACCACCATGTCAACATGGATCATATACTCCTTCAAGTTGGAGTATATGGATCATATACTCCTAACTTGCAAAAAAACTTATGATATTCCTTCCTGTAGGTTTATTTAACATATCTGCTGGTTGCTCACTCGTATTAATGTACTGAAGATCCAATTGTTTCTTGACTACCTTTTCTCTTATAAAATGATCCAATCCAACTCTCTGTGTTTTGTTCGTTCATGAAAAATAAAGTTATTAGCAATAGAGTCATTTTTCATTGCTCTATATTCAACATCTGCTGATGATCTGGATACTACTTGTTGTTTCTTTGATTTCCATGAAATCAAGGATAATCCTAATTATTGATGAGCAAGCAGTACCCACTGATCTCATTGTTAATGAGCAAGCAACCCAATCAGCATCACAATACTCATTTAACCTTAGTATGTTTTCATACTTGTATAATAACCCTTAGCTTGGGACGTCATTCTTCAAGTATTTTAAAACTTTGAATAAAGTCGCAAATGACACTCTCTAGGGTTTTGCATGAACTGACTAAGGGTATTGACTATATATGTCATGTCAACCCTTGTAATAGAAAGATACAATAGTTTTCCTACCAATCTTCTAAAAATTGTTGAATCACTTAATAATTTAGATTCACTCTTCTGTAAATCACTTGACATGTCCATTGGAATGAGTGAAAGCCCACTGCTCGTCCCATATTCATCCAACAGATCCAAAATATATTTTCTTTGTGAAATATGGATTTCTTCCTTCAAATAAAATAACTCAATACCTAAGAAATACTTTAAATTTCCTAGATTTTTTATATTAAATATGTTCTGAAGTTTGTTCTTTAAAAAATTTATTGATTTTGGGTTGTTCCCTGATATAATTATGTCATCAACATAAACAAGAGGGAATGTTGATAGTGAGACATGCATGATTACGTCAGTCACTCCAGCAACGTCCTCCAACAAGGACTAGGGTTCCGTCACTTTATGTCGGACCCCCGGAGAGCTCTACGGTTGCGGAACAGGTGTCTACGTCAAGTCCTCAAGTCAACACATGAGAATCGTCGAGGTGAACCGCCGAGTTAAGACCAAGTGAGTCAGTTCTGGTAGACTGACGACCTTGCTCCTTGAACTCGCCGATTCCACCCCTGGATCGACGACTCCCATACCTGAGTCGCCGATTCCCAAGCGTTACTTGTGGCTGACCCACACCATTATGGCGCCTTTAACCGGGCGCCATAATGGTGTGGGTCTGGCGCATTGATTGGGAAACGCCCCTAAGATCCTATAAAAGGGATCCTTGGGGGTCTTCCCAATCCATCCATCTATCCACTTGACATCTCACTCAACCAGAGCACACTAAGGAGCCCGAATCGCCTACTCCCACGTTGAGTCGTCGATTCCCCTCCTCTGCAGGTATTTGACGTAGAGCGTGCGTCGTGGACTCCAAAGCCTCCGGCCCTCCTCGCAACCTCGCGAGCCCTCTCGTAGCAGATTACGTGCTTCATCAGTTGATTAACTATCATCTTTGGATTGTGAATATCCAAAACTTGTTAGAGTGTTCTTTAATTTCATACACCAATTCCTAGAGGCATGTTTCGATCAGATCATATAGTGATTTAGTGAGTTTACAAACTCTATTGTCTCCCTTCTTTAATAACCCTGGGGAGGTCTCATATTCTTCATTAAGGAAAGCATTGTTCACATCAATTGATGTTGATGCAATTGGCAACCTTTACTCCTTTAGTGGTTGCTGTTTCTATTTGTGTTTTAACTTATACCAACTTTGCAACAGGTGCAAAGGTACCATGACAGTCCACTCCTTTTACTTGAGTGTATCCCTTTGCAACCAATCTAGTTTTGTAGCGTTCTACTGATCTATCTGATTTATGTTTGATTTTATAGATCCATCTACAACCTATTGGTTTCTTATCCTCTGGTAAGGTGGTTAAAAAATAGGTTTTATTATCTTCTAGTGCTTTATCTCATTATCCATTGCTTGACTCCAATTGATATTTGTGGATGATTCTTTGTAATTGTTTGGTTCATGTATTTTTAAAATGTTATCCAGAAAATTAGTATGTTCCTTATTGAATTTTTCATAACTAAGTTTCTCTATATAGGATAATCAGGTTTCTCATTCTCCTATCGATTCATTACAGATGAGCAAAAATACTTTGAATATTTTAGTGGCTTCTTTCTGACCCTTGTTGATCTCCAAGGCTCATAAGAATTGATTACTTCCTCTTGGTTTATGGATTCAGAAGAGACATCATTATTTTGTTCCTCTTCTTTCTCATTTTCTTGGTGATCTTCATTAATATCCACTTGTTCACTAGTTTTATTTATATGATTACCAGTAACATGAACCTGTGAATTAACAGTGCTATTTTCATTCTGAGGTAACCATTTCAGTACTCTGAGATTGATCAATAGGTATCTGAGGTATCCTAAACAAACCATGATCATTATAAACCTTTTTAAATGATCATTTGTTTCTTTGTGTTCATGTGGAAAAATTGTTTCTCCCTCCCCATTAACATCTCTAAAAGGATAGATCTTTTCATGAAATATATCATTCCTTGTAGCCACTATTTTGTCTTCCCCAATCAGATAAATCAAACATCCTTTGTTATTCTATCTCTCTGATATCTGGTACATTTGCTAAACAAGTTAGGGGGAGATTATACATGTATGAATTTCAAAATCTTCAACTTTGTCAAGTATCATAAAAATGATTCAATTGTCTTAATTCATATACTTTTCTCCTAGGTATCATAGGTCAATAATTCAGGGGGAGCCTGGTCATAAGGGTAACATCTGAAGAAATTGACTAAACGTGAATCAAAACAAATATGTCATCGACAAAGGAGAAAAATGTAGAATCAATATTGCAATGCATATTAGTTTAATTTTGATAATCATGTTTAATTAACCCTAAATTACACTATTGATCATAAGAGGTAAAATCATTCTAAAATAGATCTAACTAAGATTAGAGTCACATTTGCACCTATGATTTAATTGACCATAGTCAAAATAAGGTTTAAAGGCAAAAGTCTAAAAAATGGTCAAATTAAGGATCAAATTGATTGAATTATTTAATCTTGGATATTTTCTAGTCAACTTCAACATATTGATATTAATATGAGTTAGTAGATCAATTAATCAATTAAAGAAAATAAAGTTAAAATAAAAAAATAATGATGTAAATTTATTGATTAATATAAATAAAAGTCAGAAGAATTGATGTTAATGTAGATAAATAATATATTCTAAATTCTAAAAATATATTATTATTATTATTATTATTTTTGACTAAAATTACAAGATGACATTTAACACAAAGAATATTCCAGGAATTTTGTAAATATTAAAATGGTTTTTGTTTCAAATTTTATTAATATCATAATTCATAAGCATGCTTAGAATGCTAAGCCCATTACAATATTAGCATCGAGAATTAAGACGATTACGGTTTTATGAATGAAAATTTGATAGTTCCCAACTGTCCATTCCAAAACTTGGATATACCTTCTTACAAATTAAAATCTATCGATAAAAAATGTGATGAGCATTAACTTATAATTACGTATCAATAATAAAGTATATTTAAAAAAGCTAATAAAAATATGAATATAATTATCCATATAGAAAATATTGATTATAAATAGAAGACTTGTCGATCATCTAATCTCATTGCATTCCGGATTTTCAGTACTCAACCTCTTCAACCCTTCAGGCTAAGTCGTCGATCTTCATCATCAACCAAAGGTATTATCGATCAATGATTTGTAAAATTATTAGAATGGGTAGTGTCTATATAAATGTTTTATGATTCATATACAGGAAGCCAAAATAGTGAAAGAAGAGATCAGTGTTTTAAATTCCCTTGATGTTGCAAAAACTCAACTCTACCACTTCAAAGCCATCGTCATTGCTGGCATGGGCTTCTTTACCGATGCATACGATCTTTTCACTATTTCCCTCATCACAAAGCTTTTAGGTCGCATATACTACTACGTAGATGGCTCCTCCAAACCTGGTAGTTTACCTCCCAATGTAGGAGCAGCTGTCAATGGTGTGGCGTTTGTTGGTACCCTTACCGGTCAACTCTTTTTCGGTTGGTTGGGAGACAAGATGGGTCGAAAGAGGGTTTATGGTATGACTCTCATCCTTATGGTCATTACATCCATCGCATGTGGTCTCTCCTTTGGGAGTGAACCCAAGAGTGTGATGGCAACATTGTGTTTCTTTCGTTTCTGGCTTGGCTTCGGCATCGGTGGAGACTACCCTCTTTCTGCCACAATCATGTCGGAGTATGCAAACAAGAAAACAAGGGGGGCTTTTATTGCTGCTGTCTTCGCTATGCAAGGATTTGGAATTCTTGGTGGAGGGGTCATTGCCATCATAGTGTCTTCTGCATTCAATCGCTATTACGATGTGCCATCGTATGAAATAGACCCGGTTGGTTCGACTGCTCCACAGGCAGACTATGTATGGAGGTTGATTCTCATGATTGGAGCAATACCAGCGGCTCTTACCTACTATTGGCGTATGAAGATGCCGGAGACAGCTCGCTACACTGCTCTTGTTCAGAAAAATGCAAAGAGGGCAGCCTCCGACATGTCAAAGGTTTTACAGATGGAGATCGAAGATGAGCAAGACAAGGTCGATCGCTTTACTACATCAACAAAAAACTCTTTCAGCCTCTTCTCAAAAGAATTCCTTCGTCGGCACGGATTGCATCTTCTTGGTACAACAACCACATGGTTCCTTCTTGACATCGCCTTCTACAGCCAAAATCTATTCCAAAAAGATATATTCAGTGCTATAGGGTGGATTCCAAACGCAAGCACGATGAATGCCATCGAAGAAGTGACCAAAATTGGAAGAGCTCAGACACTAATCGCCCTCTGCGGTACAGTTCCAGGTTACTGGTTCACTGTTGCATTGATTGATGTCATGGGGAGGTTTGCCATCCAAGCCATGGGATTCTTCTTCATGACAGTGTTCATGTTAGGTTTGGCTGTCCCATACAATCACTGGACAAAGCAAGAGAATAGGATCGGCTTTGTCGTCATGTATGGTCTGACATTCTTCTTTGCAAACTTTGGCCCGAATGCAACAACATTCGTCGTGCCTGCTGAGATATTCCCCGCAAGACTTAGGTCAACGTGTCATGGAATATCGGCTGCGGCTGGAAAGGCAGGGGCGATCATTGGGGCCTTTGGATTTTTGTATGCAGCCCAAAGCACAGATAAATCGAAGGTGTCTCATGGGTATCCACCTGGAATTGGAGTGAGAAACTCTTTGTTCGTGTTGGCTGTTGTTAACTTTTTGGGACTCTTGATGACAATATTCACAATACCAGAGTCAAAGGGCAAGGGATTGGAAGACCTTACAAGGGAGAATGAAGAATATGATGAAGGTACCCAAGAGAGGATCCATTCATCTGTTTAACTTTATTTGAATGTTGGCTACATGTTGTTTGGTTTTACTAAATATATTCCCTCTATAATTTTGTGTGAACATACATCTGATGAAATATTCCAATCTCAACCATCCTTTCATAATTCTATTATTTTCAATATAAAATCAATATCTTATTATCTTAAATGATGGAGATTTTAATTTAATATAGAAAAAATGAAAGTGGCGATAACTAATGTTCAAATATGACACTGGATTCTAACCTTATATTTTTATCAGAAAAATATCATATATCAAATATGCTTGAACTAATCAACATTGAATAAATAATAATTAAGCTTATTGACCTAAGTAATTACTTGATATAGTTATCCGTTAGTGGTTAATTTAGTTATAATTTTCATAGTTAATAGTATTTTGGCTAGAAAAAAAACAAAGACTAAAAAAGGAAAATTTAACAAAGAAGTACAAAAATGATGAAAAGATTGAAATTAGTTGCCTTGTATTTAAACAAGAAAACTTGAATTGATAAACATGCTTGTGGAGTACATAGTTGCTGAATTTTCAAATATTGCTTGAGTCTATTGTTACAACTTACAAGGAAACTACCATATTTTGTTACACTATCAACTATCAAGTAGAAAGTTCTGCAGTTGATGTTGAATTCTCAAATCGCCAAGTGTTTGTTGTAAATTGTGATAGATAGTATGAAAGAATAAACTACCTTCTGATCTCTTTTTTCGGTCTAGCCAAGAAAATTCATGATTACCAAATGGAGGACCAGATTGCAAAGAATGAAATCCGCGAAAGCACGCTCAGGTGCCAGATCCTTTTACAAATTCATAAAAAAATCGGTTAAATTTTCTGAGAAAATCATTCATGCAAGATTTTTAATTATACCTTGAATTCGGTATTCTCTTTGTTGACTTGAATGCGAAGGCAAACTGCAAAAATGAAATGTTAAGTCATTCATTTAAAAGCTTGTAGTTGTTGTTAAGGTGGTATTTGTAACTGTTTATTATACCTGCCAGTACTGCAGTTCCAACACAAGACAGTACACCTGAAAGGAAAGAATTGAAGGGAAAGGATCCAACCAAAGCCATGTAGATTACCTGTTCGAATTATTTTATTCAATCACAATTCCGCATTCCAATTACCAGAGTAAGATATTAGAGTTTCCATCATTTCATGTCATGGTGGAAGTGTTCAAAATTAAGAGTGCTAACTTTTGTAGAATCTTATTTATTCCTATATAGCAGTTAGCAGGGCTAAGTGGCTAACCACTTGGAGCAGTGAATGAGATGGATCTGCAAAATAACTTACCCTTTTAAGGGGATTATTAGAGGTTAGAAACTAGGGTTTTCAGCATATCTTATTGCCCATCGAACATTCACTTCCAGAATCCAGACAATGATTTCCAGAATCTTTTTTTTTTGACAATTTGGGCTCATTCTGATAGACTTCTCAGTCCTTTTTAGTCTTTTTGGCATACACATCCTTTCAGATATCCAAGGCATTAGGATGACCTCAATGTCGACTTCTACGAGCAACCATTTCAAGAATGCATAAGGAGAATAGTTAATGATCCAACTATAGAGGCTCCACAAGCTAGTATTAGGTATAATACTTATATCAAATTATTGTGTAGGAAACTAGAAGTGCGGTAGGATACTTTTGAAGATGATGTTATAAGGTTTTGTTTGAACTTGGTTGATGTTATCATGTATTTGCAATTATGAATGGAATTACATAAACAAAGTCTGTATTACAAACAGGCCACAGGGAATATAAAATATGGTACTATCTAAATCACAACTACTATATGCCAATATAATGACTATATAAATGTTCTATGACATTTTCACAAATATGGGCATAAACCCAAACCACAAGTATAATTAATTTGTTGCCAAACACATCGTAAAGATTAACCTTTTTAATTTATGGACACTACCAGATAATACACATTACTAATAATCAGAATATGCATCAATACATTACAAATCTATAACAATACCTAATAATTTAATTCAATAAAATGTATGCACAAACAAGAATCGACATTAATCAGTAAATAAGGGTGTGCGAGTGTGGGTTATCTTTAATGAAGAATATTTAATTGAAATTTGAAAGAAATAATCAGAATCTGTCTCTTGTCAATGTTCTTCAGAATAGTTGCAATTTCAATGGAAAACATTCAGTGTTTGTGGGATTTAAAATTAAAATAAATTATATTCCTAGACACACCATGTAAAAACACTGATTTCCAAAAATCAGTCTCTCCCTAAATTGTACTAGATACCAAATTAATGATGGATCACAAAAAAAACAATAGTAGACTAGCCGTTTACCTGAATCAAAGCAGTAATGACAGAAAATACCATATAAAGATCAATGATCTGTCAAGAAAAAAAGAAGAGGAAATTGTCTTTAAAATTTCAAAAAAAAAACTAAACAAAAGCTGGGTTGTCAATTATCAAGAAATTTGAAATAGAAAAACTTACTTTGAGATTTTTAGGTGTGGAACCATAAGCTGATCGAAGGGATTGGATGAGATCCATGGCATCATTGTCGTTCGATTTCGCCATTCCTTGATGCAGATCGATTTCCAAATTTTTATTTTTTAAACATTAGAGAGATAATAGATACATTTAAGAAAAGAAGATATCCTATAATCATCTCACCAGAGTCGACCGAAATTCAAAGGCAGAGAGACAGGATTCTACTCCTCTACAGTTCCGATAATCCTCTACTATTATCTTCTGCCTATGTTTTCTTAAATTTAGCCAAATCTATCTAAGTAATTTGGGAATTAGGGTTTGGTATTTTTCGCTGGAACTTTTGAAAATAGTTTTCTTACCGGGTTGTACGAATTGGGCCGGGTTGTTAGACTTTCCAGTGAAGGAACACGTGGGTTGTTAACTTGTAATCGCTTTTACCTTTGCTTTTGAAAAATAGCCGGTAGAATGGACCATCGATTAAATCTCCAACAAACTCACTCTCGAATCCTCGATCTCCCTCCGGCTTCTCCGGCAGAATCTCTTTTCTTTCTACCGACAGCAACGGCCGCCGACATTGCGTTCACACTCACACAGTCACACTATCTGAAGCGTTCACACCGGTTGGATTCATCGTTCAAGGTAAATTTTAATTGAGACTTGGACGCAATTTTTCTTGATTACCCAAAAACATAATCCGTAAGTTCAGCAACCCCGAGGTGAGTTCAGTCAGTCATATCTAATCTGAATCATCAGATTCACGGGAGGTACAGAACATGCTGTTTCCTTGTACACTCTGTTTATTTAATTCTCAAATCACAACAGGTGAGTTTTTTTTTTATAGAAGCTGCCACTGCGCCACCCGCCACCCACGGGGATGACTGATGGAGAAATACCACCAATTAATTTACTGCTATTTTCTTTTGTGGTTTCAGTGTCAACTGTCCTTGCAGTGTAGACCGAGGGAGGGCAGAACCGTCATGGGGAAATAAAGCAACACAGACAGCAGAACATCGGCGGTAGATTTGGGCTAGTAAGTTGTTGAAACTTGAGAGAGAGATCCGAAGTTTCTGGTTTGGGGGAATTTTGGGTTGGGGGAGATTTTGGGATTTGGGGTTTGGATGGAGTTGAGATTATTGCATTTGTGGCGTTTTTGGATTTTGTGGGGGTGTTTGGTGTTCTGGGTGTTTGGAGTTTATGGGAGGGGTGTTACTCAAGTGTTGTTATCTCCTGTTTCTGGACCCGGACCTATTTTCCAGCCTCTGGTGCCAATGATGGCGCCAATGGAGTCTACTGCTGCTGCTTCTGTTGTTTCTCCTCCTTCGTCTTCTTCTGGTGAGCAATCAACTTCGCTTTTTAAGCCTTCTTTTTTGTGTGAAATTCGGGGTCTGGAAGAATCTGGGTCTTTTTATATATAATGTATTTTTTGTCTAATCTATTGTCTGTTTGTCACTCCACTGACTTTGATTAACAATACTTTTTTTCCAATCCTCCTCCCCCTTTCTGAATTGATACGAAATGCGCCGTCAATTTGTTTTGCACGTGTTTCAGAAATGGATATTGTGGCAACAGAGAAAGATACCCACCATTGGGTGAAGAAACTAGTTCTATCAACCTCACTGATTTCTTCTGCGGCTATTTTGATCATGCTGGCTCTGTTCCGTTTCTGTTTTTACCGGAGAAAGAACAGGAATAAATCTCGGTATTTAAATCAGAGCGCTGCAGCAGGTAAAAGCAATGACTTCAATTTGGTGAAACTTATGTTGCTTTATTTACTATCTCTGTTATTTTACTACCATTGATATTTGCAACTTGTTACAGATTCCAATTCCATCAAAGGGTTTACTTTGGGACCAATTTTGAGCAAGTTCAACTCATCAAAGGCGTCAAGCAAGAAAGGTTCCACCGGTTTATTTGAATATAAGTTGTTAGAAAAAGGCACCGATAATTTTAACGAAACCAATATCATCGGGAGCGGTGGGTTTGGTTCTGTGTACAAAGCTTGCTTAGATGAGGGAGTGTTTGTTGCTGTTAAGAAATTAGACGACGGTGGGTCAGATTGCGAAAAGGAATTCGAGGTTGATACTCTTCTCAAATTTCGATTAAATTTACTTTTTTGGAATATCTTTAAATCTCTGCTGTCTTTTTTTCAAATTGCCAGAATGAGATAGAGTTGCTTAGCAAAATCAAGCATCCCAACATAATTTCGTTGGTAGGTCACTCCGTTAACGGCCAAACCAAGTTTTTAGTCTACGAATTGATGCAAAATGGATCTTTAGAAACACAATTGCATGGTATGCTTCTTCTTCATTTAAGAATACACCGTCAACTGTAACAATAAAACATTTTTTTTGTTTGATTTATTTCAGGGCATTCACATGGTTCACCTTTAACTTGGCCGATACGTATGAAAATCGCTCTTGATGCGGCAAGGTTGCAACTCCTCGCACTTTTAATCAGTCTGTTTCCTGTCTATAGATCTATTTCTGTCTAATATCGCTATTTTTATGGTTTTACGATAGAGGGCTAGAGTATCTTCATGAGCACTGCAATCCTCCTATTATCCATAGAGATTTAAAATCATCCAACATCCTTTTGGATTCTGGTTTTAATGCCAAGGTGTTTTTATTTATGCAAGCAGCAGTGTTCTTTTTCTTCTCGACATTCTCGTTATATTTCATCTTTAAATCATTTTTCCTTATGTACAGGTATCAGATTTCGGGCTTGCGGTCACAAATGTAAATCGATACAAGAGCGGTACGAAGCTTTCTGGTACTCTGGGGTATGTCGCTCCCGAGTATATTCTTGATGGTAAGCAACAATGCATGCTCTCTTATCTATATATATTACTATCATATGAAATTCCGCCTGCCAATTTTTGTTTCATCAGGTAAACTTACAGATAAAAGTGACGTCTACGCCTTTGGGGTTGTTCTACTAGAGCTATTGTTAGGTCGGAAACCAGTAGAAAAACTAGGTCCTTCTCAGTATCAGTCTATAGTCACATGGGTATGCATGTAACTACTATGTATCATTGCGAATTCGATTTTTCTTCTTCACTGTCAAGTTAAATTTACCCACCTTGTTTTGCAGGCGATGCCTCAACTCACGGACAGATCAAAGCTTCCGGGTATCGTGGATCCCATGGTAAAAGACACTATGGATTTGAAACATCTGTACCAGGTTGATAATTCTAATCTCTATAGACACATATATTCTTTCTGAGTATGAAAATCTCACCTTTTTTTTTGCATATACATATAGGTTGCTGCTGTTGCCATTCTGTGTGTGCAACCAGAACCAAGTTACAGACCTTTGATCACAGATGTTCTTCATTCCCTCGTACCTTTGGTGGCCGTCGAGCATGGCGGGACACTTAGAGCTACTGACCCATCAACCACTCCGAACTGATCGAATTAGGCGATTATTGTTTCGTTCACCTTTGATGATTGTGTTCAGAGGTTTTCAGATATTGTTGTTAAACAAAAAAAATTCTCACCTTGTTTTTTGTCATTCCAAGTGTAAAAAAAAGAAGTCAAATTTTCGTATCTTAATCACTAAATCCATCAAATATGTATCTTTTTTAGCAAGAGATTTAATGATTACCTTTGTAAATTGATCTGATTGTAGCTAGGGTGTCAAATGAGCCGAGTCGAATTTTTGCTTGTAGAACCATACTCGTGTTCGACTCGTTAAAGAGTTATCCGGACTTAGTTTAGTTAACATCCTAATTTACCTTTATAAAGAAATGGAAGGCTGAGATTTAATTTGATTTCAATGATTATTATGAAGTTTAAAAATATTTAAAGGTTATATACGTAAATAACTTAAAAATTGTAGAAATATGATTATCATAAAATTTAAAATATAAATAAAATTCCCTCAGATATGATTTACAGAACAGCATGTCCGCCACCGTTTTAGCGACGTCCCTATCACCGACATCCTCCTCCGCCGTCGCCGCTGCACCTCTTTCACTCCATCGTAACCTTCCTTCTTCCCACGCCACCGATCTACTCAAGCAGTGTAAGACGATACGTCACCTACTTGAACTCCATGCAGCAATCCTCCGCACCGGCGTTCCACTCCACCGCGCACCGGCAATCAACTTCAGGCTCCAACGCTCGTACTCCACTCTCGGCCTTCTAGACAAGTCACTCGCTCTCTTCCACTATACTCCTACTCACCTTCGCAGCGTCGTTTTCTGGACATCCATCATCCAGTCCCACGCCAACCATGGGCACCAACACACCGCACTCCTCCTCTTCTCCGATATGCTCTCCTCCGGCGTCGATCCCAATGGCTTCACTTTATCCACAGTTCTCAAAACCTGTGATGTTGCGCAAGGCAGAATCGTACACTGCCAATGTGTGAAGTTGAAATTGGATTTCGATACGTACGTGGGGACTACGATTGTAGATATGTATGCAAGGGGCGGCGAGGTTGAGAACGCTAGAAAGATGTTCGAGAGAATGCCGGAAAGGAATCTCGTGTCTCTGACAGTGATAATCACCTGTTACGCCAAAGCTGGAGATTTGGCGACGGCGAGGAAGTTATTCGACGAGGTAGAGGGAAAAGATGTCGTCTGTTGGAACACGATGATCGACGGATACACGCAACATGGTCAGCCAAACGTGGCGTTGGCTTTGTTCAGAATGATGTTGAAAGATCAAATCCGACCGAATGACGTCACTGTTTTATCTCTGTTATCGTCATGCGCACAGAACGGAGCTTTGGAGTTGGGGAAGTGGGTTCATTCTTACATCGGAAGCTGTGGGATCAAGATCAACACCCAGGTCGCAACTGCTCTGATCGACATGTACTGTAAATGCGGGAGCTTGGAAGATGCGTGTTTGGTGTTCGAGAAAATGCCAAACAAAGATGTAGTCATCTGGAACGCGATGATCATGGGTTATTCAATGCACGGCCGAAGCAGCGAAGCTCTGAATTCGTTCACTCAGATGCGAGCAGAAAACATCCGTCCGACGAACATCACCTTCATCGCTGTTCTAACCGCTTGCAGCCATGCCGGTCTGGTATCAGAGGGCCGGAAATTCTTCCAGGCGATGGAAATAGAGTACAAAATCACCCCCAAAATAGAACACTACGGATGCATGATCGACTTATTGGGCCGGTCTGGACTGGTTGAAGAAGCCCATATCCTAGCCCAAACCATGCCGATTGAGCCGGATCTAGTCATATGGACCACATTGCTGGGATCCTGTAAACTCCACAACAAAGTCGAGCTCGGGAAGAGAATCTTCAAGCATCTGTTCGACGCCGGAGTTGCGAATTCCGGCACGTACGTCCTCCTGTCCAACCTCCATGCGGCGACGGGGGATTGGGAGGAGACGGGGAGAGTGAGGTTTATGATGCGGAGAAGTGGTAAGAGGAAAGAACCAGGTTGCACTTCCATCGAAATCGATAACAAAGTGCACGAGTTCATCGCCGGTGACCTGAGACACGATAAGAGTTCGGAAATATACGCAATGCTCGGCGAACTGAGCGGATTGTTGAAAGCTCACGGATATGTATCGCAGACGGATGTCGTATTGCATGACATGGAGGAGGAGGAGGAGGAGAAGGAGAGAGCTCTGGGTGTTCACAGTGAGAAGCTCGCCATCGCGTTTGGACTTATCAGTACTCCACCGGGAACTGTTATTAGGATCGTTAAGAATCTAAGAGTGTGCGTTGATTGCCACTCCGTCACTAAGCTCATCTCCAAGATCACCGGCAGGAAGATTGTTGTCAGAGATCGGAACCGGTTTCATCATTTTGTCGGCGGCTCGTGTTCTTGTGGGGATTTTTGGTGACAAATCGACAAAGATTGACTTTGTTTTGTACTTATAATTTTTTCCAATAACCTTTAATGATAATTGATGAGAATATCTTTCTTTCTACACTTAGATTAACTATTAAAGATTAACCTTTTATACTGTTCGTCCTTTGGAGATATCTATGATGGAAATATGGGAAACCAACCTCCTGAGGCAGCGTATCTAGTTACTATATAATTAGATTACATAGCTAATGGGAGAGAGTCAATGAATTTTTTGCTCATTTTTTTTTACTTTTATTTTTATTTTTATACTCTATTTTTGTAAACTTAGCATTAGCCTTATTCAGTTATTTTAATGAAATTTAATTGCTTCAAAAAAAAAGATTAACTATTAAAGTTTCTAAAGATCCAAAGCTCGAGTTTTTCACTACGATTTGCTCGATAATTTATTATGTACTTTAGTATCTTGTAAAGAGTTTTTCACCGTTATAAAAAAATGAGGATATTTTTCTACTAGATATAAAAATGTTTGCCTATTAAAATATATACTGAAACCATATAATATATCATCGATTACATATTTATATCGGGAATTTAATAAAATACTTAGAAACTGATGTTAGTCTCAGGCCACTACCCGATCTATTACGACGGCCCAGGAACGCCCATAGATCCGACAAAGCTTGGATCCAGACCCGACTCCGACATGGGAGAAAGACAGCTGAAGTCCTATTAATACAGGACGCCTCAATGGGCGAAAGACACATACTACACCTAGACTAGAGAGGAAGATATAAACCCTAATCTGATTGTGTAGGTTTATTTTCGACCATACATCATCATAAACTTTAATAGTTATTGTGATAACGAAGGCGTTGAACTGGTTGAAAGGTACCTACCTCTCCATATGATGTAGAAATGTCTACATTAGGATAATATACCAGAGTCATATACTATATCTCGGTCTACTAAAGTGGTCTGAGACTAACATCACCAAACCTAACCTAATACAAAGGCCCAGGAACGCCCATAGATTTGACACGGCTCAGATCCAGACTGGACCTGACCCTGACATGACGTCCAGGAGCATTGAGACTCGACCCCAGAGGACAATTGAAGTCCTATTAATATAGGGTACCTCAATAGAAGAAAGACACATACTACACCTAGACTAGAGAGAAAGATATAAACCTTAATCCGATTGTGTAGGCTTATTTTCGACCATTTATCATCAGAAATTTTAATAGTTATTATGATCAGTTGAGTTAATCTTCATTTATTGTTTAATTACCTTTAATTAATAGGTACCTACCACCTCTCCACATGATATAGAAATGTTTACATTAGGATAAATTGATAATATACTAGAGTCATATCCTATATCACTGATATCGTACACAATAAAACTCGAACCCTGAACTTTCAGAAACTTTAATAGTTAATGTGACCAGCTAAGTGAATCATTTTTAGTTTTGAACTTTTGGTGTATGATCTAAAATTGGACGAATTCGAATTAACGAGAAAGATACAGATTTAGTCAAAAAAATTATTAGTTTGAAAGATCAACAACTACATACATAGAGAAATTAACTTAACCAGTAACTTATATAATCGATGATGTATTATGTGATTTTTAGAAAGTTATCCAAAACAACTTACCTTTTTTTCCAAAATAACAATAAAGAAAAGGTAGAAACTGCAAATATTTCACATTTGATTTGGTCAACTTTTTAAATGAGGGCCCACAATGATATTTGGCAAACCAGTGATTTTTTTTCAGTCTGTTTGTCAGGGATATTTATTTTTTATTTTTAAGTGATTATTTGAGATTCCTATTTGCTCCACGTTCCGGTAGATCGGAAATTCGTCCGATGGAGGTCGCGGGAGAAGGTTCGGAGCCGTGTCTGAAGGACGGTGCAAGGTTGTGCGAGCATTCCGGATGGGTGTACCATATCGGAGTCAATTCCATCGGAAAAGTCTATTGTAATCTTCGGTTCCTCTTCCTTAGGGGGAAGGGCGTCGCCATGTACAAGAGGGACCCTACTAAGAATACTGGGATTGTAAGTACTAACTACTCCACAACTAATCTACTCTGTTTTTTTCTTCATTTAAATTTAATTATTTTGTTCTTTTAGAATAAATATATTCTCAGATCATCCTAAAGCAATATATAACTTCTTTTTTTTCGTCTTCCTTGTCTTTTTTCAGAGTTCTTATGTGAAATCCCTATCTCGGTTATAGTTAATACTTAATTCACATTATTCAGTTGTGCGTTTTGGGTTATATATATATTTTTAACTGTATTATTCTAGTGAATGCATAAATGATACCATTCATCTGAACAAAGACTACATGGTGAATAATCTGAGAATCGAGTTTCCGAAAAGGAGTCAAGGAAGTAGAAAAGGGACGATCTAAGAGAGATCTGATTGTCCTTATTTGAGCTTAATCCAGTGGGATTTTACTTGCATTTTAATTATCTGAACTTAATCTCAATTATGTTGCAATTCCCTATATAAATAAAATAACTTTGATTTAGGTGGTGATCAATCAATTTCAAACATCTCCTTTTATAGTTTTTGAGTTTAATGAGTGCAGCAAACTCAATTAATTCAACTTCCTTGAATCTTGTTGAAAATCACACAATCTATGATCTGAGACTGAAGGTCTCCCCACCATGATCTACGGTGAATTCAAGATCGTAATTATATTCGACTTCTATTGCATTGCAATTGTCAATTTCTGTTTACTACAACTACAATTTCTGTAGTTATTCTTGATTTTGGCTGGCTGGTTTCTCCTCACAATTCTCATTGCTGTCCGGGAGACGGCAGCTTGCTTCTATTCTGTTGATCTTTGTCGAAGATTCTTATAGAAAAAGCTGAAGATGGAGGAGGAATAATAGTTGCTGAATTCTAGAGTGCTTGGAAATCCAGGTTTTTTCTGCTTGTGCAAGGGATTCTGGATTGCGATTCTTGCGTGTTCTGAATGCTCACAAATTTTCACGATTTTGGTCCTTCTGCTTGCGATTTTATGATCGTATTCTGTTGCTATTGGATTTGACAAGGCTCGATTGTGGATATGGCAAATCTGCTCGCGATTTTTTGAGTGCATTGGTTCTGATTGGGGATTCTGCCCGCAATTCTTTCTCTGCACAATTTCGCGATTCTGGTTCTTCTTCTCTCACCATTTTCTGGAGATTGAATTTCTTACATGTGGTTTGCTCGCGATCAGGACTTCTTTCTTCGATCTGTTTTGCTGTGATTGTGATTTGAACACGGAGGATTTTTCTTACATGTGATTCTGCTTGAGGCTCACTCTGCTGCGATTTTTTTGCTTGCTGACTGGACGAGACTGGAGGGAAATTCTGGAGGCTGAAATCCAGATATTTTTTCTTTTCTTTTTATTTTTGCTCTCTTCCATTTAAACTTTTATTTTGCTTGCATTGGTTGTTGTGTCTCCCTACTCGTCTCCATACAAACTTAGCTAGAGATACTCTGAAGAGAGGGTCACTAACTTGGAGTTTAAGAACACATAAAATATAGAAATACAAGGTAGGAATTGAGAGCAGGGTTTTTCCCGGAGAAAGATGGCATAGACCACAATTCAAAAGATGGCATAGACCACACCCGGGTTTTTTACACCCACCTCAATTTCTCCTTGTGTAGTATAGATTGTGTGTTGTTAAACCTTAAGGAGGTAACTCTCTTACTCCTTTTTTCTTGATGGGCGGCGCAGCGGCGCTCTGGAGACATTTCAGGAGAAATGAGATGTTTGAAAAAAACTTGGAAAGAAAAAGGAATCTATTCAGAGGGTCTGGGAAGCAGCCTAGGGATGGGAGTTATAGAACAAATGGGGGTAGGAAGAAAGAGGCTTTTGACCAAGGAATGATAGACAACTGGAAGGTGTCCACTCTTGATTCTGGAGATCTGAGAAGACTTCAGTTTGTACAACCCTCAGAGAGGGAGGAGTTTGCTTGTGCTTCCATGCGGAGGTCTCAACTTCTCCCCCCTAAGTCAGAGGGAGCACTTAGGATTTCACTCAGAGTAATGGGTGATGTTCCGTCCATAAGAGCCATGACCTGTCTATTGAGAAGAAAATGGGGGGTTAATGGAGATATTCAAATCGTAAGATTTCGGGATGCTACTTTCGACGTTAGGTTTAGGGAGGCGGCGGATTATTTCCGTTCGTGTGATCGCTCATGGGATAGATTCTGTGACACTCCTTTCAAAGTTAGCAAGCTCCCTCCGGATGTTATCCATAATGAATGTTATGAAACGATGTTTCAATGGGCAATCATTGGAAATCTTCTCCCAGGAATGTTTTCGAAAGATGCGGTAAACAGGATAACTAGCGTCTTAGGTATTCCTTTATATGGAGAGCTTATGGATACGATATCTCACCCAAAATCTCTTAGAATTTGTTTCCAAAGTAAACCGAATTTCAGATTTCCTGGGCAAATTAAAATAATGATTCGAGAGGAAAATGGGAAGGAAACATGTCATACGCTGACAGTGAAATACAGGTCAAAGCCACAAAAGTGTCGGACGTGCGGATTTTTCGGTCACTGGTCGGAAAAATGTTGTCGACCACTTATAGAGAAAGTGCCTCCTCCTCCCCCCATCTCAAAAGCGGAAGCCACTGTAATAATCCCTCATGATAGGGAAGGGGATTGGAGCCAAGGATGGAGCAAGCTGAAGACTGTAAGTTCGCTTCCGATATCTATATCCAACAGATGGGTGGAGTTGGGGAAGGTTGGGGATGTCCCCCATTGTAGGGAAAGGAACGTTCCTATGGAAAAGGGAGGGCAAGGAAGAACTGATGTTTCCCAAAGTGAAGGGGGAAATGTTGAGATAATACAGAAGTTGTTAGAAAGTGGGGCGGTAGACAAAGTGGAGGGTGTGCTCCCTACGAGTAGGAGGGGTTCGGTACAATCTTCCTCCAGCAAGGGTTCTCTGGTAGGGGGAACACATCTTGAGGATGCTGTTTCTAGAGATGAAGTTGTCTAGAGACAAGGGCAGCTAGAAAGGGTGGGTAAGGGAGATGCTTACTTGGCTATTATAGGATCCCGATCAATAGAAAGGGATGCACATGTCTCTGAAATCTCCAGTAAGGGGAGGGGCATGATTATGGATAAGATTGTGGTTGTTGGTCCCCAACTGGGGGGTGCAGGGAGAGGAAGAGAAGGAGCTAGTTCTCCTAGTATAGTACGGGAGAATGACCCCCAGGAATTGGAGTTTAGGGAAGGGGAACATGCTATGATAAGACAGGAACTGTTAGAAAATGGGGTGATAAATGAAATGGAGATTGTGATCCCTATGAGTATGAGGGGTGGAGAAGGGGAGGGGATACCTTCTACTATACAAATTTCCTATGAGTATGAGTATGAAACTATCCGGAGACAGGAGCAGATGGAAGAAGTTGATAAGAGATCCTGGTTAATAAAACGGGTTTCGCAGGTATCGGAAGGCCCCGGTAGGGGGATGGGCATGATCATGGATGAGGTTGAGATTGTTGCTCCCCAGCTGGGGGGGGTAGATGGAGGAGAGGAAGGGGTTCATGTTCCAAGTAAGGGAGCAGTAAGGGAGAATGACTCCCAAGTTATGGAGGGGAGTAGTGAAAAGTGGGGGGAGCAAGGGCAAAACATTAACTCGTCAATACATAGTTGAGAGGTAAATGAGGTTTCATCCCAGTCAATGGAACAAGAGCACACCCCGAGAACAATTCAACTTAGGCCGAATTGTTCCTCGTTCTCTCCTCCCCTGCTTTGTACCAGGCTTGGAATAGTGTCGGCATCGGAGCCTAAGACAGTCTCGAAGGGGGTGTTCCCTCTTCCTAGAGTAGGGTCAGGGGATATGATCACTGCTTTAGGGAGGCATAGGAAGGTAATAAAGAAATATACCAGAAGGAAAGTTGAGGTGGCTCCGGTTCAGATGATGGGGCTTCCGGAGATAAGGTCTGTAGAGAACCCAGACTGGATCAAAGTATCAGGTCAAGAGGGCTTGCGAAGTAATGCGAGTAGGAAGAAAAAATATTATGCCCATGGAGGGGATTTAAGCTCCAAAGTAGGTGCGGAAGAAGTCGCACTGAAGGGCAGTTGATCTCCTACCTGAAAATTCATAATGGCTTTCTTGATTTGGAACATTAGGGAGTTTAACTCCTTCGAATCACATAATGAAATTAAGGAATTAGTCAGGTCTAAGGCCATAGATATATTTTCAATATTGGAAACTAAAATTAAACCGCATAAAGCTCAGTCGATTAGAGATACGTTTGGACCAGAATGGGAATCGCATAATAATGCTGACTCTGCCAGTCCTGCATCTCCAGACTCCATTTGGTTGTTTTGGAGGAAAAAAATCTGGTCAGTAGATATATTAGTCTCTCACCCTCAGTTAATCCATGCAAAATTGAGGAATTCAGGAGGTCTGATCTTATTCCATACGCCAGTTTATGGTAAGGCTACCTCTAGGGATGACAGAAGGCAACTCTGGAATCTTTTGCAGCAAATTGGACCTATATCGTCTTCTCCGTGGCTTGTAGGGGGGGATTTTAATGAAATAAGATCACCTGAGGAAAGGCAAGGATCTAGAGCATATAATCATGGGGGGCCTGCTGAGTTTATACAGGCTACGGATATAGCTCAGTTATTGGAGCTGGATTCAATAGGTGGAGAGTATACTTGAACGAATAACTCCCCAGGGCCAAATTTCACTCAAACAAAGTTGGATAGGGCTTTTGCAAACCAAATTTGGATTGATACTTGGCCTGAAGCAAGGGTGGAATTTCACAATGGAACCAGTGACCACAAAGCTATGCTAATCACATTATCTCAGGTGGAAAAAGGAGCTAAGCCATTTAGGCTATTTAACTCTTGGCTGGAGGATCCCTCATATGTAGAGATAGTTAAGACAGACCTAACAAAGCAAATACATGGAACTGGATTGTATAAGTTACAGCAAAAACTTAAGGAAGTTAAGGTACTTTCTAAGCAATGGGCAGCAGAAAAAGGGCATTCAGCAAAGAGGGTAACCCAGGCAAGAATTGATCTGAATAGCTCAGTTGAAGCTTTGGAAAAGAATTCCTTATCTATCCCGCTCCAAGAGGAGAGTACAAAAATAAGGGGAAGATTAAAGGAGCTTATGGCAAAAGAGGAGGCAGATCTGAAACAAAGGAGTAAGGTCTCTTGGTTAAAATTAGGAGACAAAAACAACAGATTCTTTAGTATCGCCACAAAGCTAAGGAGATCTAAAAATTCAACCTCTAAAATTCTCAATACAAATGGAATTCAAACCACTTCTAGGGCTCTATTAGAGGAGAATAGTGTTAGGTACTTTAAAACTTTGTTCAGTAATTCAGCCACCCAACGGCCGGCAGTTCCTGTCATTTTTTCTAAAGTGGTTTCTGAAACTATGAATAGGTGGCTGCTTCAGGCTTCATTAGAGGAAGAGGTAAGGGCCACACTGTTCTCCTTTAATTCGGGGAAATCCCCTGGGCCGGATGATTTCACCTCGGAATTTTTCAAAAAATTTTGGAAAGATCTTAAAGGCCTAGTAATGGAGTGTGTAAGGCAATTCTTTAAAGGCAAACCTTTGTTGAAGTCTGCTAACCATACTTTCATCACGCTTGTGCCCAAAACAAACACGGCCTCAGATATGTCGGATTTCAGGCCGATATCATGTGTCAATTTGATCTACAAGCTAATGACAAAAATATAAGCAGATAGGATCAGTAAGGTCTCTAGTGAACTCATATCTCCAAACCAAGCAGCTTTTATTCAAGGGAGGCTCATCTCGGATAATACTATTCTAGCGGATGAAATGGTGCATGGCTTTGGAAGAAAGAGAACTCCCAAGAGGTGTTGCTTGAGTATAGATCTTAAGAAAGCTTTTGACACAGTCAGTTGGAAGGCTATAATTGTCACCCTTGAAGCGTATGGATTTTCTCCTATGTTATGCAAAATGATTTGGGATTGCATATCCTCTGCATCTATTTCGGTGCTGGTGGAAGGGACTCCAACACCTCCCTTCAAAAGCCAGAGGGGGATTAGACAGGGTGGTCCTCTATCTCCTATTCTATTTGATATGGTTATGGATGTTATAAGTAGATTGATATAGAATGGAGTAAAGAACAAAAGAATAGACACTTATCAGGTGAATGGTGCTACTTCTATATCTCATCTCATGTATGCGGATGATATCCTCATATTTTCAAAGGCAAATCAGAAATCGTTTAATGCAATTAAAACGGTGCTTGAGAAATTCGCATTGTTCTCGGGATTGGAAGTAAATGCGAGCAAGAGCTCCTCCACCTTCTCAAAAGTATTTGCAAAAAATCAATCTTTGCATAATATCTTATGATATACTGTTAAAAGTCTACCTATAACATATCTAGGGTTGCCAATCACGGGAAAGAAAAAGTCATTTGGACAGTACTGGAAACTAATCCAGTCTATAGAGGCGCTCCTAGCAAGATGGAGTGGGAAATGTCTTTCCTATGGAGGGAGAATACAGCTAATTAACTGGATAATAGCTGGAAAGTATACTTATTGGGCGCAAGGTATGGCTATCCCTGACTCTGTGGCTAAGAAGGTTAGCTTATAGATTTATATAGGACGGAAGGAAAGGGATCCCGTGGACCCAAATGGTCCTTTCCAAGGCGTAAGAAGGTCTAGGGGTTAGAGACCTTCCTATTATTACCACTGCAACCAATATTAAAAGAGCTTCAAAGTACTGGGATAGGAACGATTCTTTTCTGGTAAAATGGATCCAAGATAGGTATATTAAAGGAAAGACGTTTAATGATATACAACTCAGGCCTACTGTGGATTCGCATTTTTGGAAAGATTTTGTTTCAGAAAGAAGCCTAGTGGATAAATGTTTGGATTGTAGGGTCAATAGTACGATTGTGTGAAGATCTGGTACTCCGATAAATAAATTGGGGGGAATAGTAGAAAGTATTAGAGATAGAAAGCATAAAGACATGTTAGCTGAGGGAATTTGGTCGAAGATGCTGACAAAATTCTCTATTCTGTTGTGGAGGGTGAAATGGGATCACCTAAACAAGTTAAGAAGCTGAGGAGTTGGAGAGTACAAGTGTCTGCTGTTTGTTTGTTATACAATCTGAAAGATGAAACTAGGAGTCATCTTTTTTTTAACTGTTCTTATTCCAGATCTCTATTAATTTCGTTGACGGAACACCTGGATTCCGCTTTCTGGAAAATAATGAATATTCCAGTCGCTCAATCCAATCCAGATATTAGATTGGGGGATCTGGCGGAGGCAGCATAAAAGATTACGCGCCACTCTCCCCCTTGAGGGTTAATATGGAATGCTATTGGATGTTTGTCGTGGCATATATGGACGGAAAGAAATAAAAGGTATAGACAGTACATTAGTAGGCCTCCTGGGGTAGTCCTTAAGGGGGTCATTAAAGACATCAGCCTCTCCTTTGATTCAGTGTATTACAAGAATAGTTGTTGTCACCTTTTGGAGACATCTATGATGGAAGTATGGGAGACCAACCTCCTGAGGCAGCGTATCTAGTTACTGTATAACTAGACTACATAGCTAATAGGAGAGCACATGCAATTTCATTTTACTTCTATTTTTATTTCTATTCTCTATTTTTGTAAACTTGGCATTAGCCTTATTCTAATGAAATTTAATTGCTTCAAAAAAATTAATACAGAGTGAAGTAAAAAACAAAAGGATAGATACTTATCAGGTGAATGGTGCTACTTCTATATCCTCATCTTCTCAAAGGCAAACCCGAAATCGCTTAATGCAATTAAGGCGTTGTTTGGGAAATTCTCGTTGTTCTCGGGATTAGAAGTAAATGCGAGCAAGAGCTCCTCCACCTTCTCAAAAGTATGGACCAATCTTTGCATGACATCTTAGGATATACTGTTAAAAATTTACCCATAACATATCTAGGATTAATAATCACGGGGAAAAAAGTCATTTAGACAATAGTGGAAACTAATCCAGTCAATAGAGGCGCTCTTAGCAAGATGGAGTAGGAAATGTCTTTCCTATGGGGGGAGAATACAACTAGTTAACTGGATAATAGCTGGAAAGTATACTTATTGGGCGCAAGGTAAGACTATCCCAGATTCTGTGGCTAAGAAGGTGAGAAAGTTAGCCTATAGATTTATATGGGATAGAAGGAAAAGGATCCCGTAGGCCCAAATGGTCCTTCCCAAGGCGGAAGGGGGTCTAAGGATTAGAGATCTACCTATTATCATCACTGCAACCAATATTAAAAGAGCTTCAAAGTACTGGGATAAGAGTGATTCTACTTTGGTAAAATGAATCCAAGATAGGTATATTAAAGGAAAATTTGATTTCATATCTAATATACATTGTTTGAGAAAATGTCTCTCACACTCTCACGTGATATGCTTAATAATATATAAATAGATTCCATGAAAGCACAAGAAAAAAAGTAGATCTAGTTATAAACACACATACCATATTATGTCATCAGCTGTGTCATTTGCAAGAAGATAATACACGTTGACAGAATTTGCCTGCAAAATAAATAACTCCATAAAATGTCACAATTATGGAGATGGTGGAAAATCATCACATTTTTTGCAAAAAAAGAGATAATTATCACATAAAACTTTGAAATTCTATATATGTTGCTTGCCTGGCCAAATCGATGGGCACGATCTTCTGCTTGAATAATATCACCTGGAGTCCATGATAACTCAGCAAAAATTACAGTACTCGCAGCTGTCAGTGTCAATCCTAAACCACTAGCTTTAATGGATAGCTAAGAATTTCAAATAAATACATTTATTATCCTATTTCCAGAATTAAAAAAACAAGAATCTTATAGTTTTTTGATACCACTGCTGCCTTGACGTTTTCTTTATCCTGAAACTTGCTAACCAGGTCTGGTCTTAATGATGAAGGTGTTTTCCCATCGATTCTAATATATAGAACTTTTTTCTTCTGTTACAAGAAATTAATTAAACATAAGATTTGCCAACAGGTGCGTACAGCCATACAGAATGTTAAAATAGGAAAGAATAGATTGCTTACGTCAAGATATTGGGAAATTGAATCAATCATGGTTTGATGATGAGCAAATATCAAGATCTTGCAGCCGTCCTATATTATAATGCAGTGGAATGTCAAATGCAGTGGAATGTCAAATGCAGTGAATACTTTTTGATGAGTTTGTTTATATTATATTTTTAATTATATATAATATGGAAGTATGTTCTAGCATATAATAATCTAAATATGGGATAAAAATTTCCACACTATGTTGATGAGTGTGGAATCTTGTCAATGCCTCATATCTTTGAACTTTAGGTCATCATCCTTTCCATCGTTGACTGGAAGCTTATCGATTTACAGAAAGCACTCTACTCCGTCTCAGACAGTTCAATTGTTCAGAAATTCGATCCCTCTTCAGTGTGGGTCACATCTTTATTTATAGAATTTTCCAAAATAACCCACAACTAGCTAAAAATCAACGGCATCGACAACTTTCCCAGATAGTCGAATATTTATGGTCAGCTGATCGTTTTTATCATAATTACGGAATTACCATAATGCTCTTGATGCTTTTGGTGAGTAACAAAAAACTTTAAAAGAAGACTATTAGTCATTGTTTTAAAAGGTCTATGACCTGTTCTTGACAAGGTCACCTAGTTATTTATCCGAGTTTCCGGTGTTCGCACCTCTTTGGGTGGTGAATCCTTCACTTATTTATTATCTTGATGATAAGTTTAATACGTGTACCTCCTGTATTATAATACGTGTACCTCCTGTATTATAATACGTGTACCTCCTGTATTATAATACGTGTCAAGGTTTTTCAGGTGGCCAGGCGATGCGTGGTGCGCGTACCCGCCTATGCAAACACCTGGTCGCATATGCACATGTTTTCTCTATTACAAATATAATACCTTGTATCAACTTCAGAATAAAATATTATAAAATACAATATCTAATTTGAAGGTTAAAACATCTAACTAATAATATCAAGTCCATTTTCTTCTTCGCCACCATCTTTGCCATTCAAGTTTTTTATTTCTACTGATTCTTTTTTATTTTACATATGGGTATTTAGGCTAAGGACCATAAATAGGTGACTCCCTGATGGGAGGATTGCCTTTGGTAGCATATGCGAACATATGCATACCTATAGAAAACCTAAGTTAGGAATCAAGGGCTAACTACTTGGTAGAAGGTAACTCTCAACCATTATAATCCATAGAGATAAAGTGATTGAGTCCTTGGGTCGTCAACTTCTTATCTTTACTTGGCCATGCTGACTACATCTCTCTCTTCCATTATAGTTCAAAAGTCACTCCATGTGGGAATAATTAAGGAGTTATTGTGACTATAATTGTCACCCTTGAAGCGTATGGATTTTCTCCTATATTCTGCAAAATGATTTGGAATTGCATATCCTCTGCGTCATTATCAGTACTGGTGGAAGGGACTCCAACACCTCCCTTCAAAAGCCAGAGGGAAGCCAGAGGGAAGCCAGAGGGGGATTAGGCAGGGTGATCATCTATCTCCTATTCTATTTGATATGGTTATGGACGTTCTAGGTAAATTGATACAGAGTAAAGTAAAGAACAAAAAGATACATACTTATCAGGTGAATGGTGCTACTTCTATATCTCACCTCATATATGCGAATGATATCCTCATCTTCTCAAAGGCAATCCCGAAATCGCTTAATGCAATTAAGGCGTTGCTTGGGAAATTCTCGTTGTTCTCGAGATTAGAAGTAAATGCAAGCAAGAGTTCCTCCACCTTCTTAAAAGTATGCGCAGAAGACCAATCTTTGCATGACATCTTAGGATATACTGTTAAAAATTTACCCATAACATATCTAGGATTACCAATCACGGGAAAAAAAGTCATTTGGACAATGGTGGAAACTAATCCATGATGGAAACAGAAGAGTTATTGTCACCCTTTGGAGACATCTATGATAGAAGTATAGGAGACCAACCTCCTGAGGCAGCATATCTAGTTACTGTATAACTAAGCTACATAGCTAATGGGAGAGAGTCAATGACTTTCTTGCTCATTTCTTTTTACTTCTGTTTTATATTTTTTTACTCTATGTAATTTGGGCATTGCCCTTATTTTAATGAAATTTAATTGCTTTCAAAAAAAATTCATCGATCAATAGGTTTAAATCATTACAATATCTGGGAATGAAGTAAAAGAATGTGCAATTTTTATAGTATCTATTATTCAAACTACTCAATTTCAAAAGAGATAAAAGAGAGGAAATAATAAAAGTGGTTGTCATGCCAAACTCATCAGCTAAGCCAAAAAGAGATGCCATCAAATGCTTACCTCAATCACAGTACTTAGATAATCAAGAACAGCTGGGATCTTTGCTTCTGCTGTGCTATTATATATCTGCAGTTTGGCAGTTGGTTGAAAAATAAAAATAAAACACAACTTGAATGCTGAAGAGTGTCTGCAATCACATGTTGCAGACTTTGATTGAATAGCCATATGAACTCTCAGTGATGACGAGAGGTTAAAATTTATTATTTCAAAAAAATAAAGATTAAGATTTAAATTCCAATAAACTGACTTTGATTGAATAGCCATATAGATTCAATTATCACGTCTAAAACTCAAAGAGAAGACCTATAGATAGACTAATAGAGTTTTCGATTATTTTTCTGAAATATACATACAATATACATACAGGTAAAGAAAATCTTCTCCACGTATTTTTTGTTGATTATATTTTCAGATCTTTAAACTGTTCTGAAGCTGGGGACACCATCTCATGATTTTTTTATTTTTTCTTGCATCTATCTTTTTATAATTACAAAACAGTGACTTTCTAATAAAGGGACTCAGACTAAAAACTCTCTTTTGAATCAAGATTGAATTCCAATGTGACATGACTAATGTTCCAGCAATCTAGCTCGTCAATTTGTAATAAAGGTTTGAATCTATTTAAGATGTAATCATCGGACTTTTTATCCGTTTGTTTTCTCCAATGTAACTCGGGCATTGCCCCTAATTATTTTTAATGAAATTTTTTATCAGCTTAAAAAAAGATGTGACATTGAACCTTTTTATTTTTGCAAAAATTTAAGGTTTTCATTAATAATAATGAAGGGCAGTACCTTGAAAGGACATTTGGAAAAGAAAAGAAAAGAAAAGAAAAGAAAAGAAAAGAAAAAAAACGTGGTGGGGTGATTGAGTGCTTTCTCACTTAATTGACCATCACTCTCCTCTATAGCTTGCATTCTTAGTGATCAAGTAACTAAGAGCTAAGCCTCAATTGTCTCCCAAACTGTATAGTAGTCCTCTCCATTTGTAAACCACGATCTTTCTTGAGGATATCGGATTGAAAATAAATGTTCCCTAATGACTTCCAGAAATATTGCTTCAAGGAGCCGAAGAGTATGTTGACGCAACCTTCTGTTTCTTTCACTTTCAGACCAGATTTGCCAAAAGAGACTTCCAACTATGTTCCAATGAAGGAACCATGTAGGAGCTTGATGTGTCAATATTTGGCATGCTTCTATTACATTTCCTATCTGAATATCAGGATGGGTGAGAATTGGGGCTGGACAGTTACTTTCAAGAGGAGTTCGTTGAGGAAATCAATGAGCTTTAGTGATAGTTGGCTAGTGTATGTGCAGTTAAAAAACAGGTGATTATATTCTCAACTTCTTTACCACAAAGGAGGCAAATTGGTTGAATAGGTACCTCCATGCATTAAGCAGTTGTATGGTATTAATTTTTTTTTTTCCAGAGAATGATAGAGAATATTTTAGGCATAAGTAACCATATGCCTTTTGTCAAATTATCCCTTGGGCAAAGACTGAGATCTTTTTCTCAAAATCAACGAAGGGTAAAGAAAAACTGTTGACCCATCTAAGGTTCAGTGAGGGAACTTTTCCAACCAAGTATCTAAGTTTACCTCTTTCACCCAGGATTTTATATCAGAAGGATTGCATTCCTTTGATAGATCGGGTAAATGGGATGGTAGAAGGGTGGAAGACAAGATTGTTGTCTCATGCGGGGAGGGTGTAACTGTTCCATTGGGGAATAATGGGCATATTCAACTTCTGGAATATGTCCAGTAGACTACCAGAAGGAACACTTGAAGACCTGCACAATCCATTTCATATAGGTACATATAGAACGGGAAGCAAGACTTTACTTGGGTTCAAATGACGCTGCCCAAAGAGGGGGGCCTAGGGATAACAAGTACAAGATAGATAAGGTTCTAAAATGTGGGCCCAACTACAACTGTATTTGGACCGGGAGTGGTACCTCACCAACATACAAGAACGCCTGGGAATCCATAAAGAATATAAAAGAGATCGACAAATTTTGGGAGACGGTATGGACCACTAGTATTAAGAAATTTAGCATAACATTATGGAGGACTAGATGGGGTAAGATATCGATGAAGGTTGACTGGACTAGAAAAAAGAGAAGGGGAAATACCGACTGCATCTTATGTGGAGGACCATGGGATTGGCAAGACCATGTGTTTTTCAAATGCAAATTTTCTATGGATTTATGGTCTTATATACTAAATGCAAAACCAAGTTTGATTGCATGCGCAGAGCTCTCTTTAGATCAGGTAAAGACAGAGGCCCATGCCAGAACGAAGAACACACCATGTTGGGGTCTAACATGGGGATACGCGACTGCAGCATTCTGGGGGATCTGGACCGAAAGAAACAAGAGAGTGCACAAAGACAGACGCACATGGCTGCAAGAGATAGGGAGACGGATAATACAGGATATATCCAAGGTTCCGGATGCGCCGCCACCTGGAGCATCTGAGCATATGCGTGCATATGCGCTCAGATGCGCCAGTGGCATTTTCGTAAATATTTATAAAACTATAGGAAATTAAGATTTTTTTTATATATGTATATCAATTATCAAAATACTTTAACTCTTTAAATAGTTTGAAACACATAGAATAGTTCACTTTAACTCTTGAACTTCAAATACATAATAGGATCAAATACATCTATAGTTCATCCGTTGACCTCCTCAGCCGTTTATAGAACAGATGATTGGGATCTGTAGGACCAGCTTCAGCTTGGGGTACACCCTCATCTTCATTCTCTTGAAGATCTTCGACTTCATAGTCGTTATCACGAACTTGACTAGTAAATGGTCTAGAATCTAGATTGACCACTCCTAGTCGATGGACCTGGGTGCTCAGTTGCTCCAGCTGCCGTCTCCACGTCGGCCCAAGTGAGACCTTCTTCAGTATATACCCACTCATTGCATGGTCCATCAATACCAGTGACCCATTCACTCATCAAGTTGAACTCGTTAACGTGAATAGCATCATACTTTTTGGAGTCACTTTCAATCAATAACTTCTTTGTTTTGAACCTCTCTGTCAACTTCATATTGTAGTTGACGTAAACGAGGTAATCTAACCGTGCGACGCCCAAGCGATTCCTTAACTTGGTATGGAACTGTAAATGAAATTTCATATTAGATAGTTAAATCATATGAAATAAATAATCGAACATGTAAAGAACTTACATGTGGGAAAGTACTTCAATTCCTTTCACAGCTTGAAGCTGAGCAACACAGACTTAAGATTCTTGTCGCAATTTGCGTTAACTCCACTGTTCTGGTCCCAAATAATTCCCACCATCGTAGTGGATGCATAGTGTCAGCCATCTTCATCGCTACATTTCCTCCAAACTTTTTTTTTGAAGCAATTTCCTCCAAACTTTCCTTCTCTATTGTTGTACAAGGTCATGTCAGAAAATATTGCGATTGTTTTTGAATCGTCATTACCAACCATTTTTTCAACACATTGACTGAATGCGTCCTCATACTCCATGGATTGAGCAATTGTTTCAGAATCACGGTAGTTGGAAAAAATAGATTTAATCATCAAGTCTTAAATTCATTCATGAAGTAAAAAAGTTGAATTGAATAATACCTTTTCAACTTGAAGAAGAAATGTGGATTTAGGTAAAATGTAGTCTTTATTAGAGAAGACTTGTAATGCTTTCCCCACCGATTGTCCATAAGAGTATGGATCGGAAGATACAAACTCGAATCCCCTTCAAAGTTGTTCTTTATAGCTTTTTTTGCCTCTAAGAAGGCTCCTTCGAGGTAAGTCATATTCGGTTTGGAGTCGTCATCCACAATCCTTAGCACCTTCAGAATAGGTTCCGACGTTAAAAGTATATGATCAACAGTCAACCAGAAACGTGCATTTATGACTGTATCAGACACATCCAAGCAAGTGTTTGTAGAGGGACCCCTCGCCCATTTGGACCAATCAAATTTCCTCAAGTTATCTTTCGCACTTTTGATACTTTGATGGGTGAGGAAAGCTGTCGCAAAACGTCCAGCCATAATATAGTTTGATGCATTATCCGTGCACACTTGGACGATCTTAGTATTGCCAATTTTTTCAATCACATCTTCCAATCCTTTGGCTATGAACTCTCCCGTCTTCGTGTCGGAGGTGCAATCATCGGAATGAATGTAAAAACTTCCCTCCTCAGAATTCATCAAGTAGTTGATGATACATCTCCCTCGACAATCCATCCAACCATCGGACATTAGAGTACAACCTCGCAGATTCCATTTGAGCTCATGAGCCTTTCTTATTTCATCAATATTACAGACATCTTTGCTAAGTATCAATCCACCAATTCGGTATGCTGATGGAGGAGTGTATCCTGGACCGTACCGTCCAATACCCTCCACCCATGCCTGAAAATAAATTTAAATAAGTAATTCCAAATTTTATTAAAAAAATAAAATTTGAAATATTACCAATAGTTCAGGATTATGAGCGACATTGAAAGCAACACCACTTGTAAAGAAGAATCTGCCTACATATTGATCAAGTAACTCCCTCTCTTGTTTCTTCATGTGATCGGCTAACGTGGTTTGACGTAAGCGTTCTGTTAGTCGGCGTCTGATCACATCGTCCAGTGTTTCGCCCTTTGACAAACCTAATGGACCGACTTGTTTCAAACCAAAGTCCACTGTCTTCGATGCAGTGGATGACGTTGAACCTGTACCACTCAATGCAAGTTTTCTCTTTATGGGATCCGTCGGTAATAGTTCGACATTGACGATTGGTGGTTTCTTCGAGTTGGTGGATTTTTGCAAAACTTTTAGAATCTCTTCTCTTATCTTCATTGAAGCTTTTGGACATGGTTTTACACCTAATTTCCCACCGTTCGGGTTCACTCGAGCAATGTGCACCTTCACACGGTGGATTCCGCTGGTAGAAACAAATCTGCACAGAAGGCACCTAACAGGTTGTGTAACCTTGCCTTGCTGTTTTTCAGCGAATGCGGCATACTTCCAAGTCGGATCGTCCCAATTAGGAGGTCGGTTGCTTTTCAAATACAAATTTTCGTCAATCGTTGAGTCATAGATACTAACATCTATCTCTTCCGGCGGATTTATAGTTGGTGTTGGATTCTCTTGCGCTTCACTGTCATCTTCTACTCCTATGACATTGTCTTCTTCAATAGGTACATAATCTTCCATTTTGAAACCCCTAAGAAAAAACCCTAGAGAGGGTTTGGGTTTTCTAACGTTGGGAAATAGGGGAGATATTTTAAAACTTACTGTTTTAAAATAGGGGAGATAGGGGAGATAACTTATAAGTTAAAACAGACCCGGATCCGACCCGGATCGGGTCTGTTTTAAAGTCTGTCTGTGCGTTTTAAGAAAAACGCAAACAGAGTTTACAAAACTCTGATTTTTTTAATTTAAAAATACCGGATCCGGGTAGGATCCGACCTGGATTCGGCTAAGGGAGATGTGCCTGGATCTCCCTTGAGGGGCGCATCATTGCATATGCGCACGCACCCGGATCCTTGGATATATCAAACACCTTCATGACGAACAGGTACAAGGCCAAAGGGACAACCCAAGAGCAACGATTAACGAAAATATGGACGAGAAGCGCCCAACCGGCAGCAAGTTGATTTATTTATTTTTAGTACGATTTACATATAATTCAAATTCAAGAGGAAATTGTATTAAAGAACTAACATATCTAGGCTAATGGTGGGTTGGAATTCAACAAATAGAATTTTGACTCACCAAAAAGCATAGAAGATAAAGTGTGTTAATAGAATGACCTAAAAAATTATATCCATAGAGAGACATACCTCCTAGGAGATGGTCTTTCTTTTACAGTAAAAACGATATGAGTAATCACTTACGAGTAGTGGACCGAAAGGTGATGGTAGGGTTTTCCCTTGGAAGAGGAAAAGATGCCTGGAGCACACCAGGGTTTTTACACTCCCCATTGTCCAAAGCCCACTACGTAAGAACGATGAGGCATAGATCGTTTTAGGAAATATCGAGTCAATCTCCAAAGGTTGTCGAAGGCATAAACGATCATAAGAACACTTGGCTGGATCAATGCGGAGGGTGTGAGGTGGATCGCATGTGATCACACCTCTTTTTTTTTTAAAATTTATATATTATCAGATAGTTTTAATTCAAAAAAACAAATTATCCCTTGGGCCATAGTTCTTATAGCTTCACCTATTGTCCCTAGGTTTTGGTTCCCATTACCTATTTTTCATAAAATTGAATTCCCCGTCTTGTAGTCTAAACATTGGTTAATAAGGACTTTGTAATCAATAATTTCCTTCCATTGGGTTGAGTCAATGGTAGGCTTAATTATGATACTTTCTAGGTCCTTCCCTTTGATGTATCTATTTTGTATCCATCCTGATAGAAAGGAATTTTTACCCCAGATTGTGACTGCTTTTTTTTATAGAGGTTGCGGTAGCAATTGCATGTAGGTTTCTAATGCGTAGACCTCGCTCTTCCTTAGGTAGGACCATTTTTTACCAAGGTATCTTTTTCCTTCCATTCCAAATAATTTTTGGATTTTTTTGTGTATTGAGGGAAGTGTGATTCCTTGTGCCCAGTAAATATATTTCCCAACCAATATCCAATTAATCAGTTGAATCCTACCCCCATAGAAGAGGCATTTGCCACTCCATCTGGAGAGCACGTCTTCTATGGGTTGGATAAGCTTCAAACATTGGTTATATGACTTCTTTTTCCCTATTATAGGAAGACCTAAATATGTTATGGGGAACTTGGAAACTGGGAAATTAAGGATCTACTGTAGATCTATCGAGTCCTCACATATCTTAAAAAAAAAATGAAGCTTTTTTGTGGGTTGATTTAAAGACCAAAAAAGACAGTGAATGTGTCCATGATGGATTTGATGGCTTTAAGGGATTTAGGGTTAGCCTTTAAGAAAAGAAGGGTATTATCTGCACACTTAAGATGAGATACAAAGATGGCTCCATTGACCATATATGAGATATATTTTTCTTATCTTACCTCTTTCTCAATTAGTCTACTAAGTGCTAAGTACATCCATCATCATGTCAAAAAGATGGGGGATAGGATGTCCCTTTGTCTGATACCTCTTTGGTTTTTGAATAGGGGTGTTGGGGTGCCTTCCACTAGGACTGAAAATTAGATAGAAGATATGGAGTTCCAAATAATCTTGCATAATAGTTATGAGAAACCAAATGCTAATGCAACACCTTCTAGGTGTTCTTTTTCAGAAAAAACCATAGAGCATCACATCAACTTAGTGTTGTCAGAGATGTTTCTACCATGGATAAATGTTGTTTGATTGGGGGATATGAACTCACTAGAGACTTTAGAAAAGAAAACCTTTCCTAGAATCTCTGTGAGAAGTTTGTAAATAAGGTGTACACAAGAGTGCAAGACATAGACCTAAAATCCCTCATATCAGAGGCGGTTGGGATTTTGAAGATGAGGGTGTTAAATGAATTTAGAATTGGCCTTTCCTTAAAGAACTGGTCCATACATTCCATTATTAAATTTCTTTGATTAGCTCCACTTTTAAATTTCAGTGTTACAAGTTTGACTTTTTTTGCATCCGGAATTTCCATACAATCAAAGAATCTTTCCACTTCTGAAAGCCAATCCAGAAACTCTTTTATATGTAATTGTCCATTGAATTCTGGTAATTCCATCCTTAGCCTATAATTCTCAAATTCATTTCTTTGATTTCCTCTATTGTATCATTCATACCTTTTCAAAGCTCCTCCTCTAGCACAATCTCGACGCTCCCTATTTCTTCTTCTCTTGTACTCTATTATATCCCTTTCCTCGAAAATTCCTCCTCAGTCGGCGGATCAAACAGTCGTTCTCTCTGGTCGGTTCTTTCTCTCTGTCAGATCTGCTCCTCTAAACGCTCTCTAGGTATAGATGTGTTCTTCTCCTGAACTGTGCTGTCGGTTCTGCCTGTCTATTAATATCTGGCTGCGGTTGTGCAGGCTGTTGCATTGCTTGGAATCCGTCTCTCACAAACATTGTGAAATCGGCTAGTGATTTTGTTAATTTATCAAACTCCTCCCGCGTTACATTCTCAGCCAAGCTTTTTTAGGCGCTCATGCGGTCATGCGATGGCCAATGACCACATGGCCGCATAGGATATTTTCCCTAGAATAAGGGGGAAAATTGCAATATTTTCCCTGTATTTATAAAA
The DNA here is from genome assembly GCA_001185155.1 of Zostera marina. Lineage (NCBI taxonomy): Eukaryota > Viridiplantae > Streptophyta > Magnoliopsida > Alismatales > Zosteraceae > Zostera > Zostera marina. The sequence goes on along the minus strand of LFYR01001475.1, from coordinate 1,320 downwards.
ATTTATACAAGTTTATAGAAATTTAGAAGATAGTTTTTTTTTTTTTTTTTTTTGAAGCAATTAAATTTCATTAGAATCAGGCTAATGCCAAGTTTACAAAATAAAGAATAGGAATAAAATAGAAGTAAAAAAGAAATGAGCAAAATGCTCATTGACTCTCTCCCATTAGTTATGTAGTCTAGTTATACAGTAACTAGATACGCTGCCTCAGAAGGTTGGTCTCCCATACTTCCATCATAGATGTCTCCAAAGGGTGACAACAACTCTTCTTGTAATACACTGAATCAAATGAGAGACTGATGTCTTTAATGACCTCCTTAAGGACTACCTCAGGAGGCGTACTAATATGCTGTCTATACCTTTTATTTCTTTCCGTCCATATATGTCACGACAAACACCCAATAGCATTCCATATTAGCCCCCAAAGGGGAGAGTGACGCGTAATCTTTTGTGCTGCTTCCGTCAACGAAATTAAGAGAGATCTGGAATAAGAACAGTTAAAGAAAAGATGACTCCTAGTTTCATCTTCCAGATTACACAATAAGCAAGCAGGAGGTACTTGTACTCTCCAATTTCTTAATTTCCTGAACGTGTTTAGATGATCCCATTTCACCCTCCACAAGAGAATAGAGAATTTTGTCGGCATCTTCGACCAAATTCCCTCAACTAACATGTCTTTATGCTTTCTATCTCTAATACTTTCTACTATTCCCCCCAATTTATTTATCGGAGTACCAGATCTTCACACAATCGTACTATTGACCCTACAATCCAAACATTTATCCACTAGTGTTCTTTCTGAAACAAAATCTTTCCAAAAATGCGAATCCAGAGTAGGCCTGAGTTGTATATCATTAAACGTCTTTCCTTTAATATACCTATCTTGGATCCATTTTACCAGAAAAGAATCGCTCCTATCCCAGTACTTTGAAGCTCTTTTAATATTGGTTGCAGTGGTGATAATAGGAAGGTCTCTAACCCCTAGACCCCCTCCTTGGGAAGGATCATTTGGGCCCACGGGATCCCTTTCCTTCCATCCCATATAAATCTATAAGCCAACCTTCTCACCTTCTTAGCCACAGAATCAGGGATAGCCATACCTTGCGCCCAATAAGTATACTTTCCGGCTATAATCCAGTTAACTAATTGTATTCTCCCTCCATAGGAAAGACATTTTCCACTCCATCTTGCTAGGAGCGCCTCTATAGACTGGATTAGCTTCCAGCACTGTCCAAATGACTTTTTCTTTCCCGTGATTGGTAACCCTAGATATGTTATAGGTAGACTTTTAACAGTATATCCTAAGATATTATGTAAAGA
>LFYR01001473.1:24401-68406 GCA_001185155.1 Zostera marina | reverse complement strand
ATCTGTAAATAGAAATTATATTTATATCATATAAATATATAATTTGCAATATTGATTGTTCGCAAAAGAGAATTACCGTTCATAAGGGTACATCCACCTATATTGCACTGGTCCCCCAACTTCAGCCTCATATGGAAGATGGATCAACAAATGCTCCATTGAATCAAAAAAAGAAGGTGGAAATATCTTTTCCAATCTACATATCGTCTCTACAATTGATTCCCCAAGTTTATTCATTTCATTTTCTTTAAGCGTTGGAGAACATATGTTGCTGAAGAAACGACTAACTTCGGTAAATACATTAGTAAATTCTTTTGGTAAGAAATTATCAAAAGCGATAGGCAATAATCTCTGCATGAATACATGACAATCGTGACTTTTCATTCCCGTGATAGTATTTTCATTGATTTTGACACATTTAGAGATGTTTGACACATAACCATCGGGAAAACGAAGTAGAAAAACCCATTCACAGACTTTTTTTATTTGAAGTTTTTCCAATACATACGATGCTTTCGGAAGAAATATTTTATCTCCAATCTCTCGAGGGTGTAAGTCATGTCGAATATCTAATTCTATAAGGTCTCTGCGGCTTTTGAGATTATCTTTGCTTTTCATCTTCACATTCATTACTGTATTGAAAATATTATCAAAAATATTTTTCTCAACATGCATTACATCAACATTGTGACGAAAAAGTAATGAACTCCAATACGGTAATTCGAAAAAAATACTTCTTTTCATCCAATTGTGTGTCTTTCCAAAATTTATCAATTTTCTTTTATCATTACTTCCTCCAAAAAACACATCATCTTTTAAAGGTAAACATAATTCTATTTCTTTTCCATCAATACGTTCAATTGGTGCGTCTTTCTCAACTCCCTTTAGAAATTTATTTCTTTGTCGTCGAAATGAATGATGTTCGGGAAGAAATCGACTGTGACAATCGAAAAAACAAGGTTTTCCACTATTTGTCAAATAAAATGATTTAGTCTTTTCCATACAATATGGACATGATAACTTCTCATGTGTACTCCAACCAGACAACATTGCATAGGCTGGAAAATCAGAAATAGTCCATAAAAGTGATGCTCTCATTGTAAAATTTGACTTACTAAAGGCATCGTACGTCTCGATACCTTCAATCCATAGTAGTTTAATCTCATCAATCAATGGTTCCAAATAAACGTCAATTTCTTTTTTTTGATCTTTAGGACCGGGAATCAACATAGTTAAGAATATAAATTGTTGTTTGTTACACATCCACGGAGGAAGGTTGTACGGTGTGACGATCACTGACCATAAAAAGTATTGTGATGAAGAATGACCGAAAGGATTGAATCCATCTGTAGAAAGACCAAGCCTCACATTTCGACCATCAGATGCAAATCTAGGATGAATACTATCAAAATGCTTCCAAGCTTTGCCATCAGACGGATGTCGTAACTCATTAGGGACCTCTTGACGTCGTGTACTGTGCCATACCATTTCTTTCGCAATCCTTGAACAATGGTATAGTCGTTGTAGTCGAGGGATCAAAGGAAAATAACGAAGAATTTTAACGGAAATATCACGACCACCGCTTGTCCGTGTCTTAAACCTTGGTTCACGGCATGTCGGACATTCAGTTAACTCTTTATATTCTTTTCGATACAATATACAATTGTTCGTGTATGCATCTATTTTTTCATGTTTCAAACCAAGGTTTTTCAATTTTTGTTTAGCCTTAAAACGTATCTGGAAGCTTGTTAGGTTTTGGTATGATTTTCTGAATAGTTTTCATCAAGGTATCGTAGCCTTCCACAGATAGTCCATAGGTTGATTTAAGATATATTAATTCTGTCAAGATCTCGAAAACAGATGCATTGCAACCTTCATATACTTTCGCATAACCAGAATTTAGCAAATCGTAAAACTTTTGGGCTTCATCATTCGGTTCTTCATCATGTAAATCAAATGGTCTACTTGCATCGTGGACCATGTCGACAAATGGATTAGTGTTAATACGTTCACCATCGACCATTTCAACATCATTTATAGTGATGCATTCATCTACACGTACTCTTTTCCTTGGTTCTCCATGTCGGTCCCAATTAGTGTAATCACTCATAAAACCGGACTTGTAAAGATGAACTGTCATTATATTTTTAACTTCCTTATTTAAACAACAACAACTACTACAAGGGCATTTAATTTTTCCATCTTCACGAGTCATAATTGACTCTGAGAATGCAAAGTTTAGAAACCGCTCGACACCATTGAGAAATGAATCGGTAATTTGATTTTTCTCATCTAGTCGGTTGTACATCCAATTTCGATCATTGCCGGTCATTTTATAAAATAATTGAAACATGCAAAAATGAGTTGCATGTCCGCATGAGTTTCATGAAAAATATATCATGAAAAATAAAAAATAAATCATAATAAGAAAGGCTCAGCTCGGCTCGGGCTCAGCTAGGGCTTGGCAGGCTCATCTTGGCTCGGCTCAGCTAGGGCTTGGCAGGCTCAGCTTGGCTCGGCCTGCCGACAAAATTTTTCTAAGGTTCTTTTTTTCTTAGTGAAATTAATAGCTATCTACTTGTAAACAATGGAAATAAGATAGTATTATCTGATTCATGGGGATACATAAAATTAAAGATTTTCTTTTCATTTAGAAAGAAATAAAAATGAAATTTATTACATGGGTTGCATTTTTAAAAGATTTTCATGGGGCCGGGATTCATGCATTGGATTGCATTTTATTGGGAAGTTAAAACAAATTGGGAAGTTAAAACACCAAATTGGGAAGCTAAAACAAAAACCCCAACTGAAATAATTTAAATAATAAATTGAAAAGATAATTTAAATACCTTCACTATCTTTATTCTCCACGATCCAAATACCTAAGAATGTGATCAAGGGATATGAAAATTAATAATGATATCATATTATGATAGTTAGAGAAAATGGGGGTAAAGTGGTTGAACCAAGCAAAAATGAGATTATCAGTGGTTTTTAACATAATCAGATTATATATATGCATCACCATTTCAATTAAAAAATGCCACACTCTATAATGAAGGATGTCCATTTAAAAATTGTGCATAAGTACTATACCCACGATGTCTGACCCTATTTCACACCTAAAAATTATATAACTCAGATAACACTGGTCAGAAAAATAACCACCTGTGCAACAGTACTACCAAGAGTTAACTTTGAAATCCGGCTTTTAAGAATGAATAGGGAAATCCGGCGAGAGGAGCTAGAAATTGGGGGTGGATGGTTTAGTCTATGACCATGTCATAAACCATGGCCACTGGACTGAGGCCTGGAGTGGGAATCTGAATTTCATTCTTCTAAAATTCGAAACAGATCATTGGCTTAAATAATGAAGTGGGAAATAGAGTTATTTAAAATTCCAGCAACACAAAGATAAGGATTTACAAACACATAGACTATTATGCAAGAGGCTATTATGCAAGAGGATTCTTCAGAATTTGAGGAGAACTTAGAGATTTATTCCATGACCAGCATCCCAACTTAGATTCATACAACACAAGAAAGAGACATTTTGGTTCTACATATTCTTATCTATAGTCTATGACCATGTCATAAACCATGGCCACTGGACATGAGGGATGATGCTCTTGAATCATGTCAAAGTCAACAGAAAAAAAGAAAAACATCTATTAAGAATAGAATCAACAACGGAATAATGAAGAACAACTATTAAGAATAAAATCAAGAACAAAAACATAAATAATCGGTGATGGTGATGATGTCTAATGATGGTAGTTGTTACAGAAGCAGCTCAGAGATTGAGACTCCCTCTTCTGTCTAATGATGGTGATGTCCATGAAGAAGAAATAGAAAAATGGAGTGGGCTATCTAACAGTTTTTTCGATAGCTCAACTACAAGTTTTACAACCAACTCAATCTCTAGTTTAATTGGTCATAACAATAGCATATCCAGTAAATCAAGTAAGTTGAGAGTTTCCTCTGCTATCATTCCAGCCAGTAGTACTGATGTAACTGAAGCTGGAGTTGGTGGTGTACCAAATAAATTTCTTGGAATCACTCCAAGTTTTTTATGGCAAGTGCAAAAGGAATAGAAGGCATCGAGAAGGAGAAGGAGATCGGTCACCCTCTAACAATCCAGACGAGAAGGAGAAGGAGATTTGAATTTCAAGATGGATTGAAATGAACGATTGAAGAAATGAAGAACATTACCTCCGGCGAAAAATCTGGCGAGAAGGAGAGTTGAGAAAAATCCGGCGAGAAGGAGAGCAAATCCGGCGAGAAGGAGATCGACCTTGGGGAAAAATTTGGGGAAAATGGAGGGTTTAGGGTTAGAGGGTTTAGGGGAAGTATTTGGGGAAATTTGGGAATTTAATTGGGTAATTTTACAAAACTATATTATTCTTTTAAAATTTAATAAATTGGTCCTAATTATTAGCATTGATAAATTTTAAATCGTCGCTCATATGTACATCTAGCGACGATTATCAATATATCGTTGCTAATTATACAAAAAAAAACCTTAGAGACGATATTCAAATATCGTCGCTAACATCGCACGTTTTTATCAAAATCCTTCATGAAATTTAACGACGATCCAAAATCGTCGCTAAAATCGTCGTTGTAGACCTTTTTCTTGTAGTGATACCGGCTGGGAATTGGGCTGCAATCCTTGGAAGAATTTAAAGTATTCATAGGCAGCGGAGAATATTTGGTTTGTCGCGAGGTGTGCCGACAAGTTCCTCTAGTGGTGCAAGAGATTACTATGAAAGAGGACTTATACGTGTTGGCCATGGAAGGCGCTAGCATTGTACTTGGGATACAATGGTCGCAGACACTTGGAGCCGTTACATGCAATTATGAAGAACTCACCATGGAATTTCAACACATGGGAAAGATGGTATATTTCAAGGGTGACACCCCACGTCATATTTCTAATGCGGGCCTAAAGAGTTTGATAGGGAGGGAAGAGGTAGCATATTTCTGCCAGCTCCAAACAGAATCGACATCAATCCAATCCGGGGGTAATGCATGGACCGAATTACAAGGAATCCTCCATAAATTTTCAGAGATTATGGGAGAGCCTACCGGACTGCCACCTTGGAGGCCCATCAATCATCACATCTTATTAAATCCAGGTACCAAGCCCATCAATGTGCACCCCTACCGTTACCCTCACTTTCAGAAATCCGAAATAGAAAGGCTAATCAAGGAAATGCTACACCAAGGGTTGATTAAGCATAGTGTGAGTCCATTCTCCTCACCGGTCTTGTTGGTTCGAAAGAAAGACGGCACTTGGAGGTTTTGTGTGGATTATCGTGTTTTGAACTACGCCACAATTCATGATCGTTTCCCGATACCAACCATGGATGAACTCTTAGATGAGTTGGATGGCTCCTCCATATTTTCCAAAATCGATTTACGGGCCGGATATCACCAAATCAGAATTGCATCGGAGGATATTGAGAAGACGGCCTTCCGGACACATTTGGGGCATTATGAATTTTCAGTCATGTCTTTTGGCTTGACAAACGCACCTTCCACATTCCAAGCTACGATGAATGATCTCTTCCGAGACTTACTAAGGAAGTACGTGATCGTATTTTTCGACGATATCTTGATCTATAGCAAATTAAGAGAAAGCCATTTGCAACACTTGGAGGCGGTTCTGGAATTATTACAAAAAAATTTATTTTATATTCGGGCTTCGAAATGCTCCTTTGGGGTAGATACTTTGTCATATTTGGGACACATTATTTCACCAGCCGGAGTTCAACCCGATCCAGACAAGGTGGAAGCCGTTAAAGCTTGGCCCCAACCTCGGACGGTCAAACAAGTACGGGCCTTCTTGGGTCTAACGGGCTACTACCGACGCTTTATTGAGAAGTATGCCCAACTAGCAAGCCCACTTACGGATCTTCTAAGAAAGGATAATTTTCATTGGGATGAACGGACCTTGGAAGCTTTCAACAATCTCAAGGTAAAATTAATTACCACACCAGTATTAATTTATCCTAATTTTTCATTGCCATTTGTTATTGAAACGGATGCTTGCGACGTTGGGGTCGGAGCGATTTTGCTACAAAGAGAACATCCCATTGCATACTATAGTAAGAAGTTGTCACCGTTGCGACAAAAAGCATCGACTTATGCAAAGGAACTATGGGCAATCACGGACGCGGTTCAAAAATGGAAACATTATTTATGGGGGCACGAGTTCACCATCCGCACGGACCACTGGAGCCTTAAGAACCTGTTGGGCCAGACCATTACGACACCGGAACAACAGTTCTTCTTGACCAAATTATTGGGCTACAAATATAATATTGTCTATAAGCGAGGTCAAGAAAATGGGGCAGCAGACGCCTTGTCACGGATGCCATCGGAGGAGGAAGCTACAACCCAACTTCGATCTATGTCGGCTGTTGCATTTCTAGAATGGGTGGACCAGTTATGGCAAGAGAACATTTCTGATAAATGGCTACAAGAGATCCACCAACAGATCCAAACTCATTCGGCCAAAATCGGGTTTGAGGTAAAGGATGATATGATTTTTTTAAAAAACAAATTTTGTTTAGGCCCAACGCCACCACTTCGAGCACTCATCATGGAGTTGCACGGTACTAAAATTGGAGGACATTCCGGAGTCTTCCGAACCTTGGCTCGAGTTCGATTGCGGTTCTTTTGGGTTGGCATGGTACGAGATGTCAAGGAATTCATTGGTCGATGTCAAACATGTCAACAAGTTAAAGTTCCTTCTACTAAACCCCACGGCTTATTGCAACCACTTCCGATTCCAGGAGCAATTTGGGAGGATGTGGGAATGGACTTCGTGACCGGTCTACCGAAAGTAGCGAGGAATTCAGTCATCATAGTGGTGGTCGATCGATTGAACAAATATTGTCATTTGGGAGCAATGCCGGCAGGGTACACGGCTGTGACCGTTGCTGAGTACTTCATTAAACAAATCGTACGCTTGCACTGGGTACCTAATAAAAGAATTAAAGCAATAAGCAAGAGTAATCAAAATATAAAATCTGTAATCTGTTTAGGACTTATTTTATATTTTGTATTTAAGAATATTTTGCAGGCAATTAACCCAAGAAAGATATAAAGAACTTAAGGTAGAAAGTGCAAAAGTTTCATAAAACGTATACAAATGTGATAACGAGAAACTTGAGGTTACAAATGCAAATATTTCAATAAAAGATAAATGGGTCAATTCACTCATGGACCACGACTGGACCAAATGCACATTAGTTACTTAACTAGTTAGTTGATATTAACTAATATAAATTAAAACAGTTATTTGTATTAGCAAGTTAGTTAATATTAACTAATGTAATTAGTATAAATAACTGTGTTGTAAACAGTGTTGATTAATAAAAAGTGAATACACTCATTTCTCCCTAATCTCTTCTAAATCCTCCCAACGGAGTGACAGGTTTGTCGAGGAACCCTAGAATTCGCCCTCTTTTCTCGCGTCTTCTTCCCTGCTCAATTCCGGCTCCGTCCGTCGAATTGAATCCAAGTGAAGCTTCGCCCACTCGAGATTTAACACCTAAGACAATCACCTCCGATCGAGACAAAATCTTTATGAGTAGATTCTGGAAAGAGTTATTTAAACAAAGTGGTACTACTCTCAAAATGTCATTGGCGTACCACCCCGAGACGGATGGCCAAACTGAGATCACCAATAAAACAATCGAGCAATACTTACGGGCCATGGTGCATCAGAATCAACGAGGATGGATCGATATCCTACCATGGGCCGAGCTGTGGTACAATAACTCTTACCATCACAGCCTCAAAACATCTCTGTTTCAAGCAGTTTATGGACGCGATTCTCCCGAAATTATCGACTACCGATCGGGCGACTCCATGGTCGAGGCCGTAGACACCATCTTGACCAAACGGAAAAAGATGCTAGCAGATTTACGGAATAATCTCCTTGAAGCTTAGGCAAGAATGAAAAAGTATGCGAACCTTAAGCGGAAACCAAATGAGTTTAAGGAAGGGCAGTGGGTGTGGTTAAAACTTCAGCCATATCGCCAACATTCGGTCGCTCACCGGCAATTTCAGAAATTGGCCGTAAAATTCTATGGACCATTTCCGATCGAAAAGAAAATAAGCACGGTGGCTTACCGCCTAACATTACCACCGGACTGTCGCATTTATCCCGTCTTTCACATCGGGTTGCTCAAAGAATTTAAAGGCGACAATCCGTCCGACCTAGCAGCCACTATCCCACCTTTGACGGCAGAATCACACCCGGTTATAATTCCAAGCGAGGAAAGTCGATCAAACAAGTTCTAGTAGAGTGGCTGGGATTACCTAAAGATGAGAGAACTTGGAAAGATATCGATACCATTGCACGACTGGCGCCTTCTTCTAACCTTGAGGACAAGGTTAGTTCTGATGGATCAGGGGATGTAACAATTGGGCTAGACCTGGATGAGGTGGTGCACCGGCTTACTGAAGAGCTGGAACTTGGGGACCATGAACCCAACGTGGAAGTGGAGCAACCACAAGGACGGGAGACAAAGCTTAGAAAGGAGAAGAAGATTCCAGATTTTATATATTATTAATTAGTTGGAATGGTGGTAGTGGCCACGGTGCCAGTTTGTTAGTTTATTATTTTCTAATTAGACATCAGCCTTGGGCTATAAATAACACGGAATAGGATGATCACTAATCCAACATTGAAAACAAAAATCTATCTTGCCTCCGGCTCCTTAGGGAGATCTTCTCCAAAACTTCCAACCTCCGGCCCATCCTTGGGATTTCATCTTCGGCTCTCACCGAAGAGTGTTATACAATATGGACAATGAAATCCATTTTTTCGAGATTTGATATCCATTTTTTGTTTTTAATTGTAATATTTTATGGATCGTGAGATCTATTTTTGACCACCCGGATTAGGTTGACACACCCAACTGTTGGTCTGTGTACGGAGTCTACAAGGGACCGGGGATTAGTAGCTTTTTTCGAGGCCGAGGAGTGATTCTTAAGTGATTCGACTTGATTGAACTAAAAATGAGGATCTGTTTGAAAGAAAATGTGAAGCAATAAATTATCCTGCCAAAGAATACCTTTAAGTATTTTTGGTCTTGTAAAGGTTGTTTATCAGTTTATATGGAATGAAAAAGCAAGAACAATAACAAGCATGAACGTATACTGATTCACCTAAGCTTGGGCTAATCCAGTTTGCCGATTGCATAATTCACTGACGTAAAGGTATTTAAAAAACCTATATGTAAGCTTTAGGCTACGTCGTTTACGAACCAAGTCTTTTACGGGTAGACTGAAACCTTAGAGTATTAACCAGACTGATGTAGGAGCTCGTAACGTGGTTAGTGAACCACGATCCGACAAGCTGCACGGACCAACAGACGTGCCCCTGGCTTGGTCTCCCACCCATATGCAGGGTATTTAAGGAAGGTTGCACAAGAATGGATGTAGATAATATTTTTCTGATTTCACTAAATTAAAACCCATCATTCCCCTTGTGTCTCCAGTTCCTTGCTCTTCTTTCAATTCTCCTTCCCTGCTTTACTTCCCTTCCTCCGATCCTATTTCCTCACTCTCTGTCTTCCTGATTTCTCAGTCCTTCGTTCAAGTGCCCTCCTCATAAATTATCGACTTCTTCTGTTTATTACAGTTTAGCTTTTATTTTAGTTTTCGTTTGCCTTAGAAGTTGTAATAATTTGATTATCATCGTCTTTCCATTTATCTCATTTTCCAATTCGTACTACATCACATACACTCTTAAAAATCTACCTGCAAGCTTTAAACTACGACACTTACAAACCAAGTCTTTTATAGTTAGACTGACAACTTAGAGTATTAACAAGATACTCTTAAAAATATTTCAACAATCTTTCCATGTAGACGTGGACCTAAGAATTAACAGGTGATGAAGCACGAAATCTGCTACCAGTAGGCTCGCGGGGTTGCGAGGAGGGCCGGAGGCTTTGGAGTCCACGACGCGCGCTCTACGTCAAATACCTGCACAAGTGGAAGGAAGTCGGCGACTCAGGTGTGGGAGTCGGCGACTCGGGCTCCTTAGTTCTCTGGTTGGGTGTGTGTCAAGTAGGAATGATTTGGGAGTAGAGGACCCCCAAGGACCCCTTTTATAGGGTCCTGGGGGACGTTTCCCCATTCATTAGTGTGGGGCCCACCCCATTATGGTGCACTATTGAAGGGTGCCATAATGGCGTGGGCCCTCCCAAGTAACGGCTGGGAATCGGCGACTCAGGTATGGGAGTCGCCGATTCAGAGGTGGAGTCACCGACTCCCTTGTGGTCAGGTCTCAGTCTACCAGACCCGAGTGCCATGTCTGGAGTCGACGATTCACCCCTGGAGTCGGCGACTTGGTAGTCCCAGTCGGCGATTCCCAGGTGTTGCCTTGAGTACTTGACGTAGACACTTCCTCCGCATTGTGGAACTCTCCAGGGGTCCGGCATAAAGCGACGGAACCCTAATCCTTGTTGAAGGGCGTTGCTGGGAGTGACTGACGTAATCAGGCATGTCTCACCAGCACTCCCCCCTGAGACACTCGTGTACAAGAAACACTCGTGTACCGCCAGTATCCCCCCCAAGCAAGGTGATCCGCATCAAGGCCAAAGCGACAAGATGGGATTGAGTCATTGCGCTCACAGCGACACAGTGACTCCGAGTGGTCCATGCACTATCAGATGGACTGATTCACTATCAGAATCTAGTTCCAGGCCAACGGAACTACATGTTTATAGTCCTACTATGATCAGGAGCGACTTTTGCTGTGGATTCTGGCCGAAGCGACAGAATGCGTGGATTCATTATTAAAATCTGATTCTGGCCGAAGCGACAGAATGCGTGGATTCTGGCCGAAGCGACAGAATCTAGTTCACTATCAGAACTGATGTTTATAGTCCACTCTGATCAAGAGTGACTTTACGTCCGCAACGACGGTTACCTCATAGGCCGAAGCGCAAGATGGGTCGAGATCATTAAGGTCAAAGCGACAAAATGATCTCCAAGTGTATCAAGGCCGAAGCGATAAGATAGAAGAATTATTGAAGCCAAAGCGACAACATAATTGTTGGTCCATTAAGGCCAAAGCGAAAAAATGGACCTGGATCTATTAAGGCCAAAGCGACAAAATAGATTTGATTCTGGCCGAAGCGACAGAATCATACCTGCAAAACAAAAAACAACCTGCAAAACAACTATATCAGTTTGAAGGATATATTTATTGATTTACTGACCTTGCCGTGTGGAGCTGCCTCTCATACTGCTCCTCGTTATGCTCAATAAATCCTTGATTGATCTGGCCGAAGCGACAGATCTATCTTGCTAAAAAATGTGACAGCTTCTGGCCGAAGCGACAGAAGTGTCGGGAGAACTTGTGATACTCCCCTTGGGTTTCGATGACTTCTGGCTGAAGCGATAGAAGTGTCGGGAAGAGCTTGTGATACTCCCCCCTTGGGATCATTAAGGCCGAAGCGTCAAAATGACCTCTGGTCTATCAAGGCCGAAGCGACGAGACAGACCGACTCACTATTAGAGTCTGACTCACTATCAGAGTATGGTTCACTATTAGAACCTGGTTCACTATTAGAACATGGTTCACTATTAGAACTTTTCTTGCAAAAAAGAAAACATCCTGCAAAACAACTAGATCAGTCCAAGACGCATATTTAACTTATTGAACTTACCGTGCGATTTTACCTTCCTTGATGCCTCTCCTTTGCTCAAATTGGTCCTTGGTAAATCTGGCCGAAGTGACAGATCTTACTGTGCTCAATTTTTGACGACTTCTGACCGGAGCGACAGAAGTGTCGGGAGAGTTTGTGATACTCCCTCCGAAATTTGACGACTTCTGGCCGAAGCGACAGAAGTGTAGGGAGAGCTTGTGATACTCCTCCTTGAAATGTGACGACTTCTGGCCGAAGCGATAGAAGCTTCGGGAGTACTTGTTTTACTCTCTATTGAAAATTTAACAACTTTTGGCCGAAGCGACAGAAGCGTCGGGGGTACTTGTGATACTCCCCTTTGAAAATTTGACGACTTCTGGCCAAAGCGACAGAAGTGTCGGGAGAGCTTGTGATACTCCCCCTCGAAATGTGACGATTTTTATCCAAATTGACAGAAGTATCGGGAGAGTTTGTGATACTCTCCCTCGAGATGTGACGACTTCTATCCAAAGTGACAGAAGTGTCGGGAGAGTTTGTGATACTCCCCATTGAAAATTTAGAAGTGTCGGAAGTACTTGTGATGCTCCCCGTTGAAAATTTGACGACTTCTGGCCGAAGCGACAGAAGTGTTGGGAGTACTTATGATACTCCCCATTGAAAATTTGACTACTTCTGGCCGAAGCGACAGAAGTGTCGGGAGAGTTTGTGATACTCCCCCTCGAAATGTGACGACTTCCATCCAAATTGACAGAAGTGTCGGGAGAGTTTGTGATACTCTCCCTCGAGATGTGACGACTTCTGGCCGAAGCGACAGAAGTGTCGGGAGAGCTTGTGATACTCCTCTTTGAAATGTGACGACTTCTGGCCGAAGCGACAGAAGCTTCGGGAGTACTTGTGTTACTCTCTATTGAAAATTTAACAACTTTTGGCCGAAACGACAGAAGCGTCGGGGGTACTTGTGATACTCCCCTTTGAAAATTTGACGACTTCTGGCCGAAGCGACAGAAGTGTCGGGAGAGCTTGTGATACTCCCCCTCGAAATGTGACGACTTCCAACCAAATTGATAGAAGTGTCGGGAGAATTTGTGATACTCTCCTTCGAGATGTGACGACTTCTATCCAAAGTGACAGAAGTGTCGGGAGAGTTTGTGATACTCCCTCTCAAAATTTGACGACTTCTGGTCGAAGCGACAGAAGTGTCGGGAGAGTTTGTGATACTCTCCCTCGAAATGTGACGACTTCTATCCAATGTGACAGAAGTGTCGGGAGAGTTTGTGATACTCCCCCTCGAACTGATTGTTAATGGACTATCTTTTGTTTTTTCATTGCTAATCTTTCATATAAATTACCCTTTAAATTGTAACTAAGGTCCGAAACTAGATTCACAAGTCGTAATTTAGCCACTCTGGACGTAAATTAGACTCTGCTAACCCTATTGCTAGCCACTTTGGGCGTAGACTTGGTCGTACGAATCGTAGCTCAGCCTACGGTTAAATTTGCGGATAATTTATACCTCCAGATTAATGTAGAGTTGTAAAAGATAGCGCAAATGATAAATCTGAAGGATGCAAATTTTTCAAACTCGAGGGTTACGTTTGTAATTTTCAATTACAGCTTAAGTTTGAACCCTGATGCCTGAGAGAGCTTGTGATACTCTCTCTTGAAATGTGACGACTTCTGGCCGAAGAGACAGAAGTGTCGGAGAGAGCTTGTGATACTCCCTCCTGGAAATGTGATGTTGTTTTACCCTGAGTCGGCGACTGGGTGTCCCAATCGTCGACTCCTAAGTTTTGGGTAACTGTGAGGGTTTTGATGACTTCTAGCCGAAACGACAGAAGTGTCGGAAGAGCTCGTGATACTCCCCCTCTTGTAATGTTTTGATATTTTTGTAATTTTTTAGAACTAAATCAATTATTTTGCTTTCTTAATTAATTGTTTATTTAATTTATTTTTTGAATTGTAACTAAGACCCGAAACTAGATTCACAAGTCGTAATTTAGCCACTCTGAACGTAAATTAGACTCTGCTAACCCTATTGCTAGCCACTCTGGGCGTAGACTTGGTCGTACGAATCGTAGCTCAGTCTACGACTAAACTCGCGAAATAAATTAAACTTCGCAACTAACCAAGACTCGCAAAACTAAGTGACGTAATGGGTTGGAGATACAAAAATTATCGGGAATAGGACTTAGGATTTTTTGAGAACCTAAGACTCTAGATTTCATTCCCTAATGTGTAGTTGAACTCTGGCCGAAGCGACAGAGTAACTTTTTACCCTCATCAAGGCCATAGCGACAAGATGGGGTTGAATCGTATGTGTTGTGGGTACTTAGAACCTCTTGGGGTTAGGTTCATTTGTACTTAGGACATGATTTGTGACCATCACTTAGACTCGTGGGTCGTAAGCTAGGTTTGAGCGACGGGTATCATCCAGCCAAAGCGATGGATGATATATGAGGTTGAAGAGACGGACGTCATCCAGCCGAAGCGATGGATGATTGATCCGTCTGAAGCGACAGGTGATTATTCTAAATATTATACTGCATATATCTTTATGGATTAAAGAGAGATTTATTTAGAATAATATCGCTATTGAGAATACATAAGAATAGTATGAGCGACAAACAAAATAATCGACATGTTTTGGTCGTTGGTTGCCACTGACAGAAGCATAGCCTGCATGGTTACTCTGGCCAATCCTATCTTCTAACAGGTGATAGTTCCTCACTACTAGTGTGATGCACTTGATTGCGAGTGTGAACTGTGGCTCTGGTTGCCATCACTATCATAGGATTGAGAGCGTGGGCTATGGTCATAACTGTTACTGGGCTGAGAGTGTGAGCTATGGCTTTCGTGGCCATAACTGTCACCAGACTGAGAGTATGAGTTATGACTTTGGTGGTCATAACTGCTGATGAGAAGCTCCTCTCTGCATCGAGGAGGACTAGTCGAGGTTTCAGACTGGGAACTTATATCCTCGTATGTATCTTCTTTAGCATAGAGAGGTTTTTTCGGGTTGGGCGGCTCGACTCCGTCCAGCTTATTATTGTTCTCCTCTTCTATCTCAATGAACGATTGAGCTCGTTGGAAGAGGTCGGGCAGGGTCTCCACTTTATGGAGCGTAAGATTCTGGGCCAAAGGGGAGTAGGGTACTAGCCCATTCATGTACCCCACTATGGCCAGACTTGGGCTTAGGTCGTTCACTTCTGTCATCATCGAAGTGAACTTAATCGTGTAATCCCTCAGAGACAGTTTGTTCTGTCGTAATGCCAGCAGTACGTTGGCACTGTGTTTTATTCTGATCATCCCCACATGTTGGGCGATGAACTTCGAAGAGAGGTCCGCGAAGCTGGAGACTGAGCCAGCTGGCAGACCAGAGAACCACCGATAAGCATTGCCTTTGAGAGTGCCAGGGAATGCCCTACACAACAGTCTGCTATCGGTGGTCTACAGTTCCAAGACACTAAGGTAGATGTTGTTGTGATCTTTTGGGTCACTCGAACCGTCATACGCTTCTATCTTGGGTACCCGCCAGGTTGGTGGAAAAGATTCTTTCAAAAGGTCCTTGTGAAAAGGAGCGCTTTTGATTCTCAAGAACTCGATCAGACTGCTGGCGACCGGATTGTCGGCCAGCTTCCGACGGAGATCTTCCACGAACTTTGTTGTAAGAGTCTTGTGAGTGCGACTCTTTCTAGGTCCAGCCTTTGCTTTAGGAGGCACTGGAGATTTCCTCTTTTTCTCCGTAGATGGAGGATAGTAAGACCCAGATTCACCCGCTCCTTCGCGAATGATGGTCTTGTTGCCCCTCACTTTCTCGAGGTTGCTAACTCTTTTTTCTATGGAATCCATAAAGTTAATCAACCTCTCTTCTAGCGCAGGAGTTAGGTTTACTCCCCATTTGGTGGGAGTGATGAGGGCACCTCATGTGCTGACAGTGGTATATTGGAGGTTGGTATAGTACGGGAACCAACCCTCCTACCAGAAGCTCCTACCTCATTAGTAATGGCGAGAACTTTCTTTTTATGATCTTTAGTAAAAAGAGCCATAAATGGGATGGTTGCTTCTATCGGGTCGAAGCAACAGACTACGAGTGGAAGTTCTTCCGAAGTGTCGGAAGCTATGGGTAGGTACCTGCCCCCCCGGGTGTCACAAAACAGAAAAAAATTTGTATAAAATTTCTTTGTAGTTTTGTGATCCCCTTGAGCAGTACTACCAGTCCCCAAAGTTTGAAATTAGCAAAAAATATCGTAAATTTTTTGCAATTTTTCTGCAGAAAATCGTGCTGTCGGAGGTGGTTTTCGGGATGCCTGTTTAGAATTCTCCCAGAAAAGGTTCCTTGCACTGTTGGGAAATTCTGCTTTTTTGTACTCGTAGAGAAAACTTTTTTCACGTGATGTGTGGTCGTAGAATCCCAAAATCAGATCTGGGTATTCCGGAGGTGGACTGACAAAATCACTGGAAGTGAAAAAAGGTAAAAAGCCCCATACTCTTTTTTTTTTACCGAAACGACGAGGCGAATCCAGCCAAAACGATGGATTTCGTTTCGATTAAAGAGCTGGGCTATGAGTGGTCTTATACAGCCAAAGCGATGAATGAAGACGATGACCGAATCGACAATTCAATTGTGGGAATCACCTACTCAGTGTGGGAGTCGGCGATTCAGTTGGGAATCGTCGATTCGAGTGGGAACGACGACTCAGATGAGGATAGGTGATTTTCTATGAAAAATCCAACCTATATGGAAGTGAAAGTAAAGAGCAAAAGGCATTGACAGCACTTGCTCAAAAAGCTAAAGGAATCGGTGACTCCCTATGTGGAGTCGGCGATTCAACTTATGGTCTTTTTGAACCAAGCCGTGGACAACACTCTTAGCTAACAGAATAACCCGGAATCGACGACTCACTAGGTGGAGTCGGCGATTGCCTGTGTGAATCGGAGATTCCTTGACAAAAAGTCAGCGATTCACCCTAAGGGAATCGAGCCGAACTTTGCGAAGAAAAATTCACGATTACGACGGGATATCGTAGTTCGATAGTCCCACAGACGGCGCCAGCTGATGAAGCACGAAATCTGCTACCAGTAGGCTCGGGGGGTTGCGAGGAGGGCCGGAGGCTTTGGAGTCCACGACGTGCGCTCTACGTCAAATACCTGCACAAGTGGAGGGGAGTCGGCGACTCGGGCTCCTTAGTTCTCTAGTTGGGTGTGTGTCAAGTGGGAGTGACTTGGGAGTAGAGGACCTCCAAAGACCCTTTTTATAGGGTCCTGGGGGACGTTTCCCCATTCATTAGCGTGGGGCCCACCCCATTATGGTGCACTATTGAAGGGTGCCATAATGGCGTGGGCCCTCCCAAGTAACGGCTGGGAATCGGCGACTCAGGTATGGGAGTCGCCGATTCAGAGGTGGAGTCGCCGACTCCCTTGTGGTCAGGTCCTCGGTCTACCAGACCTGAGTGCCCTGTCTGGAGTCGGCGATTCACCCCTGGAGTCGGCGACTTGGTAGTCCCAGTCGGCGACTTGGTAGTCCCAGTCGGCGATTCTCAGGTGTTGCCTTGAGTACTTGACGTAGACACTTCCTCCGCATTGTGGAACTCTCCGGGGGTCCGGCATAAAGCGACGGAACCCTAATTCTTATTGAAGGGCGTTGCTGGGAGTGACTGACGTAATCATGCATGTCTCACCAACAGGTAACTCTATAACACCTCTCAAGCCTTTACGAATAAGCTTGTTACCTCAGAGTATTACAAGAGACTCTTAAAAGCTTTTAAATCTTTACAGGTAGATTCAACCTTAGAGTTTTACAAGGATAACTCTTGAAGCCAACAAAACTTTAAGGTTTAGTTTTAAAACCGATCATACCTGAGAGGATTAGAAAAAGAGCTTTGGTTTCATCCAACTCTGATAACAAATATACTCAACAGAGCTTGATGTTGACATAGGGTATTGGTCCATATGTTGATTTTAATCTCATTGGTTGATAATGAAGTATTCTCATTGGTTGAGAGGAAGTACAATTAAGTCATTAATTCTCCTATCATTGAGTGAAATGTGGCCGTGCACTTCCTGATTAGTTGATGAAGTATCATTCTGATTTGATATTTGTACTGGTATCAGACATTTGTTCTTTGTGATTTTCTGACACACTGATTTCTGATATTTTCCCAATCATATTGATGTAATAAAACCTGTGCACAATGAATAATATAATTTTATTGATTGCATTGATTTCTTACTCTATGTACACAATGATTTCTAGCACGGATTGTCTGACTGATTGAACTTCAGTGTATTATTAGAGTGATTACACGTGTACTGATATAAAGTCATATCAATTCAATAGTTAAAGAAATCAAACAAGTCAAAGTCAACATAAAAAGTCAAAGTCAAAATTGAGATGTTTAAATTACAACCCTGGTTTGAATTATATATTGTTGATTTGATTTTAATCCAACTTATATTGATATGGTGTTAAGTTGTAAGCTTGATCATAAAAAGATTAGATTACTTAATTACTCTCATTATTTGTTAAGACAATTTATATTCTATACCAGTCACACAAAGCTTGGACACCTGATCTTGGGTCATCATAAACATTAAAATTTATATATCCGAATATCAAAAATGGTATCCGAATTCATATCAAGAATCCGAAAATTTGAATTCGAATAGGCACAATCGAATTTGGAAGCCAATACGAATTTAGATTCCGACATACCATTTACAAGCCCATCTCTTACAAAGTCGAAATTAATCCACCTCAAGGTGACAAAAACCTTTCCTCGTAATTGGATTAGTGGCGAGAAACAATGTTAACTGATCTGATCACACTTGATGATCGAGGCGTCATTAATTAATTCGTACTCCAAGATCCCTTAGAATATAACAATATCATCTGATTTTCATAGTCGTATGTGCGAGAGCCCTACATTATGCATCTATGCTTGATCGTGATATAATAGACTGTTTTCTTGAAGTCCAACTTATGATATTACCTTCAAGAAAGACACATGCTCAACGATCATGTGGGTCACGTCTTAGTCTGAGTCGTTGAATGCAAGAAGCGTGATAGTAGAAAATCGTTTCTAAAGGTAAGATCTCGACTAATCGTTCCCTTAACATATCGTAGAATTATTTTAGACATTTGTAGATGAGACGTAATTGGGACACTTGATTCACGACGTACAAAATGTTAGGTGTAGTACGTCATCGTCAAATATCGCCAACTTTCGACTAGCTTCCGATATTCCGTGATGTCATTCAAGATCTGTCTACCGAGTTTACTTAGCATAAATTAGTTTGAATTTGAGTACATAGTAACTCTAGTGCATCTTAGATTGATTAAGATGTAGAGAATTCATCTCACTATGTGTTTGCTCCATTCCAAGAAAGAATTGGAGATCATCCAATTCTCAACATCTAAACTTATTACGGATAATTTTGATAATAAAACTTAAGTTTCATCACAATTACCTATGAAGATCAAGTCGTGCACGTATACAAGAAGCCAAACGATCTTGGAATTCTTGATCAGAGTGAACAATGATGGATTGGTGATTCGGTGCTGCTGTTAAGGTAGTGAGTTTCGAATATCATAATCGATTGAAGCGCTTGACGAAAACCGTATAATCCTTTTCTCAGTCTACAAACTTGATTGGGATGTTTCTTATCTTCGAACTCAGACGGCTTCCTTAGGTATTCCACATCCTTAATATCCCCATTCAAGAATGTGTTTCTACAGTAAGAAGTTGTGAAGTTTCTCATACTAAGCTCGTGGTGATTGTCGGAGTCCGTAGATAGACTTATAAAGGTGGAATATATTCTCTGGATGGATCTTATATATTTATGATTTGTCAACCCCCATAATTCGATCATAAAGATCACTTATTTGAGTACGGTCTCCATTAAGAAATGCATTATCAACATTGAGTTGACATAGTGGATAAATTGTATATTGCTAATGAGATGAGTATGTGAATTATAGGGAATTTTACCAACGAGTTGTATGCTTCTCCAAAGTTCAATCCTTCAATCTGGTTGAACTCACGTACCACTAATCAAGCCTTTCATCTCTCTACAATTTTGTCTAGCATTCTTTTCAACTTGCACATCCATTTTGTGTAATACGATGTTGTGGATCGACTAATGTCCATGTTTTGTTTCCCTAAAGTGTGTTCATCTCCTTGCTTATAGCTAGGTTCAATTCATTCTTCTTACTTTGAAGCATGTTTGAAGCTAGTTAGAAGGTTCACATTCATCTACTGTTTGGATGAATTCCAATCTGGAGAGTTAGCTAGAAGAGGTGGCATATCGGTCATAACTTGGTGCTCGGGCTGGTTTTGTCCTTTTGGTGAAGTAGATGGAGGTGGAGAGGTGCAGTGGTCAACACAACTTTTTGAATTTCTATCTCAATTGGGTAGAGAGAGGGGCTTCCCTATTTGGCTAGGATACTTACGTAATTGGTTGGTCGTCAAAAGATCTTTTTCTTATAGTTTCAACGACTTAGAACATATCCCATTGCGAGATTTACAATCATTATTGACAAGGTTACATGCATGAGAGACATGAAGTAAAGTATCAAGAGACATGTGATTGAATATGATTAAGATCTAGGAAAAAGAGATCATATATATACCTGTGGCAGCTATTGTGTTTGAAACACTGGAGGGAACTAGGGTTGAACAAGTTATTATATCTGACCCAAGAGCCTTAGAGGGTATGAGTCAACCGGGCAAGAAGGCATAGCGTCCGAACCGTCCACCTACCCGTTGGGGTGACTACGAATTGGATTATTAATCCAACGCAAGTATTTTCTTTTAGCCCATTTATCAATTGGGCGGGTCTGCCTTTATTTGTTATGGCAATATTTTACAGTTCAAGACTAAAAAGCCTAAATTATAATTAGGTAATGAATTAAGAGCCGCCGCTCATCTATCGTTCTCAATTCTTTTCGTTCTCTACTCTAATCTAATCCTTATGTTTTAATCGTCCTTTATCATTGGTGATTTCAATGTTGATCTCTACTGTCGTGCATTGGGTTCTGGAGTTATTGTGGAAGTGCTAAAGTGAAGCTAAAGAAGTTTTCTCTTTGAGAACGGTGATTCTGTAAAATCAAAACATCTAATGGAATATGTTCAAGGTCCTGAATCTAGTAGATCATTGATGAGGATATGAAAATCCCACCACTACTCACGGTGGTACGAGCGGTCGTCTTGTTGTGCTAGAGGCTCAAAAGTCCACGAAGTGCGTTCTATGTCAAGATCTGGAGGAAGCAATCAACGATTGCTTTGGAATGGAGAAGAACTGATGCCTTGGATGTGCCGCTGGGGTTCCCTTTTATAGATAGGGTTTCCAAGGGTGCAATCTAAGGCAGAGATCGTGCCCTGACCATTATGATGGTCAGGGTGGTCAAGCGTTACACCTCTGAACTCGGAGATTACCTTGGTGTGGTCGGCGACTTCCTAGAAGGAATGTATGAGTGATCAGGGGATGGCCTATGTTGGCAACATATTTAGGTCTAAGAGATGTCTCTATGAAATCAACGATGTCAAAGGGGAAGTCAGTGAGTTCTATGGGTTGGAAACCTTTGTTTTTCGTTCTCCATGGGAGCGTTCGAGGGTTCCAGCGTAAAGCTAGAGGAACCTTAGCCTTAATTGATGGGAAGAACGAGTGTACGATCCTATATCATTAATCGCAAACAGGAAAGTGATCAATTCATTTTTCTGTTATCTCAAAGATTTGATGCTAACTTCAAGAAATTTTATTTTATATTTCAGCAAAGAATTGGTGAAAAGGAGCTTGCCGGATCTAAAGAAATTTCTCTTTGAGAACGGTGATTTTGTACAATTAAAAATCTTGCAATGGGATATGTTCTTGGTCCTTGAAACTAAAACCTAATTAGGAAAGCATTGTTTCCATTTTGAAAAATCTCTACGATTAATTCTAATTGCAATTTGTTCTCTATAGTTTTGGATTAATTTGATGGAAACTGGACCTACATCTTCATCAGCATTGATGGAGGAGATTGTAAAAGTCTTACAGGATAGGCAAGATTCTACAGTGGTGTTATTGCAAGAGATGAGTGGGTTGTTAACGAATCTAGCGACTATGATGGATTCAGTAAATGCACCATGAGGTTCAATTTTAGGGAGAGGTCCTATGTTGGATACAAAAATCTCAATGGGTCTGAGGTTGAGGGCTGGCTTTGTAAGGTCAAAAATATTTCCGTTTCTATATTAATATTCCGGAAGGAGAGCGAATTATGATGGCTATCATGAACATGGAAGGGGAAGTCTTAAAATGGATGCTATGGAAGGACAGTGTAGGGGAACTGAATTCTTGGAGTGAGTTTATGGAGGACATGTTGAAACGTTTTGGCCAAGGCTCTTATGCTGCTCCAGTGGGGAAATTAAGCAAACTGATCCAGACAAATTCAGTAAAGGAGTATCAAACTAAATTTGAAGAAGTAGGTACAAAGATTCATGGGATGTTGAAGGTGGTGATGAAAGAAGTCTATATTTATGGTCTTAAATATGAGGTTCAAACTGAAGTATTGCGGGCTCGACCATCAACGGTTAATGATGCATTTGATTTGGCTCGAATGTGGGAAGAAATGGCTTTAACTATTCACAACACTCAATTGTGGCAGACCAATAAGTATGGAATATATCAAGAAGCAGATATACCTCCTTACAAGAGAGTGGAATCTCTAAAAGCAATACCAGTACGGAAATTATTGGAGCCACCACTTGTGGTACAACCTAAATTTCAGAAGGAATTAACAAAGGTATAGAAGGC
Organism: Zostera marina; assembly: GCA_001185155.1. NCBI lineage: Eukaryota > Viridiplantae > Streptophyta > Magnoliopsida > Alismatales > Zosteraceae > Zostera > Zostera marina. Next base: position 45,937 of record LFYR01001473.1, on the reverse strand, counting down.
TATGAGAAGGGCGAAACAACACTGTTTTAATTACAATGAGAAGTGGCAAAAATGACATCGATGCAATACCAAACTACTATTTCTGTCAGCGGATGGTAATTACTTATCTGAATATGTGGAGAATTCCTTTGAAGAGGACGATAATTTCAAGGATCCTTTGTGCAACTCTGATAAGTTTATATGCAATGGAGGGAATATTATCACTTAAAACTATTAGACTGACAGGGAAGATGGCTGGAGGAGAAGTATCAATTCTGATGGATTCTGGCTCAACTCATAATTTTATACAATCCAGTATTTAGCTGATTGGATTTTGCAAATTTCTCCGATTAAAGAGTTTTTTGTTGTCACTGGGAGTGGGGAGAAATTATGTTGTAACATGATTTGCAGATCTGTAGAGTTAGTGGTACAAAAATACAGATTTAGAATTGATCTATTTGTCCTTCCAGGGCAAATCTTGTATTGGGCATACAATGGTTGAAAACTTTGGACGATGTCACAACCAATTATGCTAATATGATATTGGAATTTGAGGAGGAAGGATCGATAATTAAATGGGTCGGTAACAATTGGCTTGATGAAGGTCCAATATCTAGTGGAGAGTTTAAGAGACTTATCAAGGAGTTAGAAGAAGCATTCTATTATTTGTTCAATCGAATAAGTGGTAAAGGCAATGAGAGTATTGAATTAGAAGAGGGATTGGTTTCACAGAAAGTTGGAGAGGCGTTGACTGAATTTGATGACATGTTTAAAGAACCAAGTGAATTACCACCAGCTAGATACAAAGATCACAAAATTCACTTGGAAGTAAATGATAAGACTGTTAATGTGAGACCATACCGTTATCTCTAATTCTAGAAAAAGATCGAAAATGAAGAAAGAACTGTTACAGAAGGGATTTGTACGTGCCAGTAATAGTCCATCTTCATCCCTGATAATTTTGGTCAAGAAAAAGAATGGTGATTTGAGGTTATGTATGGATTATAGATCCCTAAATACAATAACGGTGAAAGATAGATTCCCAATTCTGACTATTGATGAGCTACTTGGGGATCTAAGAGGTGCTATGGTATTCTCTAAAGTGGACTTATTATTCGGTTACCATCAAATAAGGGTATTTGAACCAGACATCCTTAAGACATCTTTTAGGACGCATCACAGTCACTTCGAATTTGTTGTTATACCGTTCGAATTGACAAACGTACCAACAACCATCCAAGCAACTATGAATGAAATATTTGAGGAGCATCTAAGGAAATTCGTAATTTTTTTGACGATATTCTTATATTCAGTTAGAATGAAGAAAAGCATGTAAAGCACTTGAAAATGCTCGTGCGATGGGAAGGAAAAACTCTAGAAGAGGCGGTGTGTGGGGAAGATCTGTCCAGCTTGGCGAAGACGTTCCCATCGTTGGATCTTGAGGGCAAGATCCTTCCAATGGAGGATGGAGGAAAGACATGGAGGAAATATCAAGAGACATGTGATTGAAGAAGATGAAGAGCTTGGAGAAAGAGACATACCTGCGATGAAACTAGGGTTGAACAACTTATTATATATGACCCAAGTGACTTAGAGGGTACATGACTAGAAAACCTAAATTATAATTAGCTAATAAATTAAGAGTTTCCGCTCATCTATCGTTCCCAATTCTTTTTGTTCCCTACTCTAATCTAATATTCCTTCTGTTCTAATCGTCCTTTATCAACTATCTTAATTGGGTTTAGAGAGGGGCTTCTCTATTTGGGTAGGATACTTGCGCAATTGGTTGGTCGTCAAAACTTCTTTTTCTTGTAGTGTATATAAATGGCTTCTTGGATCAACAAGAAGCATTTCACCTTTGTTGTTGGACTGAAGTGGTTGTTGATAGAGATTTGAATCAACTTGGAGAAAGGTTCATAGAACTTTTATTTTACCTATACTTGTAGATTGAGATATGGAAAAGCTAGAGGATTCCACAAAATCATAATGCCTTGCTATATAATTTATTTTGCCAATTAGTATTTATTATGATGATTAAATTATTTAAAGTCAAAATAACATAATTCAACAAAAATATATGAAATGACACTCTTTCATCATAATTTAAAAGATCTTAAAGTTTAGAAGATTCTTCAACAAACACATAGGCAATTGAAATTTGAAAATAGAAAACAACAATATTTGGATAAAAATAGAAAACAACAAAAATCCAGATGAGTTTATTTAACTTGTTTCCATCACCTGAAGATCGACAACAATAGGTAAAGTCGTCTTTTACTAAGTATCTCCAGACATCGATCCATCGTCATCTGTAGTTGGTTCTAGATTTGCAACAGCTGGGAGTTCATTTGGTATCCTACTATCCTGGTTTGAACTTTCTTCATCCATGATTTGAAAAGTTGGATATTCCGAACCACATATGCCACACCTGTAAGTAGATTGATCAGAAAGTTCCCTTGTATATGATCTTCTCAAGTCATCAGATGTATTTGCATTATTAATCTCCTGTGAACGACGAAGACCAAGTCGAATCTCGAGGCTATAACTGTAGTTATTCGATCCATGAGGATCATTCTCAAACACATGCTCAGTATTGGGTTGGTTTTGAAATGAGAAATTCATGATGCCATGTGAATGTGGATTATTGAAATTTGAAGGCAAGAGATTATAACCACTAGCTTCTATAACATTTGGGGTGTTGTTTGGGATGTAGAATGGGGAAATGATTGGAAATGTGGGAAGTTGTTGTGGATTCTCATTGAAGGCATATGAATAGTTGGATCCTAGTGGATTCAAAGTATATGGGTGAATGGAATTTGAGTTGTAGAAGGTATTCATCCCAAATGAGTGAATTGGATAATCATGCCCTAAACTTTGGTCTAAGATCGAATGAGAGGTGTAATAATCAAATCGAGGATCACTATTCAACCCAAATGGATAAAATATATCATTACTAGGGTTTAAGTTTTGATTTGGGTTAGAAAGACCGATATCATATATATTGGTACCCACATGAGAAGCCAAGGAATAATAAGGAAATATTGAATCTAAGGGCGCCATCCCACGATAATGATCGATAAAGGTTCGATCGTGATCAAATATTGACATGATTGGGAAATCATTATTGTCATCATTCGGAAACTCTCGGTTGACAAAAATAGGTGGTGGTGTGATAGATCCATAAGGGTGTGGCTGATAAGGAGGGGAGATTATTGGAGCGGTACTATCAGCAATAGATAAACTATGATCGACAGGAATAATATGATTGGTATTGGAATGATCAGATAGATTGGAAAGGTTTGGATCAAAAAAGTTTTCATTTGAAGCAAGGGCAGGAGGCACACGTCCTTGGAAATTTATGGGGGCTTTAGGAATATTGGAGTTGGATTCCTCACTCATTATTTTATGGGGGTTTTAGGTATACTATATATTTTCCAAATTTCGTCTATATGTGAGTGAGGGGCCTATTTATATAGATATATAATCAATTTCGAAGATTTATAAACATAACCAAATCATAATAAATCCGGAATATTGATAATGATTATCATATAATATTCATTAAAGAAGTAAAAATTTAAAAGAATGGATATTTAAGATCATGCCAGACAGGATAATCGACTATATACGGAATACTGATTTTGTTTATTTTTAATGTAATAATCAATCTATATCATAAAAATTAACTCTACAAAAAAAAGAATCTATATTAAATATATATGACGTCATATATATCATGGGAAATATATATGAAAATAGGTTAAACCTATTTTGATAATTTTGTAATATTAATGAACAATACAGATAAAATTACCAAAATAATTTAACTACACATGTTGAAAATTAAAGGGGATCGAATTCTAAAAAACATGGAATTAGGTCGGAAGCTTGTGTATACCAAATGGTTGTACAATACATATACATACCTAAAATGAAGAAATAAGTGATATTCACACCCCTCATATTGTGATATACACTATAAGAAAACAGGGAAACAGACACGGTCAAGATCACTGGCTAAATGGCAAAATTCGTGGCTAAATCGATTTAGCCACGGGAATTAGCCACTGATGTAGGTCTGGTGGCTACTGATTTTTGGCCACGGAAATGATTTTCCGTGGCTAAAATTCCACAATTAGCCACGGCTTTTGCTAGCCGTGGCTAAGCCCGTGGGCGTAACTTGTTTTCTTGTAGTAATATTAATAACTAACAACGATGATAACCGTTAATACTAATTGTATAAATATACTCTAATCAATTCCTAATTCAAGGTTAATCAATCACTTTTGATTTCGTTGAATTGTATACTTATGAATAAGTTGTACTCTCACATGGTATCAGTTGTACTCTTCTTGATCACAATTGATTGAGTGATTGATCGTTTTAGCTGAATCAATCTTTTTGCGTTGATTAAATCTTCGTGGCCCAAGATACTGCTTCAGATTCTTTCCCAACTGGTTTTGCGATAAAATATCTAGAATCGTTTTACAAATGTCTAATAGTCCACTGGATAAGGGTGTCATTAGAGCATGCAGAGACCTATCTCTTTTGGAGATCTCAAATGAAAAATTTAGTAAAAATTCACCATGTTTTCGAAATAGTTGATAAGTTTGTTTTTCCACCAATAGAAAAGAATGCAGAAGAACTGGATAGTCTTCGGATGGATACAAGCCACCATCAGAGCTCCGATGTTCAGGATGAATTGAGGACAATCAAGAAGATAGAATCAGAATCGAAAAGCGGTTTCATCATCAAAGTAATAAGAGCGCTAACCTATAGTCTTGTTGTCGACAATATTATCGGAGATCGGGAAAAGATAAAATTCATGACTGATGAACATGGGCCTGAGTTTAGACTTTTCATATCTTACATTCATTCATAATCCAATATTCTTTTTGAGGATTTCATTCACGTCAAGCGACAATCTGAGTACTCAAATTCACAGACTCCTATTGTGTTTATTGCAAAGGACAAACAATATTGGTCAGAGAACAATCGAGATTATAAGGATCAAGATAATTGAAATAAAAAAGGAGGCAATAGCCGCTGGTGTAAGTTATCGACGTCATCTATAATATGTCAACTATGTGATACATGTAGGAAGAGCGGGAGGGCTATGGCTTTCAGAGATGATGACATTGGAAGCACTTGGATGCTCGACTTTGGTACCTCAAGTCATATAACTCATGAGGTCGATAATTTGTTCGTTCCTCAAGAGTACCCAGATACCAATTTCATTACAATTGAGAATGGTTTGGCCTTCCAATATCACACATAGGGACTACCAAAATCAATACTGATGATGACATTGTAGTTGGCCCATGCCCCATTTATAGGGCATTTGGGGTTCCACAAGGGCGCAACTCGGGGAGAACTGTTACAATATGACCTCTCCAATAGGGATCATCATTATCTACTAGGAGGGGCATCTCATTCCTGTTGGGGATCGACGATTGCCCATGGAAGGGTCGCTTATCTTTTCCGAGTAGAGATGCCCTCGCTCAGAGGAGATCGTCGACTGTTACTACAGAGGTCTCTGATCCTTGGCATGTAGGATTCCCCATGGGTTTCAGATATCCTCTGGGGTGGGGGATTTAAATGGACGGGGATTTCGGTCAGAGACAGGTATGCTCACTCCTAGTAATATATGTAGATGATATTATAATCATAAGTAACAACAATAGAGAAGTTGAATATTTTATTCAATATCTCTGTATCAAGTTTAAATGCAAAGATCTAGGTATTTATAAAATATTACAAATGGAAGTCATTCACAATCAACATGTATCAATTGATATGAATCAAACTTAATACTCTCTATATATCTTAGCTAAAAATATTACCCTTAATTGTAAGTCATGCAGACAGTTTTGCCAGGATCCAAGATAACTAAAAATGAAGAAGAGCCTTTAAAAGACATAACTACCTTTAGAGCTCTAGTAGGATCATTACAGTGTCTAAATCAAACTAGTCAGACCTAACCTATGATATTAATCAAGTTGAACAATTTGTGCATGAACCTAGAACCAGTCACTTAATTGTTGTAAAAATGGTTCTAAGGTACATAAAAGGAACTCTTTCCCATAGATTATCTTCTAAGGTACATAAAAGGAACTCTTTCCCATGGAACATAAAAGAATAATTGATCATGTCATACTTTGTAAGGATATCCTTCTCATATTGATTCTGATTGAGAACCAAAAAATTGTCATTTTGATAAATTGTTTCGATTCAAAGAAAGAATCGCATTTGCCTAAAATCTCTGCATTTATTAACAAAAGAATCATTAACATAAGAATTAATCATTTGATGGTCTGAGACGCCAGTAAAGAAATTCTTTTTTTTTTTCAAAATTCATTATTGGTATCTAGAGAGCCAATAATATTCTTCCAAAATAAATATGATTTAGGTTTAGTAAATAAGTTTTATTAAGTTTTTCGGGTCCTGGGTGACACCCCTACCAAATAATATGTCGCCAAAAAGAGTAATAAAGCATTATTGACGCCTTTGGCCTTAATATTATAAGATTAATTGTTACCTGAGGTCAATTTTGCCAGAGGAGAACGCCATCCCTTAATTGATTGCAGATGTCAATAATGAGTTCAAAACATGATTGATGTCTCATCTCTCAATTGACCGTCATAATTTTTTTTTGTGATGATAAACTCAAATCGTTATCTAGAGATACAAGACTGTACACTTTATGTCGGACATAAATTAGGGTTCTTTTCACTTTATGTTGGATTCCCAGAAGGCTCCCATGGAAGAAGAACCAAAGGTCTTTGTCGAGACCCAAGTCAACCCCCAAAATTGCCGATTAGATCAGGCAAATCGTCGATTTTGGGAGAAAGTCGTCAATTTTGGGAGAAAGTCGTCGAAGTATGGCAACTTGGCGATTTCTCCCTCAACTCGTCGATTCCATTCTAAATCGTCGATTATGAGGCGTTACTTGCATTTAGTCTGGCCGTCATAATGCCCCAAATACGATCTCCGCCACAGATGTCGCCTCTCGAGGCCCTATAAAAGGAGACTCCTGGAGAACATCTAAGGCACCAGTTTCATCCATTCGAGAGCGAAATTTATGGAACAATCTCCGATTTGGTACCCAAATTGCCGACTTCCTCCCCTAAAGAACTGACGTAGATCGACTTTTGTAGAATCCAGAACTTTTGACACGAGAAGACGACCACTCGCACCACTACAAGTGTTAGTGGGATATTTATATAAGGAAAGAAACTAATAGTTGATTAATACTAGTATCTAACTAATTTAACTATTTTTTTTTTAAAAAATATTTAGATATTTTTGGTCTACATAACAAAATAAATAAATGAAAAACAATCACAAAACACACAAAGATTTTAACGTGAAAAATCAGTTCAGTATGAGGAGTAAAAATCACAGGATTTATTTCTGCAAAAACATCCAATGTAAATAATGATGGATACAAAGTTTTTTTAGTATATATATAACCAGAGGATTGGAATAATAATAAGATCAAACCACAAGAGAACACAAAAAAGAAGAAGAAAACGAGCTGAGGTTACCAAAATGATGATTTCGATCTTTTCACATGGATGCACTTCGATCTGATCTTCACAAAATACCAAATCTTCACAAAATAAGATCAGATTTTCACATAAATCAGAAGTATTTTCTTCTTCTCAAACAATGACATGAAAATTGAGAATACCAAATCTTAATTTCTCTCTTCTCTAGATTTTTTTAGATTTCAATATTTTTATATCAAATTATATCATATCAAATCAAATCAAATCAATTAATTGATTTCTTTCATTTACCAAATTAATGGGTATATATCAAATATATCCTTGTGAATTGTGATATATTTGAATAGGACAGGTTTTTTGTGCGTCGAATTTCAATGCGTCAAAATGTGTCAAAAAATCTTGACCATTAGATCGACATTTTGTCGTACATGAGTTAGTATCTTTTGTTATACATTTCTTCTTCTTCATATGTTATTGTCTTGTGCAATACATTATTGTAGTGAATTAAAAATTAAAGGACAGGATACGCACGACGTATTTTGGCGCACGGACGTACGGCGCATCTGAAAATTACCATATTTGAATATCGATCTGCGTCATCCTCAATGAGAAACTCCAAAAACTTCCTCTCCCGATTACATGAAGGATTACAAACTAGTAACTAATTTCTCATCACCACATACTTTCGTTAACATCATCACTCAACTTGTTAATTAGGTAATTAAAGATTAGAGTTGTTAGATAGTTAGAGTTATAATATATTGTAATCCTATTAGTTATAAATGTACTTCACCAAAAGAGACCTTTGCTCTGTCTCCTCTCTAACAAAATGAAGATCCATCGCAATGTGACGAAGCTTGATATGCCACGAAAATCGCTCCCTGAATATCACTGAAGAGATTCAACGACATCAGAACGTACCATTGTCTTGAGTTATGATAGAATCGCTCTCATCGACATTTTCAATTGTTGTAGCAATCACGATAGTAAACAAATTATTCTAACCACTCAATAGTAAACAAATTCTTTACTTTACTATCAGACTCATTTATCTCTGGTGGTTAGAATTTCTTTAGATCCGCTACGTTGAATGTCTGCGACATTTAGAATTCCTCGGATTAGTCCACCACATATGTGTTATCTCCTATCTTCCTTAGAATTTGACACAGTCTGAAATTACAGCTCTTGAGCTTCGAATAGGTCCCTACCAGAAATAATTCTTTCCTTAGGTGTACCAATACTTCGTGCCCACCTGAAATGTTACCTTCCGTCTTCGCCAATCTGCGTGTTCCTTGTACTTTAAGTTATTCTCTTGTAAATTCCATTTGACTAGCTCCTTTACCTCCTGGAATTCTTTTATTACTTCATTAACCTCCGGTAATGGCCTGGCGTTGTCGTTCCCAATAGATCAGCGGGAATCTTCAGAATTGTTCCATGAATTATTTGGAACATAGCTAGCTTCGTTGTTTGATTTGGCATTGAATTGTAAGCAAACTCCCTGATACGACCTAGATCGGATCAACTAAATGAAACAAATTCACATGGCAATAAAGGGTGCTTCAGATCCGCAATGAAGATCATGGATATCCGAAGCACTAGACAGGGGGAATAGATCCCTGATATTGAGTCTTAGCCGGCCTAATCACTGATGTTAAGCTGATTAAGATATGGGCTCAATTCGGCAGGCGCAATAGGAAGTCAGACACGCAGCTGGGCAGACGACGAGATCGGACTGGAGGCGATGATGGTGGATGAGGGGTACTCGACGAGATCGTCGGAATGGTCCAAGGATGCGTGGATGTATATTTAGAAGTTTAAACGATGATTATCATTGAAAAATTAAAAGAGTATTTAAGGTTTACAACCATTTGCAATTTCAATAAAACTAAAGGTTCATTTAAATAAATTGTCCCATTAAATTTGGGAATTGCCAGCTTCATACTTCATAATCCCTAACCTAGGCTGGGGGCCGGGTTTGCCTCTTCTCCCTTGGGTTCGTGGGCGGTTCAGTCTCGTTGAGTTGTGGTGAGCCGTCGTCGTCTTCCTCAACTTCCACTTCTAGGTCACCTTCTGAAGTCGTGTCGTCTCAAATCTTCTGGATGTCACCATGTATGTCTTTGTAGTGGATCACCCACGCATCATCACCACCTTCTCTGGATTCAACATTGCCCTCAATGTTGATATTAGGGAAGATCTTCAGCAACTCGTCTTCCAACTCCCATGAGGCGTCTTCAGGTATTGATCCGTTCCAGGATACCAGGATTTGTTTTTTTTTTTTTTCTGTTTTCCTCCCTGAAAAATAGTTCTTTTACCTAGTAATGCAGTAGGGTATAATATTGGCTTATTTTCCACAGAAATGATAGGTTGTTCCTCTAACTTGTCTTCATGAATTGATCCCCAATATTTCTTCAATTTTGATACATGAAATGTGGGATGGATCTTACTGCCTTCAGGTAATTTTAAGCGGTAAGCTACCTCATTTATCACCTTAATTATCTCAAATGGCCCAAAATACTTTTTTCAAAATTTGTTATGTAGTCTGTGAGCGATTGATATTTGTCTGTAGGGTTTGAGCTGCACTAATACCCACTCTCCTACCTGAAATTTCAGTTCTGATCTCTTCTTGTCAGCTTGGTGTTTCATTCTCTCCTGTGCCACCCTGAGGTTTGTTTTAATTCTATCTAGAACTTCTTCTCTCATTTGTAAGGTGATATCAACAACTTGAATAGATGATTGTCCTTCCTCATAATGAGGGATTTCAGTAGCCTCTCTTCCATATAACACCTTGAATGGGCTCGTACCAATAGAAGAATGGTAACTGGTGGAGTTGTACCATAACTCAGCGCATGGCAATAGTTTTAGCCACTTAGATGGATTCTCATGATAATATGGCCTTAAATACATTTCTAATGTTCTGTTCACCACTTCGGTTTGCCCATCTTTGTGGGTGATATGCGGAAGAAAAATTTAGCTTAGTGCCACTGAGTGTATTTAATTCCTTCCAGAACATAGATGTGAAAACCCTATCCCTGTCTGATACAATGGAGCTTAGAATCCCATGCAATTTAACCATATCCTGTGTAAATATTTCAGCCACCATAGAAGCATTAAATTTAGGTGAGAGTGCACTAAAATGAGCATACTTTGATAATATGTCTACAACCACCATAACTATAGATTTCCCTCTAACTTTTGGAAGGTCAGTGATGAAATCCATGCTGATATCCTACCATACTTGTGAAGGGATGGGCAGTGGCATTAGTAATCCTACAGGTTTTGTGTTAGAAGGTTTAACTTGTTGGCAAATAGTGCATTCTTTGACATATTTTTTAACATGGACTACCATCTTCGGCCAATAAAAATATTTTGCCAGTTTTTTCCAAGTTCTGTGTACCCCAGAGTGACCTCCTAACTGAGAATCATGAAATTCTTGTAAATTTTTTTTTTATCAAAATAGAATCTTCAGATATAATATTTGTCTTTGAAAATCATCATGTTATTTTTCACTCTAAATCCCATAGAACCTTCTCCCACTTCAACATATTTCTCTATCAGTGCCCGAGTATTGAGATTATTAAGATTTTCTATTTTTATTTCCTCCAGCAGAGTATATATAGGCTTAGATAGTGATAGAAGTGAGCCAGGCAGTCCTGTTGAGTCTAATGAAAACAACACTTCTTCTTTTTCTTCTTCAAACTTTCTTGATAGTGCATCTGCTGCTAAATTTTCCTTTCCAAGTTTATAAACTATAGAAAAATCAAAACCCAATAATTTGCATAGGAAAACTTGTTGTTCATGAGTTTGAATCACTTGAGTTAATAAAATTTTCAGATTCCTGTGATCTGTCTTAATGATAAAATGAGATCCCAATAAGTAATGTTTCCATTTACTCACAGCTTGAGTAATGACATACATTTCTTTAATATAAACAGAAGCTGCCTTGATCCTACCAGATAATTTAACACTGAAAAAACTAATAGGGTGTGCATTTTGGCTAAGTACAGCCCCAATGCCATTTCTGCAAGCATTTGTTTCTTCTGTAAACTAAAGTTCAAAGTCTGGAAATACAAGGACAGGAGTTGTAGTCATGGAAGATTTGAGATTTTCAAAGCTTTGTGTAGCCTCTTCTCCCCAATGGAAATTATCCATTTTTAAGAGGTCTGTCATAGGTATTGCTATAGTTGCATATCCTTTGATGAATCTTCTATAGTACCCCGTGAGTCCCAAAAAAACCCTTAGCATTTTCAGATTTTTGGGTTTAGGCCAATCTACCATGGCTTTAATCTTTTCTAGATCAGGATGGACTCCATCCACAGCTATAATGTGCCCAAGGAAAGACATAGAATCCCTTCCAAAGGAACATTTAGATAACTTGACAATTAATTTATTTGATCTCAACAGCTCAAAGATAATTTTCAGATGCTCAATGTGATCCTTTGTAGTAGCACTGTAAACTAATATGTCATCAAAGAAAACAATTACCAATTTCCTTAAATAATCTGAGAAGATTGAATTCATAACTGACTGAAAGGTGGTTGGGGCATTTGTGAGGCCAAAAGGCATCACAAGGAACTCAAAGTGCCCTTGATGAGTTCTAAAGTCTATCCTCTCAGTATGATTGGGGTCCATCCTGATATGGTAGAATCCTGATCTCAAGTCTAATTTTGAGTAAATAGATGACCCTTTCAATTCCCCAAGTAATTCATCAACAGTGGGTATTGGGTACTTGTCCTTTACTGTTAGAGCATTTATGGCTCTATAATCGACAAACAACCTGTATCCTCCATCCTTTTTCTTCACTAGTAGAACTGGAGAAGAATATGGGCTTGAACTATGTTTGATGATGCCCTGTTTTAACATTTCAGCAATTAACTTCTCGATTTCATATTTCTGAAATTGTGGGTATCTGTAGGGTCTAACATTTACAGGTTGAGCTCCTGGTTGGCAAGTAAATGGGATGATTTTTTTCCCTCTCTGGTGGTAGACCATATAGATCTTCAAACAAATCACAGAATTCCTAAATGACATTAGTAATTTCAGGAATTTTATTATCTAAAACTTCAATTGGATCACTGTTGTCTATTCTTTCTAAATAGAATAAGTAAGCTTCTTGAGTAGTTGCAATTAAACACTTGAGCTGTCCAACAGTAAGTGGATCCTCAGAAACCCATGGTAATCCCGACCGTATTACTTTATTTCCTTCTAGGCAGAATTCAATGATAGATTTCTCAAAATCAAAGGTTGCAGGTCCAAAAGCCTTTAATGCTTGCACTCCAATCACCATGTTGGACCCTGCCATATGAATGAGAAAGATATCCATTTTAATTGTATTATCTTGGATTTTTACCTCTGTATCCTTGCACATCTTATTGCAGACCAGCTTCTCCCCACTTCTTGTTGAAACATAGAATGAATTGATCATCTGAATTATCAATTTCAGTGCCACAACAACATCAACCTGCATGAAATTATGGCTGGAACCAGAATCGATAAGTACACTCACTGACTCATTTTTTATGCATCCCATCACCCTGATAGTACTGTGAAATTTATATTGCCCTCAAAGGCATGTAATGAAATTTCAGTTCTTCCTCTAATGACATTATCATTGACAACTTCCTCTTCTGGCTTTTCAATATCATCTTGGTCTTCTATTTCAAACAATTCTATCTGTTCAGCATATCTAATCTGAATAATTTTCCTTTTCTGCCTGCATAAACACTATTGTGGTTTGCTGAAATTTTTTCATCGCAGTTGAAGCAAAGTCCCTTTTCTCTTCTCTCTGCCCTTTCAGTAGTCGATAGCCTTTTAGTTACTGGTAATTTTGTTGTGGTTGAAGTGCTCTGTTTCCCAGTGTCAATTTCGGATTTATTTTGCTGTGGAGCAAAATAATTAGTTACCTTGGCCTATTTTTGAGTATAGGATTTGTATGTGATAGTTTTTCCACCTCCCTGCCTTGCCTCAATCATTAGAGACATTTCAAATGCTTCATATATGTCCCCAGGCTTTGCTAAGATCACATCAGCTTGAATCTCCTCCTTCAATCTGGATATGTACATTTCTAGAATGAAATGGTAAGGTAATCCCAATACCTAGTGCACATTTCATCGAACCGAATAATCGTACGGCATGAGAGAATCGATGATTTGCATATTAAATCGATGATTGCTCCATGATTCACCCTCCATAATTTGAAATATTCTCATTTAATATAATTTAAATGTTCTTATTTATTTGATTTGAGATGTATTTAATATAATTTAAATATCCTTATTTATTTGATTTGAGATGTCAAATTTTAACAAAATGAAAATTTAACAATCAAATTAATAATTTAACAATCAAACTAATTCGAATTAAAATAAAACGGAAAGCTTACAGAATAAATTTACGATTGATTCGATAATAATAATAATAATAAATTATATTCGTGTGGCCGACGTCAAAAGCTTTCCAACGACATGTGTGATAAAATAATTCTGAACAGAAATAAAAATATCTAAATATATATTTTTTATATTTGTATATGTTATGTTGTATATTAATTTTTTCAAATGTCTAAATTTAATGGTTGGATGCGACCTCATTGAGGCTCGACCATATTTGCTATTTCCCCCATTAAAATATAGTCCCACATTGAAAAGATTCAAAATTTAGATTTGAAGTTGTATTATAAATAGACGAATATTGATCTTTAGTTCATTCAAAAAAATTTGATAGCCTTTGGCTAACGCTATTGTGAATCTTTTCGTGTCGTGTTGTATTTGACACGAATGCCCACCACTACCTGATGCATCTTTAGTGATGGATTTTCGCCACGAAAATTTAGGGGTTTTATCGACAGGATGAAATTCATGTTTTCAGGGTGGGTTTCGAAAAATATCGTCTTAGTTGCCCTCAAATCGCCCGCCGTCGCCGTTATCTAAGGTAAGGATGACCAGTTTTTTTTCTTGTTCTTATATTGTTCGTCTATTTTTATCTTCTTTTTCTTTTTATGTTCATCTATTTTCTCTTCTTTTTCTATTTTCGTTTTCTTCTCCTTACTGTTTACTATTTTAAATTTATTCTCCTTGTTGTTATCTATTTACTGGTTAAATATATTTTAAATCTATATATAATTTCCTTGTTTTTAAATTGTTGATTGTCTATTTACTTTTTGAAAATCTACTTAGTCATATTTACATTGTGATATACTTTAAATTTCTATATTTATTGTTTCAAATTTTTGTTTAGATTTACGGTTGTTCTATTTTTATTTGTTATTTTCTATATTTTATTTCCGACTTAGTACGTATTAGGCCCGTAAATAGTCATATTTCTATATTTTTATCCGTTTTCGAATTCGAATATGTCTATTCGGATTTTCGGATTTCAAATCCAGATTCTGATACCAAAAATGATATCTGAAAATTATCCGAACATATTTGGATATCTACAATATCTTCCGTTAAGATTCGAATTCGGTTGATAATTTTAAATACGGATATCTGAATAAATATAAACTGACTTTCGAATTATCCGAATTTTACGGTGATTAATTGACGATTATACTTTATTAAGGGCCGGTGATATTATACTTTGATACTGATGATACCCCTGGTCCATCAGACTAGACCCACCCCAGACAAAGACCAGCAAGCCCACTTCACTTAACGGGCCGTGCAGACCCATTTGCCCCGATGGGTCAGACCCGTTGGATCAGGTCCAAAGAGAAAAAAGAAGGCCCAACTTAGTAGGAATGTGTATAAATATCCCTACGGGTTGAACATAAAAAGGGAGAGACATTTGTAATAGGAGAGATACTATAATAGAGAGAGATTGTCTTGTATTTATTTGATACCAAACCATCATGTAGTTTTATTTTAAGATATTTTAAGGTTTTTCATAAAAAGTTATTTGGATTTGGATTTTTCAGATATCCAGAAATTTATCCGAATTTGGATTTGGATTTTCCTATCTGGATATTATTTAGACGAATTCGGATTATTCGGATATTATCCGAATTCGGATACCAGGGTATCCGAGCCAAATCCATCCGAAATACATATTTAATGTTTATCTATTTTCCACATGAAAGATCTATCTTATCAAAGAATCAACCAAAATATTTGAGAAAAATAAGAAAAATCTTAACCCTAATAATCATAACCCTATTTCTAATAACACTGACAATAACCTTAACCCTAACCATAATAACACTAACTTTAATACCAATATATGTATGTAACTTAAAATACCGTGGTCAAAGATTAGTGAATCGAAAATTTCTAATAATCTTTGTATTTTGCAAAATCCTTCAGTGTCTAAAGGTTTTGTAAATATATCTGCTAATTGAACCTTAATTGAAATGTATTCTGTGAAAGAATAACTAATGGTACCTAGGCCCAAATAAACTAGATTGAGAACCAATTAGGCCTGATAGCCCGGTTCGCAAATTAACAAGAACCCTATAATATAAATACAATTTGTTAGGGTTAGTCGGTTAGGACTATTTACTTTTTGAAAATCTAATTTGTTATATTTAGTTATTCTATTTTAAATTTGTATATTTATTGTTTCATATTTTTGTTAGATTTACTGTTATTCTAATTTTATTTCTATTTTCTATCTTTTATTTTCAGCTTAGTACTTATCTATTTTCCATATGCAAGATATATCTCATCAAAGCATCGTTAACCAAAATATTTGAGAAAAAAAATCTTAACCCTAATAATCTATCTTTAGCTAACCCTAACCCTAATAACAATAACCTTAACTCTTATAACCATAACTCAAATAACACTAAACATAACCCTAATAACTCTAACACTAACATCCCTAACACTAATAACACTAACCATAACTCTAATAACCCTAACCCCAATAACACTAACAATAACCTTAACTCTATCACTCTAATAACACTAATCCTAACCCCAATAACAATAACAATAAACTTAACTCTTATAACCATAACTCTAATAACACTAACCATAACCCTAATAATCCTAACACTAACAACTCTAACTCTAATAATACTAACCCTAACCCTAATAATAATAACCTTAACTCTTATAACCATAACTCTAATAACACTAACCATAACCATAACACTAACAGCCCTAACTCTAATATAACTAACCATAACTCTAATAACACTAACCATAACTCTAATAACCCTAACTTTTATAACACTAACCCCTTAACTCTAAATATAACTCTAGTAACACTAATCCTAACCCCAATAACAATAAACTTAACTCTAACCATAGTTCTAATAACACTAACCATAATCCTAATAACCCTACCACTAATAGCCCTAACTCTAATAACCCTAACACTAATAGACCTAACTCTAATAACCCTAACTCTAATAACCATAACCATAACTATAATCCTAAATCTTAGTGTTTGACTAATTTTGTCGTAAGTGTCCTAACCTGGCGGTACACGTCCTCTCACATGCCTCTATTTCGGGGGAAACATTGATGATACAGGATTGTACACCGATCCTTCTCATCAACATGAACTAAGGTTCCATTCACTTTATGTTGGACCCTTGAAAGGTCCCCATGGAAGCGGAACTGAAAGTTTTCGTCGAGACCCAAGTCAACATCTCGAATACCGATTGGATCAGGTAAATTGCCGATTTTGAGAGAAGATCGCTGGAGTCTGGGAACTTGGCGATTTCTCCCTCAACTCGCCGATTTGACGCCAAATCACCGATTTTGGAGCGTTATTTGCATCCAACCTGGACGTCGATCATAATGGTTGTCACTATGACCTGGGTGTGATCTTCGCCGCAGATGACGCCTCCCGAGTCTCCTTAAAAGGAGACTCCCAGAGAATATCTAAGGCATCAGTTCCACACTTTCCAGAGTGACTTTTACGGAGTAAATCGTCGATTTGATACCCAAATCCCCTGAAGACTTGACATAGAGCGGCTTTAATTTTGTAGAGTTTAGAGCCTCCGGTACGAAAAGACGATTGCTCACACCACCGCGAGTGTTGGTACGATTATTCGGTCCTCATCAAATCGTGCCGTCTCTGGGGAAATCAGACTCGTCACTTTCCTTTTAAGATCGTCGATTTTTTTTTCAAAATCGCCAATTTTTCAGAAGTTATCTATCGTTGTAGGTGTTGACTGCTAAATTCTACCAAAATTCCCTGCTAAACCGTTGTAGGCTCTGACCGATTTTTTGCTTGGTTTTTTGCTGACTTCGTTAAATCACTTTGTGCAATCGTCGGTTTCTTCGTGAAGCCATAGATTCATACTATTCGCTCAATACGGTCGAATCATATTCGACTAGTTCGGTTTCCATGGCTCTTGTTACGAAAAGTAAGAAAGTTGTGGCTTTTGTTGCCACCGTCATTGAGACAGCAACTGTTGGCATGAGAATTGGTCCCAGTACTACACCATCCACTGAAACACCACTGGAAGCACAAGATGTTGAGATGCCCCCACCACTCACGTCAAACAACAAAGTGGCCCCACCACTCCTCAGTAGGTGTGGTCATAAAGTTAGATGCCACATTTACTGGAAAGGTGATATCAGGCCTTGTTAGAGTTAAGTATTGTAGTTTCCCTACTAAACATCTATATAAAGTAGGATTGTGAAATATATTTAGGGTTATGGTTAGGATTGTTAAATACCCACTTGCAACCTATAATATTTTCATTTTTTTGGTCTTGGTACAAGAGACCATGTCCTATTCTCTTCTAGAGAGTCTACTTCACTTTGTATTTCTTTTACCCAATTTTCATCTTTAATTGCAGATTTTACAGTTTTAGGTATTTCTGAAAGTTTATTTATACTCAGAGCATACTTAGTGTTGAGCTTAAATGTTCCTATCTTCCTTCTAGTCACCATTTTATGACCATTTTCAATACCTACTACTAGGATTGATATTTTCTGTTGAAGATGTTGAATATACTTTATCATAAGAAGTGCTCTCAATTATACTAGTTCCGTTGTTTTTTACACTAATATCCTCATTTTGTTCTATATCAGATGAAATATTTTCAAGCACATTATTATTTTCATTATTCTCTAAGATTCCTATATCTTGATTATTATGTATGTCTCAATAGACTGATTTCCTGAGCCAGATGTATCAGAAATTATATTTTCTGTTTCTGATACAATATCAGTATAGACATGTTCTCTTGAGCTTATAATTAAAATACAATCTTCATTAAAAATATTTTCTTCTTCTACCTCTGTTTTACATTTTTCTGTATTTATATCAGTACTTATTTTATTATTTTTACTATGATTAAACCAGTCAGTAAATGTGGTTAATTCTCCTAAAATAATACCATTAGGGACAACATCTTTATATAGAAAGCAATTCTTATTAAAAATGATAAGGTCTTTCCAGTACTAACATGATAGTATTTAAAACCTTTATATTTCTTGCTAAGTCCTAGGAAAATACAAGGAAGTGACCTTGGTTCTAACTTATGTTTTGCAATACGTACACCTAAGATTAGGGTAGCAAAGACATCCAAATTTTTTTAACATGTTAAAATCTATTGTTTTATTATACAAGCATTCATGTGGAGTTAGATGACAAGTTATTTATTATATTTATTGAGTGATTAAATGCCTCAACCCAAAAAATTTATGGCACTTTTGATTGTTGCATTGTAGAAAGACCTTATTCTATAATATGTCTAATATTCCTTCGTTCAGCAATGCCCATCTGCTGAGGGGTGTATGGACAAGACAGATTATATATAATTCCATTTTTGTTAAGAAAATCAGAAATATTTTTGTTTATAAACTCAGTTTCATTATCACTTTGAAAACATTTCATTTTGCAATTGAATTTATTCATTATCAAACTATTAAAATTTATAAAGCAATTGAAAAAATCAGACTTGAAGATTAATGGATAATTTTGATGGTTCAATTAGCATGAGTCAACGCAGATATGCTCTGGATATGTTAAAGTAAAAATAATATGTTACAGTGAAAGCCCAGTAGAACTCTCATTAGTCCAGACTCTAAACTAATCAAAAATGAAGGAGTACTTTTGCAAGATGTAATGTTTTACAGGGCATTAGTTGGTTCTCTACAATACTTAGCTCAAATGAGACCAGACTTGGTATATGCAATAAACCAGGTTGCACAGTTTGTGCAAGAACCTAGGTCTTCTCATTTTATTGCAGCCGAGAGAATTCTTAAATACATCAAGGAAACTTTGAGCCATGGTCTAATATTCACTAAAAATTTGAATTTTAATAAAATTCATAGATATTGTGATGCAGGTGATCCAGACACAAGGAAATCCACAACTGGATTGTGCCTATACATAGGTGGAAACCTATACACTTGGTCATCAAAGAAACAATCTATAGTTTCTAGATCAAGCATTGAATCAGAGTATAGAGCGCTCTGGCTTCACTAGCTACTGAGATCAGATGGTCTACATTTATATGTAGAAATTTAAGGTATCAAATAGATCATGTTCCTTTGATATTATGTGATAATATTTCAGCCATGTTTATGGAAAATCATCCGGTGATCAAACAGAGGTCAACATATTGAAACTGAAATACACTTTGTTAGAGAATTGATCACTAAGAACCAACTTCAGTTAAAACATATATGTTTCTCATTTCAGTTGGCTGATTTGTTTACCAAAGTTGTGACTTCTAACATTTATGTAAGATTAGGTAAAAAACTCAAGATTAATTTTAGTTTATAGGTGTTAGTCATGTTTCTTCCTTCTAAATTGCAGAAGTTCTTCAATGCTCAGCTTCTGCCTATACTAGTGTAGAATTTGTACAAGGTTAGGTAATACACAGATAAGATGTGTGAGATAGAGTTTACTAAAATTAACAATGTGTGTCATTTTTAAAATTAACAATTGGAATGAGATATGAATGTTTGTTATTTTTGTTATTTCTTTTTCACTTTGTCTCATAATTCTGCTCTACTGTTTGCTGAATTATATCAGATTTTCTTATTTCTACATTACGATCAATTTCAGATAATAAGAAAAGTTTCAGAATATATAGATTGGTTTTGTTGATAAATAATATCGATTGTTCTTTGATACTGCACTATGCTTGTTTTTTTCAGATTATGATTAGCTCAAGCAAAATCCAGAACTTGGCATGAAATGATGAAGGATAAGTTTTCATTGAGTGATGAATCAATGTATTAATTGAAGAGAGGGTTTTCCTAGAACAACCAACCACTGGATTTTTAATCCCATCTTTTTACAATTCATCAACATTGGAACTTAAATTTTCAAGTCTTTGCATCACAAGTTCTCAATAGGATATTTCAACAATTTATTTCATATACCCCAGTAAGATGATAATAAGCATGATTTGAGGAGGGGTGTTAAGACACAAATATGCTCATTATCAAACTTACACTAATTATCATTAGAGGTGTATTAGTGACTCTTAATACAATAGTTAGTTGTGAGGATTAGTTATTGTAATAGAGTCATATAAATACTTTAGTTTGTATTGACTATAATGACTTTTGTTGATTGATTTTACTTTTGAAAATCCAAGAACTACTTTCTCCAGATTTGCTGCTCCTATCAAGGATTGAGCAATTGATACGCTTCGTACCAGGGGAAGGGAGACCAGAGCTTTTTGAATCTTTTACAATTGAAAGGAATTATAATACTAAAAAATAATTCCCTTTATTCCAACTAACGTGGTTTTATATAGCCTTACAAATACTAACAAATCTGAAAACAAATCATAAATTGCTAAATCAACATGCATGGAAAGAAATAATAAACATGGATGAAAATCAGAAAATAAATAATTTAATGTTAAATACAATATTAAATGCAATGTAGAGGATCGAGCGTATCAATCCCCTCTCCCTCGGAAGGCAGTTCGTCCTCGGATCTGCCTAAGAACTCCACGATGTTTACTCCGACCGCGTTCAAACTCCACCTCCTGATCAGGGTGTTTACTACACTCTGCATCAGCCACCGGTTGTTTGCCTTTGATCTGCAAAAGGAGTTCTTGGAGAAGTGCTTGGAGCTTTGTCGTCTCTTCACGAGAAGCAGCGATCTCAATCGCCTGAA